>CM029604.1:30117044-30553889 GCA_017311375.1 Mytilus coruscus | reverse complement strand
GCTTCACAATTAAGATAAACGAATGAACAATAGATATATAACTAAATTTATAAATATTGAGGCACGATTTAAAAAGCACAAAGTGTTAATCTGTTAAAAATAAAATAGCTCTTTATATCAAATTATTCGTTTTCAATATTGCCTACTAATATGAAAACTCGTGGCATGTAAGTAAGGTATGGTCTTTTAAATATATTTGCGAAAAATTAAAACCGGAAAGATAATAAGAAGGTCGTAATTGTGCTCATTACAAACCTAGAAGTGAAAGATGTTTTTAATCATTGGACAATAAATAGATTTTAATTACATTTGAGAGGTGAAATGATCACTTATATTTCTGTATAAATGTGTCCTTGTTGTAATCGTAGAATTAATGTATTCCTGAATATTTACCATTCCTCTTTTTCTGTATTCCTATATTGACGTACTTATTATTTTGATGTCGACACGCACGTAAAAGGAAAAGAAATTAGTCATTGTGTACATAGTTTTAATAGATGCATATTATATTTTTGTTAAAAAAAAACAGTAACATTTATACCGACATTTAAAATAGCTTGTAATTAAAAACATTTTTTTGTTAAATAATAAAATTGATATAGATGAGCTTGACATTTGTTGAATTCATTTAGTAAACAGTTTCGTCTTGCTAAAACTTGTAATTATAGTAACAGCTCAATGAACTTTTAAACCTGTGTAAAATTGTAATACCGGTCACTGGTTAAAAATGTGTGTTATTTGTGTAAAAGTAGCAAACGACAAATGAAAATTGAAGTGGGGTTACGAAAGGATTATCGTTATGTTCGCATGTAAAATAATTCTTGCAATAAATGAACATTTGACGAACTGAACTGGCTATTAAGCCCTTGCACAGTCGGCCCTGGCCCAAAAGAAATATTAAAAAAAAAACCTTATTTTTATATTTGCAGCATTCAAAAACGTTTATAAGACCAAAAGGTAACTTAAACATTGTAAAGCACGTCGGATAAAATGTTTCTGTCATATAATTGTGTAAGGCATATTTTAGCGATAATTACTAGATAAAAAAAATAATTGGCTATTCTAACTTCCCAAGTTTAATCTAGGTGCTCTCGTAGGCCCACGTTTTTTAATATTCAAATAAATTTCATTGGTCGGGATTTTAAATGTGTTATATGAAATTATCTTGAAAATAATTGCGGAAAGGGCTGTTAAAGTGCGAGAAGGAAACACGTTTTCTTTTGCGGAAACGTGATCGAAGGAACGTGCTACAAATAAAGACCTGCGATTGTTTGTCAATAACTCAAATTTACAAAATAGTATAATATAACTGATGATCAATGTCAAAATTATTGGAAAGTTTTGTGATCATGACACCACCTATTATGTAGTATAAATACTGAATTTGTCAATTATACCACATCTTCTTATTTGTATTTTAATCATGTCAAAAATACGAAAATGAAACGAATAGTGAAGTATTGTGTCCATGCATGACGATATCAAAGTCGCGTACATATACGAAGAGAAGATATGATAAAGACGTAAAAGAGACAGCAACTCAACCACACAACATACCAGAATGTGAACTGTTAGCTCTTGTGTGCATCCTTTCCTTGGGATTTGACTTTAAAAGATATTACTTCTTTTGCCTGAACATACCGGAATCGTTACTATTTTCTCGGAAAAGTAAGGTATTTATTTCCGGAAACGTAGACTTATAGCGGAAACGTATTCTTTTCCCCGGGAAAGTAATGCCAAATTTTATATGAGCAGTGTATTTGTTTTAATGTCAGTATATAAAGCATTAACTAGTGTTAATGTCTATGGATGTATTAGTTACAGTTGCATACTAATTGAGAGATCGTCCTGTTTGATGTTCGTCGTGTGAAATTATTCTTGCTTCAGCATGCATCTTTACTTTGTTCCTCTAAAGAGATCCTCATTTACCCTTACATTATAAAAGTTTGTGGACTCGTATGTATTTAGGGAATGGCACTCTCCATGTATCTTACCTTAAAAAAACTTTCGTATATTTTACGTTTCAATAGCTTTTCACAAAAATCTTAAGTGTAAAATTAATCTTACGATAAAAATATTCAGTTGAATTGTTAAGGAATATTTTAGACTTACGATAAATTTTACACTTAAGATTTTTGTGAAAAGGGCTACAGAGTCTACATGTATGTTGAATTTTACTCAGAACTTAGAAAGTTGATATCAGCGTGGGTTATGCTTAAAGTTAACCTTTATTCTATATGTCAGATAACCTACTTGTGTTTATGTTGGATTGCTGTCTGATTGACGAATAGCCGTAATTTTATCCCTATATATTTTTTTTTTTTTAGGGATGCATCCAATCGCACCTTTTCATTTGAAATAAATTTCCGTGGCGTAACCTCAAAAGATTAGTTACTTCAATAAAAAAATGTAAGCGAAAATAAAACCTCTTCTCGCATGTTGCACTTTGTGTAATTGTTCTCTTCGACAAAATTAAATATAAAAAGCCACAATTTGATTCATAAATAGATATTTTTAAAACCCGGGGCCTAAAGCTAGGTAAAGCCTATCTCTTGATAAAGTTTCTTAAATTCGGCAATTTTAGATACCAACCGTGCGAGGGTCAGTCTGTATAGCCAGCCAAGGTCGTTAAAACTTTTATCATCCTTGTAGAGATTTTTGAAAATACGATGGTTTTGCCTTTTCGAAACTAAAACATGATCAAATATAATTGGTGGCCTTCTATTTTATGTTGTTGTCTCTTTTACATATTCCCCATTTCCATTCTTAATTTTAGATAAAGTAAAAATTATGATAAACAAATGTATTCTTGTTGTCAGATCAAAATACACTTAACAAGCCAGTGAGATAAAATTCCATTCGCTACTATTACGTAATATATGTATCACGATATCTCAGTAGCATGGGTTCGAATCCCGGCGAGGGAAGAACAAAAAATTTGCGAAAGCAAATTTACAGATCTAACATTGTTGGGTTGATGTTTAGACGAGTTGTATATATATATATAAGTCCTGTGTCCAAGTGAGAAATAACTACATGTGGTTTGTATATCAGGGGAGAATTGACAACGGGTGGTATGTATACTAAAATATTTATCGTCTTCCATTATACATGGCGTTGTGGATGAAAATTATTGACAAAAGAATAAAGAAAACAGAAAATAACCAGACAAATATATAGAAAGAAAATGATGAGGTACTAGAATATATGGAATAAAGAATGATCGGCAAAAGGTAAAACGGATAGAAAAAATTGCCTAAAATGATAGAATACAGAAATAATTTATCCCCATTCAGACCCTCATAATCTGACGATGACATTTAGCTTTAGGGCAATTATGGGCAAACGACCAACAACACAGTGTTTTTTTACGAAAGTTTACATACAAGCTAATTTTTGAATGTGTAATAAAAGTTATATCTATATCTTCATGTGTTGAATTTTAAAGATAAATGGGTTTGAAATTTTCGACATTTACTAAAAATTTCGGTTGATTGAACATTTCTGTCTCCTTAAATTTTGTTTCAAAAGATAAAATATGCGGATTTCGATAAAGAGATAAGGAATATCTTCGTTACAAAATTGGGCTCTACATTTGTGTAACAATCCTTATTAAAAATCTAATTTGTTAAAAGAAATTGATTTTAGAAGAAAAAAAACTGCATTTTGTCGTTTATTTATCTAGTTGAAAAAGTCAGTTATTTCTTCATAAAAGTTGGAACGAATAATCTTCATCAGAGACATATAGTAATTGTAATTTGTATGGGGATTACGTTTCCGCATTTTAGCAAAAATCCAGTTCACGTTTTCACATTTTCGTGCATTACTTTTCCGAAATAAATAGATACCACTTTTCCGCATTTTACCTGTATTTCACCTGTAAAAATGGTAATAATGATATATCGGTATAAGACTTTATTATCAAATATGGTCATCTCCTCCCGACACAGAAACCAAAAGAACCACAACTGGGCCGGAATCGTTTCTCCCAGTTCTATGCATGCCACACAACTATATTTATTTTATGGACGTTTTGCAGAAGATCCAAACAACAACTTACATCAAAATTCGGTCTTTATCATCAATAGCACCAGCTTGTAAAAGTGATCGCGAACATGCTGAATTCGTATCCGAACAGTTTATCAATTATGGTAGAGAATAGAATACGAGGTTAGACTTTATAAAGTCAGTTGGCTACAAGTTTACCGCTTTAAACTGTGCTACATGTACTGTATAATAGTATACTGACGCTTAAAATATATATAACCTTTAGTGCTGAACATTGACTTTTAATTGATATATGACCATGTGTGATTTTCATCATTTTAAGTTGATACATTTGTAGTTTCATTTTAGTCATAAAGACTTATCCTGCTCGAAGTCCTACTTCCACCCAGTTGGTGAGGGGGAGGGGGAAGGGGGGGCATACATTAAAAATTTAAATGCGGAAACGTAAATAACCTTTAATAAAATCAATGTAAAAACAATGCGGAAAAGAGTACTATAAAAATGCGGAAACGTAAGAATTTTAATGCGGAAACGTAAGAATTTTAATGCAGAAACGTAAGAATTTTAATGCGGAAACGTAAAACGCCGAATTGTATTATATGTCTCTGTCATCATACAGTATCATGCCAAACGCCATTTTAAAGAGGGGTCCATGTTCTCGTTTTAAGCTAATGGTTAAATCTCGAAAAGATGCATCTTTTATCCGATATTTCACAGTTTGATGTCGCGAAAATAACATTTATGGCAGCAATTAATCATTTAATGTGTCGATAAAAGAACGAATTCTACAATATATAAAATTCTGTCAAAAATCATTTCCTGGGTCAATATTATAAAGTTCATCCGAAAAAGTGATAAGACTGATAATAACATACTAATTCAATTTCATGCAATTAGGTTTTAATGCTAAAAGTTTTAGAAGAAAGAGTTAAATGTCTTCTTTAAAATATTTAGATTAATTCTGCGAAAACATCAGAGAGATAAAACAAAATGCATGCAACCAATTGAATAAAATGGAGAATGGAAATAGAAAATGTGTCCGACAACAATCCGACCAAAGAGCAGAAAAAGTCATATAAGGCACAAAATGTGCACCATAATTGAGTTACCTTGTTTTGTAACCCCATTGACATAACGGTTACATTGGTTACAATGGTTACACTCATACAAACTATCATAAATCATATTATTCAGAAATTCTTTTTGGGGATCATTAATGTACGTCCAGTGGCATATATATTATGCATGTCGGAACAGGAAAATTGACATAAGGTACTATTAGAACCATGTTCACATTATTATACATTAGACATATGTCTCTGATTATACCCAACAATTGTGATGATGACGAATTTCTTAAACTGTTCGAAATAATCTAACCGAAAGATAAATCTGTAATTTTACTTTGTCCATAACTTTGACGAACCAAATTATAGCGAGTAATACTTTGACCTGTTTTTAAATCAGATTGGTTCTAAATGTTTCTCTCGTATATTCAACATGTATATACATGTATATATTCTAAATTGTGACTATCTATTATTATTATAGTTCCATAACATTCTTTCAAGGCGTATAAACCAATGATCGACAAGTGCGTACATTTTGTGAAATCAATTATAATGTGTATGTTTCAAATGTCCATATCTATTGACAACGAGTATATACCCTTGGAAAATATGTAAATAGATTTTATTTTATCAAATCTTTTTAGGAATTATTAAGATTTTCATAAATATCATTCTTAACACCAGAAACGTTATTTATAAACAAGCGTATAAGTAATGACTATAGTATATCACTATTGGACACGCAAGACAAAGATGTATATTACACCTGATATTTTCAAAATGGAAAGTTACGAGTTATCGGCCGTATACACTGATCAATACCCTCAGAGGTCAAGGGATGCACCAACTTGTTTTATGTAATTGTGTAATAAGAGTTTTAAAGTCCGACAGGAAATCGCTTGAATACCTGGACGTGGCACCTCACAATACATCTTGGAACAATTTCTTCAGCCGTGCTGGTGATCAGATAAGGGAAGGTCCGAATTTATTTAAAGAAGTTTACAAAACCGTTTTACATAGAGAAATTATGAACAAACTATACTTTCAAAAACATTTCTACACGGAACACTTATTTATGACTTTGAACTTTGACTTTTAACTAATTTCCATTAATATGACTTTTTCAAAAACTTAATAAAAATTAGTTTCAAAACGATTCCTTATTTAAAATTAAAAATATGTTATTATTTTAATGTGGCACGCTCTCTAATCATCATGTTAATTGATCAATAAATCTTTAAGAAATAACTTCAACCTAAAATAATAATTCTTGTGTTTTCGTAATTAGAAGAGATAAAGAGGTATTGATCTTATGCCAGCGTGCATTCCATCTACGTTAGACAAACGCCATACATACGCCACCATCCGTTACTTGAACGCCCGATACACGCTTATGTACGCTTCTCGTACGCCCAATGCACGCTTAAATCACGATACAGATATGATTGACAAGTTGAATGCATCCAAAATTACTAGCGTGTTTGCAGCGTACATGATTTTTTAACACGCCCGGCGTACGTCGGAGCTAAACGCTGATGTGTGACGCCGGTATTAAAGTCATATGAAACCTCAAATTAAAAAATATGCATATGTTTTTTTGTAACAAAATGGATAGTTGTCATTATTAAACTTATGTACAAGTGTTATACAAATGCTCAATATCCATGGTTCTTTGTTGCTTGATTTGTTTGACAAAAAACATCAGATAATATAATATCTTGTGGAAAAACTACATTTGACGGTACGTTAATTTTTTATTCATAACACTATCCCATCATGGGCTTGGCCCAGTTAAAGGAGCTTAGTGCACAAGGCGGCCTAGATGGTGTTTAGAAGCTCTCGTTAATTCAGTCTCCTGATATAAAGGCTCCAAGGCAGCACATTCGTAGAAATACCGTAAAGGACCTCCTTAGTGCACTAAGAAGAAGAAAATGTGCACTAAGGACCTGGTGGAATGATACAGCTGTCACAAAGGACATATAGAAATAGACTTTGTAAAATACATTATTTCAAAATTTTATGATCATATCTTTTGTGAGGGGTCTTTTGTAATTAGAAAGTTATTTTATGTTTTATCGACACGCGCCTTGATCAGATGAGTGTCACCTGTGTAATCGATAGAAATTCATGTTCGCTCAACCTTGACCGTTTAGAATCCACTTTGTATACTGATTAAACATGTAAAATTGAAGATGAGAAACATATTATATTAGACTGTCCTTTCTATGCAGATTTACGTAAGTTTATTTTATGAAGTTAAAAGAAGTAATGGTGATTTTAGTATTTTATCTGATGATGATAAGTTTATACATCTTTTAAAAGTACTGTTTTTGTGTGGTTGACAATACCTGCTGTAATATTCTAAGTAGAAGAAATTGTTTTTATATGCTTGATTGATAGTGATGTTTTACAGACCTGAAATATTTTATAGACATGATAAATGCAGTTATATGGTGTTTTTGTATTTCTGTCTGTTATATTTTTACTTCTATGTAATAACGTATTTCCTACTCTTATTTTTAGCTCACCTTGCGTCCGTCGTCGTTAGCTTTTACAAAATCTTCTCCTCTGAAATCACTGGACCAAATTTTAGTTATAGAACGGTAATTTTGTTCAACCGAAATACTTTTAATGGGTACACATACTAGATTTACTAAGGATAAGATTATAAGAGTTTTATTTAGAAGCAAGAATGTATGGTTTACATTATTTTTAAATGCATCAGCGTTATATTAATAACATAATTGAATTTTATAATTATATAAAATACACATATGGCGGAGAATGACAATAAAAACAATGACATCTGTAATAAAGATAACTTTCATAGAAGACAATTTAATATGATTATTAATTTTCTTTTCGAAAGTAATATTTACCTCTTGAAGTCTTTCTATATCACTTCTATAATCGGGTTTTGAAGAATATGTTTTACTCTCAAATGTCTTTCAATGTATAATGATAGTATGTAAACTATAGAGTTGTAAATGTAGAAATGAAATCTCAGAAGCATTTTTTCTCAATTTCTATCTCAAAACTGGCTTCTTTAAAAAAAAACAAGTTTATTAAAGCAATTTCCTTCAAAACAAAATAAAACAAAGGCAAAGTAAACATAAAATTCAATTTTTAATTTTCTTTCATCAGCTTGAAATTATAACACCTTAAACCGTTAGGTTTATTCAACAACTATCATTAATCAATTAGTAACGATCAAAAGAAGATTGTTATTTGGATATGGTTGATTGAACTTAATGATTGGGAATTTGCCATAAGCCGTTGGTCACGTGCCGAGTGGCACACGCTGAAACATTTTACTTAAAAATTACAATATCTGTTGATACCAAACTTTATATTTATGAGTTATATACTCATATCCTCTTATATCCATGTTCTTTGTGGTCTTAAAACATCGTTTTAGTGTCCTTAGTGCACTAAGAAGTTCTTTGTGGTATATTTACACAACCGTTTCATTTTAAAGATACTATATGTTTTGCATTGTTTGCACATTGAACACAAACAAATCTAAAAAATAAGGAGATGTGGTATAATCTCTCGTCAAGAGACCAAATAAGACAGAAATTAACAACTAAGCGTTTTTGCCTTCTACTATACATCTGACGGTGACATTTAGCTTTAGGGCAATTTAGTGACCAGAGAGAAGAGATATAACCTTATGTAGAAAAATCATTTGAAAGGTAAATATTATTAGGGTCATCCGGAATGATGAAAATACTTTAGATACACAATGTATTTCTTTTAATTTATGCCATTCAATTTTGATACTGCAAGTTTTAAATCAGTAATATCTTATGATTCAAATTAGCGTTAGGCAAACTATATAAGCAATGTGTCAGTATTTCAATTAGTTATAAGTTCTAACGAGTGACATTGGCCGATCTGAGCTGTGATACTTCTAATTATTTAGTTTGATTTTAGATGATCTGTTATAATACTCAAAGTGTTTTTGACATTTGAAATAATAATAATTCGAACTTAACTATTCATTTTCTTACTAGCGTCAACAACTGGTAAATGCCACATTTGTTGGTAATTCGTATACTAGTAAAATTAGAAGATACGGGATGTCGTGTGACTCGTGTCTGTGGATTGGATATTAGGAAGTGATAATGAAATGATATCCTCATCCTTATGTTTAATACACGTGATTTGCGTTATCGTTATAATAGGTACAAAAGTCTCGTTGAATTTTACAGATTACGATATTAAAGTTCGATAAAATATTTTCAAAAACTATTTCTATCAATGTCAACATTCATAAAATTGTGAATTTATGTAGTAATCGTACATCAGCGAAATATAACGACTGAATTATTCGGTTACACCACCTCTATATTCTGTTATCTAGTTTTTTTGCCTGTTTCTTATTAACTTAGTTTCCCATAATTCTCAAATCTGTGAACCCAATTCATATACTTATAAATGGTGGTCCCATTTATAGCCTCATACATGTAAATGATAATTGAAACAACTTAAAACAAAAAACACAAATATTAGTGTATGCATGGGCTTTTAGAGAAATATTAGTCCCCGATTCTGTTAAAATGTAGATCTTAATAAGAATACAATAGCAGTTTATCTATGATTTCACCTTTATTCTTAATAAAATGTCAATTCATTCTTTTCTGGATTTAAGTGTGTGTGTGTGTGTGTGGGGGGGGAGAATGATGGGCGGAGTTTTATTTTTTTTTGACAAATTGTTTATTTCCTTTAAATATAAGGGACGAAAAAATACTTCCTTTCGTTAAAAAAATCTTGTTTCATTGTATTAAAAATAAATAGATTAATTTGTTGCTGAATAATTTCACAAAAAGACAATTAGAACAAAAATATGAACATGTTTAACCTCGCCACATTTTGCGCCTGTCACAAGTCAGGAGCCTCTGGCCTTTGTTAGTCTTGTATAATTTTAATTTTAGTTTCTTTTATATATTTCGGAGTTGAGTATGACGTCCATTATCTTCATTTTCATTCCTAATTTCATTTACAAGAACATTAAATGTGAGTAATCTATTTTGGTATGAAGACATGTTCCATATATTAATACAGCATCAACATTCTTAAAACTAATGTTTAGGCACTTGCTGATTTTCTTTGATTTTGCCGAAAATCGGTGAACCGTACGACACGTGTCAAAGAACATATCTGATTACACTATTATCTTGAAAAATGAAAAAATTATTATTTTGCATGAGAAAATAACCCATTAGATATGTTTGCCATAAAAATACATTGGGACTTATTATTTTTTTTTTTTTAATTCAACATCTTTAGTTGAAAATCTTAGGTGTACATCGGTTAATTGAATGATAGAATATAGAAATTGTTTTATTTTTCTTTATAAAAAAAAATGTCCCCTTTCGAGATTGGTCATTACATAAGTGTGTGCTAAAGTTTGGAGACCGAGGACTAATTATAACAGACTACGAACAGCAAAACGTGGATACAACATTTGATATGCATGAAAGAACGTTGGACACACAATACTGATTTCACTGAACAATTTCAACTAGCACATAATACCCTATGAATTTATTAACATACTTGAACTTCTAAGGAATATAATTCTGGACAAAAACAAATTCAGTATATGTTAAATGGACAAACAAACAACAGCACTCATTGATGGATACACTTGCGGCTTAATTCATTTTAAAGCACAATTTGAATGATTGATTAATGGTTGTTTAACGTCCAGTGGCAAACATTTCATACATGTTCAAGGCGAGAAGTCGTTTCAGAAATAGATTATGAAGTATAAGGTATACCAAAATGTTAAATTGTTATCATCGTTTAGCAAAAGGAAATTTTCTTAGCTATTAGAATTGGTCCGTCAATATTTTCTTACAAACTTATATCTTTTGCTTTAAAATTAACACACATGGTTCTGATCTTATTAAAACAATGTCACTTAAGTCTCGAGAATTATTCGTATATTTGGGCTTTTGAACTCCACTGCATTGGTTTGCACCTGCCCTAACCTGCTGTTTAGTGGTTGTTGTTTGATTATGTATTTCAAAAGTCGAATATATAGACCGTTAGTTTTTCCGTTTGAATGGTTCTACACTAGTCATTTTGGGGCACCTTATAGCTTGAGGTTCGGTGTTAGCTAAGACTTCGTGTTGAAGGCAGATGAGTAAAATTGTATACTTTTACACGTATGAATTTAGTAATGACTAGCAGAGCACTATCAGACTTAAAACAAACAGTGCGCGTGTTCCTGTATATTTGGTATCCGGATTACGAGTATGGGGCGCATTTAAAACTGTTTAAGCTAAACGAAATTTTAATTTTCCAGGTGAATTAGACCCAAAAAAAAAAGATATGTTTTAATGTGAATTTTTAAAAGTTCGGGACGGAATTGGTTCAATTAAATTTGCTTAACGTACCGTGGCAAATATTATTGCATATTCTCGACGAAATTACATTTTTGATCAGACGATACCTTCATATAGATTAATGTTTGCGTACAATATCCATTGGCATTCATCATGCATGCTCAGTTTGGTACCTTTATTGGCTATTAAATAACTACCAGCTTTCTCGTTTTATTTCAAGCAAAATAATTTTTTTTATCACAGTCACTTTTTTTTTATCTCAAGAGCTGCTGCGTGTTTACAACAAAAAAAAGAACTAATTATACTTTTCGCTGCATTTTAAAATCTGGCATCATTAACTATAAAAACTTAGTTTACATGTATTTGTCATTATTTCCTTTTAATTGTGAATATTTGTGAGCGGTACATTTTACTTTTCTGACTAAAATCGATAACGCTCGGAACGGTTAAACGATAGATACATGCGGATGCTGTACAAAAAGGCGGACACTTTAAAGTTTAAAAGGACTTAACATCAGTTTGATTCCGTTTAACGGGGGCGTGGCTAATTAGTTTGACACAGTTTAACCACATCTCAAATTAACTTGAATGACCGCAAGGAATCTATTTGACTGGTATTAAAATGATTTGATATGGATTAAAATGCATTAAAATAATTTTTAATTTTGTCAATCTTAATTCAATTTTCATTAATCTTTTTAAATGCCGTTAATGCGTTTTTGTCCGTTCAAGCTAAATTCGAGTTACTAGTGTGGGGTGGATTCCTATATAAAAGTATATAAAGACTTACCGCTGGTATGGGTCTGTCAATTATTTCAATGTGTTGCAATTTTGAGGAGGTAGCAGAACAATGGGTCAAAATTTATATATCAATGGATTATAAATATTCATCTTCGGTTAAGAATACTGTACAAACTGTATACTGATCGTTTGCCATATAATATGCATGATCCCGTGTGTGGTAAACACCTTAATAAGATGTCATAGATGATCATAGATTGTATTTCTAAAAGGGGTTATGGTTTTCCTGTGGAATATATTTATTGGCAGGAACTTTTGAAAACATCATTATATGAATTGATGTGATTTTAAAAAAACTTAAAATTTAAAAAAATTTTTTTTAAAAGTTTAAAATTAAATTTTTAATTCAAAAATTTAAAAAAATTTCGCATAAGAAAAACTAATTTTGAAACCCAAAATTTTTTTTTTTAAATTTAATATAAAAGAAACCAAAATTTAAAGAAAATCAAGCGAAAAACGGACAAAAACAAAAAAAAAAAATTTAAAGTCAATTTCCAATAAACCTTATTTAAAACCCAAAAAAAAAACGGGTTAAAATTTGGTGATTTAAAAATTAAAAAGCCCAAATTTAAAAGCTTTTTTTTTTTAATTCCCAAACCTTTTTAAATTTTCTTATTAAAAAAAAAAGTAAAGAAATAAGAAAAATTTTTAAATAAAAAGTTTTTTCCTTTGGAACCCTTTTTTTGGGTGGGTCCTTTAAAATTTTAAAGGGAAAGAAATTTTTAATTTCCCAAAAATTTGGTTTTTTTTTCCCTTTAAAAATTTTAGGAAACCAATTTAAAATTTAAACCCATTTAAACTTTAAATTAAAAATATACATTTTAAAATTCTTTAATTTTAAAGAAAAACCTTTTTGGGGCTTAAAAATTACTTTTTAAATTTTTTTTAAAAGGGCCCAAAAAAAATTTTAAAAATTTAAAGGTTACAGGCCCTTAAAAAATTTTAAAATTTAAAAAGGGGTTAAATTTTAAAAGTTTTTTATAAAATTTTTGTAAAATTTTATCCTTTAAAACAATTTTGGAATTTTAAATTTTTTAAACCCTTTTTTGTCAAAAATTTAATAATATTTTAAAAAACCCAAGTAATTTTTTTAGGATTTAAAAAGTTAACAATTTTAAAAAGACCAAAAAATTTTTTAAATTTTTATTTGTTTTTTTCAAAATAATTTCATTTTAAAAATTTTACTTTAAAAATTTAAAAACTTTTATAAGAAATTTTTAATTAAAAGTTTATTTTTTTAAAAATTTTTTTAAATTAACTAAAAAAAAAAAAATTTCCAAAAAAGAAAAATTTTTTTCCTTTTAAAATTTGGGCTTTTCCATTTTGGGTTAAAAATATTTTTTAAATTTTTAAATTTAAAAATTTAAAATTAAAAAGGTTTTTTGTTTAAATTTTTCCCTTTAATAATTTGTGGGGAAAAAAATTTTTTGGGAAGGGGGAATTTTACAAAAGAAAAATTTTAAAATTAAAAGGAAAAAAAAAAAATTTTGGTAAATTTAGAAAATAAAAATTTTATTTAAAATTTAAAAACTTTGGGAAGGGCTTTTTAATTAAAAAAAAAATTTTAAAAAATTTTTCCCAAAATTTTTTTTTAAAATTTTTGGAAAAATTCAATTTTAAATTTTCTGATTTTTTAAGGGTTTTTACTTTGAAATTTTGTATTCAACAAATTTGAAGGTTTTTTTAAAATTTAAATTTTTTTAAAAACAAATTTTTTTGATTTTTATTTAATTTTAAAAAAAATTTTCTGAACTTAAAAAATTTTTTAAAAAAACAATTAAAAACAAAAAAAACCCCAAAAAATTTTTTAATAAACCTTTACTTTTTTAAATTTTAAAAATTTTTTTAAAAAAATTTTTAAAGTTTTTTAAAATTAATTTTAAAAAAATTTTTTTTTAGTTTCACCCGGAAGGAAAAAATATTTTTAAAAACCCAAATTACAAAAGGAAAAAACCCCAAAAATAAAAAAAAAAAAAAAAAAAAAAATGGGCTAAAACCCAAAAAATCTTTTCTCAAAAGGTTAAAGGCCTATAAAGGGGTTTTTTTTGTTTGGTTTTTTTTTTTTGATTTAAAGGTTATTTTAAAAAGAAAAATTCCTAAATTTTTTTAAAAAAAAAATTTTGGTTTTTTTTAAATTTAAAATTTATTTGGAAATTTTATAAAGGTTTTAAAAAGAAATTAAAAAAAAAAGGGAAATTTTAAGGGTTTAAAAAGGTAAATTTTAAAAGGTTTTTTTTCCAAACCTTTTTAAATTTTAGTTTTTTAAAAATGGGATAAAATTTTAAAATTTTTTCCCAAATTTAAATTTGGAAAAATTTTTTAAAAAAGAAAGGCCCAATTTACAAAAATTTTTTAAAATTTAAAAAAAATTAAAAACAAATTAAATTAAAAAAAAATTTTTTTTAAAAAAAATAAAATTTTTTCCATTTTTCCCCCAAATATTATTAAAATTGGGAAAAAATTCGAAATTTTAAAAGAAAAAGGGAAAAAGCTAAACCCAAAACAAAACTCACGACAGAAAAAAAACCCAAAAACCCAAAAAGGGTAAAAAAGGGGTAAATCCCCAAAAAAATTTTATCCTTTGAGGGTTAAATTTGGGGTAAAGGGTTTTTTTTATTTTGGGTTTTTTTACAACAATTGAAAAGAAAGGTTTTTTAAAAAACCCAAAAAACCGAAATTTCCAAAAGGAAAAAACTGGGGTTTGGAATTTAAAATAAAAAAAATTTGGGAAAAAAATTTTCAAAAAATTTGGGATCTTTGGGATTTAAAAAAATTGATAAAATTTTTTCCCAAAATTTTTTGGAAATTTTAAATGGGAAAGGAAAACCTTCAAATTTATCCTTTTGTTTAAAATTTTATTTGTTTAAATAAAAAATTATGGGAATTTTAAATTTTAATTTTGTCCCAATTTTTCTTTAATTTTTAAAGTTTTTAAAAAAAAAAATTTAAACTTTTTATTGATTCCAAAAAAAATTTCCAAAAAACCCATTTTTTAAAAGGGTTTGAAAAAAAAAAAAAAAAGGCTTTAAAATTCTTTAGTAAAAACCTTCAATTTTTTAAAAACAAACCCAACTAAATAAAAAAATTTTAAAAAAAAATAACAAAAAAAACTTTCCCAAAATGGTTTCTGTTTCCCTTTATTTTAAATTGGTTTAAATGAATTTTGGTTTAAATTGTAAAAGAAATTTGAAAAGCAAGTTCTTTTTAAAGGAAAAATAAAATTTTTGAAAAAAAATAAACCTCATTGGTTTTTTCCTTTTTAACAAATTTTAAAAATTAAAAAAAAGAAAAATTTTTGGGTAAAAATTTCAGCCTTTGGCTTTAAAAAAATTGAACTTTTGTTTTTTTTTTGGGATTAATTCCCCTTTTTTTAAAATTTTTAAATTTAATTTGTATTTTTTTAAAAATTAAGAAATTTTTTAAAAAAAAATTTTTAATTTTCCAAAATTTTAAAATTTTTAAAAAATTAAAAGATTAATATTATTTTTTTAAAAGGGAATGCAAAATAAAATTTTTTAAATTTAAAATTTTTGTTTTCCCTTTTAAAAATTTGTTTTTGGGTTTTTTCTTTAAAGAAACCCATTTCCCTTTTGTTTTTCTCGGGTTTAACAAAATTTTAATTTCCCAAAAACTTTTCAAAAAGGGGTTTTTTAAAATTTGAAAAAATTTCTAAAAAAAGGGTAAAAATGTTTTAAAGGGAAAATTAAAGGTTTTGGGATAAATTTCAAAAATTTTTATTTGTTTTTAAAACTTTTTAAAAAAAATAAATTTTTGGAAAAATTTTTTTTTTTTTTTTTCAAATTTAAAAAAGTTTTTTAAAATTTAATTTAAAAAAAAATTAAATTTTTTAAATTTTAAAATTTTGGGATTAAATCTAAAATTTATAAACTTAAACAAAAACCTTTTTAAATTTTGCTTTTAAAACAAGGGAAAAAAAATTAAGTTAAATTTTTAAATTTATCCAAAATTAAATTTTAAATTTAAAAACCTTCAAAAAATTTATATAAAAAAAATTTTAAAAAAAGGTTAAAAAAAAAATCCAAAAAAAAAACCTTTATTAAAAAAATTTTGTCAATTTAAAAAATGTAAAAGTTTTTATTTTATTTTTGAACATTAAAAACAAACCTTTTAAACTTTTGAAAAAACCAAATTAAAACCCAAAATTTAAATAAAAATTTAAAAAACTTAATTTAAAATTTTCGATATAAAAAGGGTTTTTTCAAATTTTCCCCTTTTAATTCCAAAATTAAAATCCCAAAAAAACTTTTTTTTTTATTTTTAAAAATTTAATAAAAAAAAGTTTTGAAATAATTTTGGGAAAAATTTTCTTTATTTTAAAAATTTTTTAATTTAAAACAAAAATTTTTTTTTTTTTACCCAAATAATTTTTTGAAAAATAAACCTTTTTTATTTTTGGGTTAGGGTTTAAAGGGAAATTTATTAGGGTTAGAATTTTCCCCCCAAAAAAAAAAAAAAAAAATTTAAAATTTTTAATTTAAAGGGAAAAATTGGGATATTTAAATACCAATTGGTTTTTAAAATATAAACTTTTATTTCAAATAAAGGTTAAAAAACTAAATGGGGCGGGAAAAAAAAAAACAAAATTTTAAAAAAACCTTTTTCTTTAATTTGTAAAGGGTAAAAAAATTACCCTTTTCTTTAAAAAATTTTTTAAAAATTAAAATTAAGTTTGGTTTTCCCGTTTGGGAAAAATTAAAAATTATTTTTTAAAACGTTTTTGGGGTTAAATTTGGGAACCTTGCCTTTTTGGGTTTACTTTTCTATGGAAAATTTTCCATTATCTTTTTTTTATTTATATATTTTGGGAATTTTAAAAAATTGGGCCTTTTTTTAAAATTTATCAATTAAATTTGTTTGTGAATTTTAAAAAAAAAAAAATTTTAATTTTCCATAAAATTTTAAAAAACAAAATTATTTTTAGAAATTTTAAACGTTTGTTTAAATTTTTCCTTTTTTTTTTCCAAATTAAATTACAATAAAAACAAATTTTACCAAAAATTTTTTTTGGGGTTTTTTTAAAAATTCGTTTTAAATTAAAATTTTTTGCCCAAATTTAAAATAAGGGTTTTTTTAAATTTCCCCTTTTTCCTTTTTTTCAAAAAGCTACAATTTTTTTTAAAATTTACTTTTTAAAATTTAAAAAGGGGTTTGAAAATTAATTTTAGAAAATTTCCCAAAAAAAGGTTTTTAAATATTTAAAGAAAAAAAAAATTTTTCTTTAAAAAAATTTTAAAAACATTAAAATTTCTATTTTTGTAAAATTTCAAATTTTAAACCCTTATTTAAAATATTGCTTTAAATTTTAAAAAACTTTTAATTTTGTTTTTTAAATTTTATTTTTTTTTTTTTTCCCTTCATTTTTAAATTTGATTTTAATTTAAAATTTCCAAAAAATAAAAGTACTTTAAAAATTTTTTTTTTAAATGTCTTTATCTTTAAAAGCAAAAAACCCTTTTTAAAATTTCGAAAAAATATATTTTTAAAAAACCCAAAAAAAAATTTTTAATTTTTAAAAAAAAAAATTTTTGAAAACAAAGAACAATGTTTCCCTAAACCCTTTTTTTTTTTAAAAATTTTTAATTTTTTTTTGATTTCCAATTTAAATTTTTTTTTAAATTTCAAAAATTTAATTATATTTTAAAATGGAAAAGTTATTTAAATTCCAAGTTATTTTTAAAGTTTATTTTTTGAAAAATTTTTGATTTTTGCAGGGTTTTACCTTTTATGTATTTTGGGGAAAAAAAAAAAAAAAATCCCCGTTTTTTTTTCTTTTAAAGTAAAGTCCTTAAAAATTTTAAATTTAAAAGGAATTAATGTTTTAACCAAACTTTTTGTTTTTTTTTAAAAATTCTTTGGGCCCTTTTTAGGGGGGCAAAGTTTTTTAACCAAATTTTTCCTTTTAAAAAAAAAATTTACTTTTAAAAAAGGGATTTATTTTTTTCTTTTTGGGAAATTTTTAAATTTCTTTTTTGGGTTTTAGAAATTTAAACCGGGTTTTTATTATTTTTCCCCAAATTTATTTCAAAATTTTTAAAATTAAGGGTTTATTTAAAAAAAACAATTTTTTTAAAAATTTCTCCCCAAAATTTTCAAAAAAATAACATTTTCCCAAAAAGCAAATTTTTCCCCGCTTTTGGGAAAAATTTTTTAATTGTTAAAAACCCTAAGGGATTTATTTTAAAAAAAATTTTGGGACATCCCCCTTTTTAATGGGTTTTCTTTAAAAAAGGTGAATTCCCTTCAAAATTCATTTTTTTTTAAAGAGAAAAAATTTTTTTATTTTTGAAAAAAATTAAAAATTTAATTTTTAAAAAAATTTTTTTAAAACCAAAAATTTTTTTAAACCCTTGTTTTTTTAACTTAAAGTGTTTTAAAAACGATTTGTTTAAAAACTTTTCCATTTATAAATTTGGGGTTTTGAGGGTTTTAAAATTTAATAAAAAGGTTTTTAAATTCTAAATTCCCGGGTTTTTTTAAAAAAAAAAAATTTTAATTTATAGGGAAAAAACGGCCCAAAACAAACCCAAAGAAATTTGAGTTTCAAACCAATTTGGAAACTAAAATTTGTCCTGGGAAAGGGTTTTTTTAAAAAATTTCCAAAATAAGTTTAAATTTTTAAATCTTTTTAAAAATAAAGGATGGGCCTTTAAAATTATTTAAAAATTTTAAATTTTAAAAAAAAACCCAAAAGGGCCGCAAAAAACTACAAAAAAACTTAAAAACTTGAAAAACTTTTTTAATTTTCCGGGTTAATTTTTTTTTTGGGGAGTTTTCCAAAAAAATTTTCCGTTTATAAACAATTTAAATTTTAAAAACTGGGCTTAAAACCAAAAGGTGTTGGTTTAACCAAATTTTTAAATCAAAAAAGTTTAAAAAAAATTTTTTTTTTGGGACTTTCGGGAAATTTTACACCCACCCCAAAAAAAAAAAAAACCCCCAAAAAAAAACTTAAAAAAAATAACAACCCTTTGTTTAAAACCCCTTTTTTTAAAACAAACCTCAAAAAAAAAACATTTAAAGGGGAAACTTAAAAATTTTAAAAAGGGGAAAAAAGAAAAATTGGGTTTTAATTCCTTCAGTTTAAAAAAAAATTTTTAAAAGAAATTTTTTTTTTAAATTTTTTTAAATTTTTCCTTTTTAAAACCTACAAAAACCTTTATTTTTTTGAAAAACTATTTTTTTAAAAAGTTTGTTTTTAAAAATTTTAAAAGGGTTTAAAGTTTTTTAAATTATGAAAATTTAAAAAAGAAAAACCCAAAAAAAAAAAACCCCCAAAAAAAAAAAAAAAAATTTTTTGAAGTTTTGTTTTAAAAAGTTTGGGAAAATTTTTTTAAAACCCAACCCTTGGAAAAATTTTTCCCCAAAAATTTTGGGGTTTGTTTTTTTTATTATTTTAAAAATTTTTTTTGTTTGGGTTTTAAAACTCCGGGTTTAAATTTTAAATTTCCCAAAATTTAAAAATTTAAAAAAAGGGGCCAAAACCAAAATTTAAAAATAAAATTTTAAAAGTTTTTTGGGGTTAAACCAAAAAAGAATAAATTCAAATTGAAAGGGGTAAAATTTTTAAAATTTTAAACTTTACAAACATTAAAATTTTTAAAATCAAAAAGGAAAATTTTTTGGGAAAACAATTTTTTGAAAAAACCCCGAAAAAAAATTTAAAAACAAATTTTCAAAAACCAAAAATTCAAAGAAAAAACCTTTTTTTAAAAAAAAAAATTTCAAAACAATTTTTTAAAACCCCCCAAAAAAAAATTAAAAACCTAATTTTAAACAACAAAAAAAATTAAAAAATTAGATTTAATAAATCAAAAAAGGAAACCAAAAAAAACCAAAAAAAGGGAATTACTATTTACTTAACAAAACCCAAAAGCCAAAAAAGTTTTTTGATTCTCGTAAAAAAAAAAAACAAAAAAAAAAAAAAAAATTTTTTTTTAAATTTTTAAACATTTTTGTTTTGCTTTTAAAGTGGGATTTTTGGGGAAAAAACCCGAAAAAAAAAAAAAAAAAAAAAAACTGATTTAAATTTAAATTTTTTTTAAAATTTTTAAAAATCAATTTTTGCCATTTTTCTATTAAAAAAGTTAATTTTTTGGTTTTTTTAAATTAAAATTTAAAATTAAAAAAATTTAAACTAAATTTTTAAATTCCCGTTAAAAAATTTGGAAAAAATTAATAAACAAAAATTTTAAAAACAAAATTGAAAAAGAAAAAAAAAAAAAGGTTTTAAGTTTTTTTAAAACCCCAATAAAACCAAATATTTAAAAATTAAAAAAAGGGTTAAAAAAACAAGGGAACCCAACCCAAATTGGGAAAACATTTAAACACAAAAAAAAAACTAAAATTTTAACAAATTAAAAAAAAAAAAACATTTCTAAAAAAATCCCTTTAGGGAAATTTAAAAAACCCAAAAAACGGTGGTTTTTCCCAATAAAAAAAAAAAGGTTTTAAAAATTTGATAAAAACTATAATAAAAAAAAATTTTGAATAAAAAAAAAAATTTTAAAAATTTTATTGGGAAAATTTAAAAGGGTTTTATTTCCCTTTTTAAATTTCGCCCAAAAAAAATCAAATAAAATTTAAAAATTTTTAAAAAACCCCTTCAAAAACCCCTAAAAATTTTTAAAATTTAAAATTTTTGGTAAAATTGAAAAATTTGTTTATTGAAAAAAAAAAAGTTTTAAAGGGCAAAGCAAAACCGATTAAATAAAATTTAACAACCAAAGGGACCCAAAAAAAAAACGGCCCCAAAGGAAAATTTTCCCAAAAAAAAACTTTAAAAATTTTTAAATTTTTAAAAATTTTAAAATAAAATTTCCGGGGATTTTTTAAACAATACATAAATGAACTGGAATTGCAAATTTTTTTGAAAAAAAATTTTTCAATTTTTTTCCGGGAAATTTCCCCTTAATAAAAAAACAAATAAATAGAAAAATTAATTTTAAAAAAAATTACAATTATTTTTTTTTGGGGAAAAAAAAAAAACCTTAAAAAAAATTCCATAATTTTAAATTTAAAATTTTTTAAACCAAAAACCCTGGACCAAACTTTTTTCGAATTTTTTTATTTGGAAAAAATTCCCTTTAAATTAAGAAATTTTTAAAAATTTTCTTTTATTTTGTTTCAATTTTATTTAAACAAAATAAAAAACAAAAAAATTAATTTTAAAAAGAAGGGATTAAAAAAACCGTTTTTTTTTCTTTTGGCTTTGTTAAATTTGAAAAAATTTTTTAAAATTTTTATAAAGGCCTGTCTTAATCTTTTGGTGGTCAAATAGGTTAATATTTTTTAATTTGTTGGGTTTTTTAAAATTTTTGGTGTTTAATTGGGAAGGTAAATTTAAAGGGTTTTTCCAGGATATAAATTTTTGGGGAATTTTTTTAAATGGGCAAATAATTTTTAAAATTTTTTCTAATTTTACTTTGGGAAGGGATTTTTTTTTGGATCTAATTTTTTTATTCTTTAAGGGGTTTAATTTTTTTGGGTTTTTGTAACTATTTAACCCTTTAAAATTTAACATTTAAATTTTTATTATTAATTTTAAATTTCTTAAGGGTTTCCCAATTCCCCATCTTTTATTTCTAATTTAAATTTTTTTTTTAAAAACCTTATGTTCCTTCTTTCAAAATTTTTTAACCCCAAACTTATTTTTTGTTTACGGCCCCAAATTGAATTTTTTTCCCTTTCCTTTTTGGGAAAAATTTTCAAAAATTTAAAATTTTTTAAAACCTCTTTTTTTAAACCAAATTTTTTTAGTTTAACCCTAAGAGGATATATACAAAATTAATATCGGATTCAAAATAGGATCAAACATTCAAAATCAAGAAAACATCTTGTCTTCCATTTTCTAACTAAGAAATGTGACTATAACTATTGCGTTTATTATATAGAAACAAATGAAAATAAAACTTATCAAATATACCAGGCTTATAATTGTATACGTCAGACAAGATGGCAATAAAAAATGAAAACAGCACATTATAAATTTTATGCATCCGAAGCGCTTTTCTGGATTTACCTTCATCAGGAACGCTAAAAGCCGAATATTTGAAAGCCAAGGATGTACAAGAACCGAAACAGTCGAAGAGCTATATTACCAAAAAGGACATAAATAAAATTAGCCAAATCCATCTAAGGTCAACTTTGCCTGAGGGAGTTGAAACCTTAGTTTGTAATAATTTCGAAATTTATTAATGGACAATTTTAGAAAAGTTTGTTATAAATCATGTCAGTACCGAATTACTGACTACTCGGCTGATGATACCCTCGGGGACTAATAGTCCACTAGCAGAGGTATCGACCCAGTGCTGTAAAAAATGAAAACAACATGTTATAAATTATATGCCTCCGAAGCGCTTTTCTGGATTTACCTTCATTAGGAACGTTCAAAGCCGAATATTTGAAAGCCAAGGATGTACAAGGACAGAAACAGTTGAAGAATAACATATTTTGAAATACGTTTTTCATCAAGATGTCATATTTACCTTTGATCTTTTTAAGCGAAGTAAACCTACGGTATCTTTGTCTCATTGACAATCATACCATATTTTCCTTTTTTGTATAATGTGTTAAACGGATAATCTTACGTTTCCATTTACCGATACAAATTGTATGGTTACATTGGTTGTTTTCTTTATTATCAGTTACGTGTTAATTTGTCACATTTAATGATGAATATCACTATGTTAACCAAGTATTGTGAAAAGTGAGTATACTTTATTTATGTCACAATGATACTATAGAAAATGTTCTATGTTTTCTTCTCAATCGATTTACTTGGTTACGCTGTGCAAACATATGACACATAATATGAGATAAACAGTAGTGTTTCACTTGAATGAAGATTGAACAAAATCTGAAATCCTCTTTAACTCAACAACATATAAGATTTACAAGCTCTGTCAATATGAAAACTTGTAATTATCTGATTGGTCCCGAAGTTAATTATTATAAAATGTTTCTAACTCAATACGTTATGTACCATATGCTATCCGTTATATATACTGCAGTCAGTTGGTATTCTGGACACTTTATTTCTAACAGCCTTGTGTATTGATCCAGTTACAGCTTCTACGATGAAGTCACTTATTGGTATCGTGGCAGTTCTTTTGGGAATGATATTTGTTCCAGCCATTGAAAGTAAGTTTTTGATATGTTCATTTATTATTAAAAAGACAAACCTCTTAAAAGTCTTTTTTTTTAATTTTAAGTGTATAGTTCTCACAAAGCAATTTCATATATTTTCATAAATATTCAAAATTTCCTGAAACATCTGATTTATCTGTGAAAGAAATAAGAATAAAATCTTTTGAGATAGAGAGACGTCTTTTCACACCATCTACAGAGATTCTCTTATTTTTTTTTTTTTTTATTTGATATAGATTGTCAGTTTATGGTTTTATAGTCGTACAGTTAATTAATAGTGCTAATGCTAATTAATAAGTTTTATTTTCTCACCTACAGAAAGATGAAATATATATTGAAAGTCCATTTTAATAGACTTTTGATCTTTTTTTATAACTTATTCCTAAACTTTTGTAACAGTTACAGTTATGAAATTAATAAACAGTTAGATACATATCTATTTACCCTTTTTAAAAGTCTTAACACATCAAGCCGAACAGTTTTTGCGCTTGACCAAAATTATAGCATTTTAAACTTAATGTCTTGTTAAGTATACATTTGTGCGTGGATCAAGAAAAAAAATGAAAACAACACGTTATAAATTTCATGCGTTCGAAGCGCAGAAAAGACTTACAGAAAGGGAATTAAATCATTTACAACATGAAAAGTTAGATATACATGTTAAAGTACACGTTCTTGTTGATGATAATTTTGTATGAAACATTAAAGAAATCCCCTTTTACCACTACTTTCTAAGGTTCATAGTTTACTACGCGATACTTTGTCGACCAACTTGGCACATTGATTGTCATTAAATTGATAAACATAAGATTAATTTCAGTGAAAAGATGTCACAAAAGTAAGTTATTATTATGTCAATAAAGGTTTAGCTTGTAAAACAAGGTTGAACCCACCATTTTTGAATTGGAAAATGCATGTACCAAATTAGGACAATGACAGTTGTTTACCTTTTGCTCTATTTGTTGATATAGTCAAGCATTTGATTAGTTACCGTCACTATAACAACCTAAGTTTAGCAATTTTGTAATTGTGTAGTACCAAGTTGCTTTACCTTGATTAAAGATATCTATTTAATTGGCAAAAGCATCAGATAATACTAGAAATTATGACAATTTTGTAAATGGTAACAGTAATTCAATATAAAAACATGTAAAAATATCTCACAAATACAAGATCAACAAATTCTGACGCATAAGAACACTGTTTATGTCTTTTTGACGTCACGATTGTGCACTGATATAAAAAGTCATAATTTTGCCTACCGTTTTGGCAAATTTATAAATATGTTTGCTTTAAACGACATTGGTCACATGCAAAGGCTACCATGGGTGTTTTGTTATGATGCTTTCCTTACCCATATGCATAGTTGAATAACACATTTATTTTGGTCAAAGGGTGTTGCCAATGTATTACAGAAGGAAATAGACCTTACAAATATATATATATGAAAAAAAAAAAAAAAAAAAAAAAAAAAACAGGCAATGGTGCTAAAGTCATGTAAAATAGCATACTTTTGAAGCCGTCAAAATGGTTAAAGCAAACAGTGGATAGAAAAGGGTCTAGTTTATTTAAATTTGCATATTTAAGATACTTATTGTAGGTTTTTACATTTGATATTACAAAGTTCCATCTTTATGCCAAGTTAATCCGATCGTGAACCTATTCCTTTGCAAAACTTGATATGAAATTGGTCACATGGTAAATCATAATAAAACATAAATATATCCAAATTATGGGATGCTGGATTATAATAGCGGCTTTCCTGATTATTGACATTAAATGAACCCCAAATTTCTGAAACATATTATAGGGTTGATCGAGTAGTCAAATACGTGTAAACTAGAGTTTATTACTGGATTGATACTTTAACAATTTTTCCTTGATTTGTCATATCCTTTTATTGATTTTGTATTAAGCTCATTTGTAGTTAATAACAAAATTTCTCTGAAGCTTAAAAGTTAATACCCAAATATTTGGACACATATTATTTTAAAACAATTAAAACAAAACGCTTTGAAACAGCAGTCTTCCAGCTTTACATTTTATATGACTTTATCTTTTCTTATTTCAACCATAATTATTTCAAAACTTTACCACTTATATTAATCCATGTTTTTCATGAAATATATTTTATTTGATATATAATACATACTACGTATTTTAGGTTCATCTTGTGAAGCCGCTCAAAAAGAAGTACTTCGATTGACTGCGGAAAACCAAGCAATTCAGCAGCAGCTCGATAACTGTACAACTGCCCTGCAACAAAGTGAAACATGTAATGAACAACTGAGTACGTGTAACAACCAAGTTACCAAGTTGGCTTCTGAACTTACGACCTGCCAAGGAGAATTACTTTCTTTTACTTCCATAAAACCGAGGTTTCAAGAGTGTACCGCTATAAGTGGCCGTTTAAGCTGCCTGTCTCAGGGTTGTGCTAATGGTTGTTATGCTACTGAGTTGAATGATGCGTATAATATTTAAGAAGGAGAATAAATGTCTCTTAATTATTGTTCGTCTTATTATTGAATTACAAACGGAAGTTTGTACATTGTATTGACGTTTGACTGTAAAATAAAAATGTTAATACAAAGAGAACATTTTGATTTCCTTGAATTTCAGATAGTATTTAAGAAAAAATCATGATAGTAAGGATATTCAAATGGAATGGACAAATATGGATTTTAAGCGCATGAGAAGGAAAGGAGCCGATCCAGAATTTTAAGGTCTTGGGGTTATTTCATTGGTCGTACTCAAATTTTAAATATCCGCACAGTTGGTAAAAAATACACCGTTTATGACATTGTTAACCAATGACAATGTTTTTCTGCAAACTTTTAGAAATATGTCGCGAAGAACATACGCTTCTGAAATGATGAATAGAAAGCAACTAATTGTACAAATCACATTGTGGTATAAAAGTAAAGAAATATGATGAGAAGATGTAGTCATTTTTTTTCAATTGAGCGCGGGGAATAGTAGAACAATAAAAACTTAATGTTTTAAAGCATTGAAGATATTGAAAATATCTTAAGAACTTCTTAGAATTTACATCTGATTCGCTCCACTGGTAGAGTATACCTCATTCCAATATTGCTGAAGCCCATCTTTTTTTCTGTAGGAAGATTAATAGTAAGAAAAGAGGGACGAAAGATACCAGAGGGACAGTCAAACTCATAGATCGAAAACAAACTGACAACGCAATGTTCAGAAATAAAAAGACAAACAGACAATTAATAGTACAGATGACACAACATAGAAAACTAAAGACTAAGCAACACGAACCCCACCAAGAACTGGGGGTTATCTCAGGTGATCCGGAAGTGTAAGTATATCCTGCTCCACATGTGGTACCCGTCGTGTTGCTTATGTTATTACAAATCCGGTAAATAGTTTAATTCGGTAGGTCACATTCGTGAAAAGGGAAGGGTATTGTAGTTACGACATCAGGAACATATCCGATATCATCTGTGAAACGGTTATTCCATAACGGTCAACCAACTGGTGATGGCGTCCGTAAAATTTACGAAGGGATGATTTCAACTTCACCATTTGGAACTCTTGGTTTTATAGCTTCCTTGTGAGCAGCAATCCTCTATCAAGGAAATCATGATAGGAAATACAAGCCCGAGAATATCGTATCAATTGGGAGATATATACTCCGTATGCAGGCGCTGCTGGAATGTTGCTACATAGAAATGGAAAGTGCACAATTGGGAAGCTGAAATCATCTCTTTTGTCGTAAAGTTTTATTTTCAACCGACCCTCATTGTCAATTTCTAGATGTAAGTCAAGATATGAGGCAGACTTAACTGTATCTTTAGTATCTTTAGACACATCTAGACGACCAGGATATATACCGTCTTTTTTATAAGAATTTTTGTGAAGTTTTGGTATCCAGTAAAAAGACGGGACTATGTGGAATAATAATATTTTCTCAAATTCCAAGTTGTTTAGTCAAGCATTCCAAATAATGATATTTTCCAAAACATATTGCTAGAGGCTTTGTTTATGTGAACAATTACATTGTCGTGAAGCAATTATAAGGCATCTACAACATCGGGCTTCTTTAAAAGGTTATACACTCGTGTGTTCATGATACATCGTAGTTTTGAATGAGCTCGAAAATGCGTAACCGAACACCTTTGATCAATGAAGATAATGAGTATAATTTTTGTTCATCTGGGTAGCGCATAAAGTATTTTTCAGCTTAATCCTCAAACAACTAAATCCAGTAAACTGATGTTCTGTTCTTCTTCTAGTTGAGGGTTGAGGGGCTTTGCCATTCGTTAAATCGGGCATCAGGCTTTAAATTGTCTAAGTTTAAGATTGTTAAAGATGTCAAGGTCTCTGGTTATAACATGACCAACATAACTATACTTGTATGAGGACTATGAACAAGAGCAATCGAGGGGTTTTGATTTTACATCCATGATAGTAAAGGTCTTTAAAACTCTAGTGTTGATACAAATCTTAGACTGAACGATTAAGATTACAGGAAATGACAAATATATTTGACGTAAATATGCATTACTTTCAGTACAGACTTTTAATGGCTAACAACAGAAAATGAACGTTTGTTTTCTTTTATTTTTTTCCTAATTGAGCACGACTTAATTCATTATGCATGTTCATATACATGTATTTTTCTTTCAAGATACTTACGTTTGGTATACTTGTATTCACATATGTTTAGAGGGATTTGGGCGCAGTATGTCCAAACCAAAAAACAAACTTATAGATTTTTTCATCAATTATCTACGAAGAATTTATACGCTGTAATTCAAGTATTAATATTATATCTTTATTTAAGAAGAAGGCCAATAGTACGAACACACTATATTTTTTTTTATATTAACAATTTCTGTATAAAACTTTTGAAAATAATATTTGTTTGTATAAACAAAATGACTGACGCTTACAGCGTATTAATTTCATTAAATTGTGCATCAATTCAGGAAGAGGCTTCCTTCTTGTCCTAGACTTAATCATCACACCGGATAGTAACAGAATATTGGTGGATAGTTATCCCATTAATAAACGTATATTCATTACAAAAAAGAGACGAAGAGTTCAAAGAGACTTATCAGTCAAAAACAATTTGACAACAATGGCCTAAAAAAAAAAAAAAAAAAAATAGGGCTAAAACACAAACATGGATAACTATAGCTGCGGAACCGTAGCTCAAAGGTCCTTTTGATATTTTTTGAAATTTGCGGATCATAGAGCTACGGATTTTTCCTATTTTGTTCAGCCATTTCAAATCTCGTCGTGACGTCATTCAAACCAAGAAAATATAACTCTAATAGGAAAACATGTGTTTGTTTGTTTACATTGTCTTTTATTCTATTTCAGGACTATTTGAATGAAAGAACGTTTTATAAAGTATTAATACAAAAGGAAATAGTAATTTTTCCAAGCAATTTAAAATTGTCGTGTTGATTAGTGCTCAAATCCGGCAAAAATTAGTAATCTGTAAACAAACCAACACGTGTTTTCCGATTTTTTAGGCGTTCTTCACCTCAAACATAGGAGATCAATGATATTAGAGTTATCTTTTCTTGATTTGAATGACGTCACGACGAGATTCAAAGTGGCTGAACAAAGTAGGCGGAGACGTATACAAAAAGAAATAATTAATCAATAGTGTCAAGGAAATGAATATTCAAACATAAATAGGTACGTCATACCATAGAAAAATATCTAACGAAACGAACAGTAAACATTTACAAGCTATGCACTGGTGATAAATGATACAAAATTGGGAAATAAGTGCGACCTGAACCTATGTCGCAATTCCGAACGTTTTGGAATAGGTAGTTCTATGGTCCGCAAATTGTCAAAAATATCATCTACGCAGCTAGAAAAAAACTAAAGACTGGCCAACACGAACCCTACCAAGCGAATAAATATCAAGGCCAAGGTATTTAACCCCGGAAATATTTTAAAAATACACAAATCTCTTAAAAGACACCAGGCTTATAATTTGGTACACCAGCGTTTTCTGTATATAAAATGCATTAGTTGTGCTTAATCAACACAGTTAAGAAGCAAAATCGAAAACGAAGTTTTATACCATTAAAACCGAGAATTCCGAAAAGTTGCACCAACTACGGCTACGGCAATTTATAACCCGGGGTAGAAAAAAAACTTATGTTTTGAATAATTAAACAGTAAATTTACATAAAAATTTGCACACTCGAGTGTTGGCGATCGTACATTTGATCGTAGGCCTAACCAATTGTTCTAATTTATGTGTTGGACTGCTGTCTCATGGAGGTAACTCCACATCTCATTTTATTCAAAATGTATTAGTTTTATGTTGCTACCTCCATTATTATTTGTGGCAATTGGACGGTAACACATTTGTCTCATTGTTTTTGGTCTAGCAGGTTTTATGTTTATACCGTATAAACCTATTACCGTCCTTTATGTGAATATCAACAGAAAGCAATCGACCAAACAACCAATCAGATGAATACAACAGATGAAAAATACTCATTAAATTAACGAAGAAAAGTTACTTTTAGAAGAGGTGTACATTAGCTACGTTGGGTACTAGCCTCTATATCACTTTACAATACACGATCCCGTATACCTGAAATAACTCAAAGTACAATTATATCAAATAACGAGTGAATATAACTCTAAAGGTGCGTTGTCTGTACTTGGTCGCCTTGTATAAAAATACAACATACTGGTATTAATGTGAACTTTTCGTTTATCGTTGCTCCAAATGTGTAAAATAGAGCGCGTCTACTTTGCCTCTCATCGTCACTTGTTTGAAAGTGCAGCTGAATAATAATGATCATCTGGAAATAATAAAGCGACATCAGTTGGCTAAGGAACTTAAGGTCAAATTATATTAAATGAACCATGTCAGAGATTTTTGTAAAATATTGCAAGCAACTTTGGCTCGTTGAACAAGTTGAACTTTTACTGAAAATCGAAAAAAGATAGTGCATTAATCTCCTTTATTTTATGAAATATAACTGAATGAATTTGCTATATATAATAAAAATATAAGTGCATACATTTTTTAAAGTAAAAATTTATTCAATTATTGTGCTTCCTGTGCAATTGTTCACCTATTTTGAAACAATTATTAAAAACGATTGATATATTATTGTTTCGAATTTCAGTTAATGTTCATAAAGTAACAGTTAATATTAATATTAAATCGTAAGCTTTCCTTCATTTCAGTTTATGTTTGCTTCGTTGTTGTTTGTCTCTTTATGTTATCCTTCCATTTCCCGCTTAAAGTTGCACTTCTGTAAATATAGACAATGCAATTTCCCATAAGAACTCCTTTTACGGCTAAAAATGTGCGACTTTTACTAAGAAGTTTCGTAAAAAATATTTTCTAGAATGGAAAGTTCATTTTCACTACTGTTTTCAAATGTCAAAACATAGGGCTGTGCGGCATATTTTCAACATTTATATGTTTCGAACTTCTAAGAGTTATACTAAATTTCTGTACCATCCCTTCTTTCACTTTTGGTTTTCCTCAGAATTAAATTTCGCTTCTATCCATATCTTTTTATATTTGAAAAATTCACAAGTTGAGATGAAACATAGAGATCAAATCTGGGAACCAGTAGGTAAACTAAACGAAATTTCTATGAAGAATATGTTTCTCCCACAAAGAGGCGAGGTTTGTAAAACAGCTATAGTTAAGTGCAAGCTATGCTTACATTTATTCGAATTGATTAATCTTGAAAAACACCTTTTTTCACAACATAACTTATTCATCAGAATCATAGCCTAAAACATGTAAAAGAAATCACAGCATATACTCTAAACTTCTTGTACAGTATATTTAATACCATCCATCCCTGTTTCAATTTTAAAAGAATGTGAAAACAAGACTTGTCTAATGTGCATGTTTTCTGACATGAAATTTCTAGAACCTGTTTGAAACTTTTTTGATAACAAATTGAAAGCATTTCAGAATACTATAAATGTAAAGTTTGATAGTTACATGTAATCATTCCAACATTCAAGATTATATAAAGTATCTTATCCTGCATCTTTCTCCGTCTTACTGTATGTCCTTTGTATCTAGAAGAGCTCACAGTTACACAGTTACACATATTTGGCTAATATATGAACGAGAGTGTTTAAGCACAACTATATTTGTTATACAAGGTGTATGTATGAAGTTACCAATTTGATATACAAATTTTTTAAAGTTTTACAGAACTGACTGCTTAAATCTGTTTTTTGCCTAATATCAATGCAAGCTAATTGTTTACTATGCACAAAATAAACCTTTATAATAATAAAGCCATAGCCTTTACAGGTTAAATTATCTGTTTTATGATTCCGGGATTAGAGATTTTTCTCTGTTTTTTGGGGCCTCAAATTTGCTAAATAATTCTACTATTTCTGTGAATATGGAATATTTAGTTATATTTGTAGAATATAACACAATAATGTTAGTTTTATAGAGGTATTTTTGAAACTTTAGCCTGCATTTCAAAGTCATGTGTTACAGCTTATGTATGGGTTTATGACAAGACAAAAACATACCAACAACAATGTTCATCAAGGACCTATGGGTTTCAATGAATGTGAAGAGTAAACATTAGCAATTCTTAACAATTTAAATGACATATATGCTTTTTTATATACATTAGACCGTTGGTTTTCCTGTTTGGATGGTTTTACACTAATCATTTTTTGGGGCCCTTTATAGCTTGCTGTTCGGTGTGAGCCAAAGCTCCGTGTTGAAGGCCGTACTTTGACCTTTTGTGGTTTACTTTTACAAATTGTGACTTGGATGGAGAGTTGTCTCATTGGCACTCATACCACATCTTCTTATATCTATATATTGGGAATTTTACTTTGCATGTAGGGCTTTAGGTAGACTATGCATACTGTAAACTATGAATTCATGATGAATCATTATATTTAAAGCCCAGGATTTTCTCAATCTTCATGAAATATTTATAAAACTCTATATTTGAGTTTAGGTCATTAAAATTATAAACTAGATTTGATGAAATTCTACATTTTCTCTTTTTCCACCCAATATAAATACCAATAAATAATCAACATTTACCAAACATATATTGCAGGGTTTAACCTACTGTCCCGAAATTCGTTTTAGCTATTGACACAGATAGATACTATAGCTAGAATATATTACAAACATAAGGATTTGATTATTCCAATGAACACATTTCCTATTCTCAGCCCTAGCATACCCTCGGCGTTGTTGTATGGCGTTTACATATCAAGTTAATACGTGAAGGTTGTGCAAGTTCACACTATACGAACTTCAAAAACAGGGTGTTCTTCTTATATAAAAGAAAGAAAAAAAATTGCTCCTACATAGTTATATGGAACTATTGAAATCCCCGCTGCATGTACGTAATTTCTAATGTTACCACTTCAAATTTGCTAATCGGCACGTCTAATACTCAAATCGACATGCTTTCGCAGTCTTAGATATTTGATACCTGCAGTATAGTCGTCTGATCTGTAGTTTAATCGATTGAGTCTTATTCCCGAATATGACATTTTAACTAGTCGATTCGCATAGTTGGTGATGCTTGCATAGCAGGAGATGATTACAATGTTAACTAAAGGCAACAGTAGTATACCGCTGTTCAATAGTCATAAATCGGTTAAGCGAAAAAAATCCGGGTCACAAACTAAAACCGAGGGAAACATATCAACTATAAGAGGAAAACAACGCAACAACAGAAACACTGAAGTGCAACAAAAACAAGCGCCAACATACATAGAAACGGACTATTCGATAACAAGTGCTATATCCCTGACTTAACTCACATGCTCTCGTTTCTCGTTGGAGTTCATGCGATTTTATTTGTTAATTTTGTTTGTTAATGTATTTCCTTTATAGATTTATAAGATTTATACATCGCTTGACTACTATTGACTAAACATATAACTTAATAGTGTGGATAGCTGAGCAGTGAGTTACTAGTGGCTTGCATAGTCTATTGTACTGTCTATTTTGTGAATGGATATGTAGCTGTTTAATGTCCAGTGGTACATTATATGCATATTCAGGAAGAGAACATGATAATACGATATGAATACAAACCCGCCTTTGTTTTAATGTGCTAGTACACAACGTAACAGTCCTTAGGAAGGGATGTCATCGCAACGGAAACATTATTCTGACCTTAGCTCGACTAGTCTTTAAATTTTTCTACAAAATTCTGCGCCCTTAGCGGAGAAGCAGCAAATAACAGTTCTTCAAACCTTTGGTTTGACCAGGCTGTTGTTCGAACCCACGAACTTTTTCACTCGAAACGAACACGCTACTATGAAACCACAGAGGCGATTCCTATTTTGTGGTACTGTAAACCGGGAAATTTACACGCAGTCTTTATTTCGCGATTTATTAGCACAATCTTATTTCGCGTCGTTTTGAATTCGCGATATCCCAGTGGCCTATATAAATATTTTCTTAAATGCTTTAGAAAGTGAACAGCTTTACATGTAGACTTGCTACAATTTCCTTCTTTTATTTCTTTCTTACTAATTTATATGCTTACTAAAAAACTGCAATTATACTGATTGCCCTCGGAGAAAGGCAGGTATCAGTTCAATTGAAATCTATTAGTTATAGCCGTAAAAGTATTAAAGGGTTAAAATTGAAAGAAATTAGGAAGAGACATGTAGCAAGTCTACTATACATGTATCGTAAATGAAGTGATAAAATCATTCAGAAATCTTTTGTTTTCGGTTCATGAATGTTAAAGGAGATTAAAAGTTGTGTCACGTTTGCTTGTAAAAACACATACACAATAAACAGTAAAGAAATATATTTATTAATAGTACGAAAGCACATGTATTTGTTTTGGTAAAACACGTGTGTTTGTTTACATCAACACGTGTTTTAGAATACCTGTAATGTTTACAAAGGTTTTCCATTGGATGAAATTTGTCGCATTGCAGGTGTAATTCTCCGAATTAAAACAGGTATTCTATGTTTCGTATGAGTTTGGCTCGTGTTTCTCGTGCTTGCTGTTTCATATAAATTAAATATGATTTATAATGTTATTATTCGAAGTTCTGGCTTTCAGAGGAACAGTCGCCGAGAGGCGACTTCCTATGACATTTGTTATGAATGCCACCAATTTGGACACTGGAAAACAAACTGTCCCAATCGAAGCAGCAAGCAATTTGCACCAAGGAACAATCCAGCAACATAAGTTAAAGATAAGTATCTTGATTTAGTAGACGAATAATTGTTGCATGGGCACATGAATATACTTTTCGAACATGTTAAGTATTTTGATAAAATTTTCCAAATTCGCCAAAGGCGTCAAAAGTAGCTTATCTTAAAATGTAGCTTTTGGGAGCACATTGGAGCAAGCAAATTTATAATTAATACTATACAATCAGGTTATATGATTCCTTTTGTGAGTTTACCACCTCCTATGAAATTCCGCAATAATAAATCTGCAATTGATAATACTGATTTTGTAAACGAGGCTGTTCTTGAACTTTCGAAAAACGGATGTGTGCACGAAGTACAATTCCAGCCTTTTGTTAGTAAATCCAAAATGTGAATTTAATTTTCGACAGGAAGACAGATTTCTGAAATTGTCTTGACACCTCCCCTCCCAAAAAAAAAAAAACAAAAAAAAAAAAAAAAAAAAAAAAAAAAAAAATTAAAAAACGAAAAACTAAAAACAAAAATACTTATTCATAAACATGTGACATGAACTGAATAGAAAAATCATCATTATACTTTTGAAAAAACAGACCACTCTCCCAAATAATAAAATACAAATTAATACGGAAAATCAACAAATTACACAAAGCCCAAAAAATGAGGAACCTGGCAGTATGCTCATGTTTAAGTTTCTTAAACAGTGTTACAGAAAAGACCTATATTTTAAAAAGAAATGTATTTTTGATTCTACAGTTGACTCAAACACTAAGTATACAACAATACATGTATAACCTTTTTGTTAGTTTGTTTAATGCAATTAAAATCAATATGTTAGGCATTTCACAAGGTCGTGCTTCTCTCAGAGTTCGTCTATAAAGTAAGTATGTTTGTGTAGTACTAATAGAATACTTGTCTGAAAAAGAAAAAAAAAAAAAAAAAACAAAAAAAAAAAAAAAAAACTGAGTTGATTTATAAGTTTTGATTGGGCTTTAAACTATTTTTTTGGAATGCGATTGATCTGATTTAGGTGCTCTGTGCCTATTGTTTTTGATCTGATGAATCAAGCTCATACCATTGATTTTACAGGGTTTTTTTATGTTGTATACTAACCTGTTATACGACATCACATTCTATATATTTATCAATTAATATAGAAACATACAATCAAGTAGTTGCATTCGCTTTTTCATTATAAAAATAAGGAGATGTGGTATCATTGCCAATTAGACAACTATCCATCAAAGTTCAAATGGAGTGGATGTAACTGAATATAGGCAACTGTACGGCCTTCAACTATCAGAACATAAACATACTGATAGTCGGCTATAAAAGGATACGACAAGAAAAATATGAAACAATTTTATTGAGAAAACTAACGGTCTAATTAATAACAACATATTTTACGAAAAACAAAAATTACAGACATGAACCAACGACAGGTACATAAAGAAAGTGGCGGGGTTACCAATGTTTGTGAACGCTCAATCCCACACCTAACCTGGGACAGTGGTGTTACATCACAACATAAGAACAAACTATAAAATTCAGTTGATAAGGGCTAAACTCATAATATCGGTACAAAGCAGGAAAACATCTAACAACAACAGTCCGGACGTGGCACGGTATTTATACATCCTTAACAAAAACACAAAGTACAGAACCGACAGTACTCGCAGTTACTGACAGCTAGTTCAAAGCCAATAACAACAAATAAAAAAAATCATGTATCTAAGACTTAAATATCAACCAACATCTAGTGGATTTAGGGTAAAGACGTCATTAACAGTCAGAGAAGAACATGACCTTGTGCAATGCAAGAATATAGATATCGACAGATTGTAGTACCGTGAAACTGTATATGTGTATAACAATAATATTTAGTATAGTTTTAATTTACTGATAACAAAATCAATATTCAGACCAATGAACACAATATTCAAATATCTAATTACAGTGTGAATTGGTAACCTATTCGAATAAGTTTATTTAAAGGATTGATAAGTTTACCCGTATCGTTTTTAAATTTCCGGGCTCGGTAAACAACATCAGCGTAAAATTTAAGATGTGCTACAGGTGCAGCCAAACTTGCAAACCAAATCTTTGTATTTATGGAAGAATATAATAAAGGTTTTAAGTAATTTGTGGTTACGAAATCCCTGTCTTACTAATTTACCAGCTCATTGAAATACAAAACGTTATTACAGACAAGGGCAGAGCGAACGAGTTGGGATATATAAACACCGTAAGACGACGCCAAAGGAAAATCACGGTCCAAAAAAGGAAAATTAACAATTAGGGAAAGAAAAATCATCATTGTCGTGAATTTTTGTGAATAGTTTCTGGTGTAAAACTGAAATATCTAAATCTAGGAAAAAACGGTCGATTATACCAATTTTAAAAGGTGCAATGGCATCAAATGAACTAGACTGATAAGCTGCAAATATGTGGCTTTGATATAAGAAAACTCGTATATTACAACTTTTACTGTTTCGGGTATTGAGAAGGTCATTGCCGACTTCAAGTCAAGATCTTTTAACAATTCAAATAAATGGATGTTAAAAAATTACATTTCCTCAAAAACATAATGACACTTTTTTCATTCCAATCATCAATCATTTTGTCATAATTGAATCGGTCATCAAATTGAAAAAAAAAAAAGCAAAACATGTATCTTGGTCATCTGACACAAATTCCGCATAATTATATAGATGCATTGAACAATTCTCTATAAGTACCAAAAAATCAAAACACTGGACCGACACGCACGTTTCTAGATATTTTGTCTACATATTGATTTGGACCTAAAATGCTCATCAAAAATTAAAAACCTATTAAAAATACATCCGTTGCCATGGTAACCAGCTTACAAATTTTGAGCTGATTTCTGCAATGTTTTATGTTTGGAAATCCTCAATTTTACCCCTGAAAACAAATCCACCTATATAAACAAAAACTGTATATTGTATGGGGTAAAGAAGGGTGTATATGAAAATAAAACTCATACAAATCAGTGAGGTAGGTTTTATTTCTTGTTGGCATGATGCTTAAATATTGTAAAATCACTATTTTTTTCAAAAATGCATTTTTATCAGCTAAGACCTGTCTTTACCATTACTTTTTTGGCTGTCCAGATAGGTTAACTTTATAATATTTGGTATGTAGGTTCTTGACTGCATGAGAGTATGTTTTATACCACAATGGTCTTGGCTTGATTGTAACATTTTTGGACTGTAGGTCAGATATGTATATATATCGGTATATATATGATACCAGGGAGCATGATCACAAGACAGTGAATAATGTGCCATCATGACATTTGTGTGACCTTGACATTTGACCTGAAGGTCAAATAATTATATTTTAATAACTTGTCTTGGTCATTATTTTGACGTCCTTGAAGATAGGTCAATGATATTTGGTGTATTATGCATGGCTTGCAGATGTTGTTGTGTATCATCATGAGCTCCCTGTGATCTTGCAATTGGGCGTCAAGGTCATATTTTTTTAATCCCTATAGTGGTTTCTTGTCAGAGCAATATATTAGATCCCTTTAAAAATTGGTCAATCATGTATAATTGTTTACTTATTACACATTGTGACTTGGATGGAGAGTTGTCTCATTGGCACTCATACCACATCTTCTTATTTCTATATAGTAATTCAGTTTGTGTTTTGAAGTAAATAACCTTCATGTTACCTGGATCTTTCAGATACATATCTCTATTACCCCAAACATTAGCTTTTATTGCTTTACAGTGCTCCCCCAATATTGCCAATCCTTTGTATATCACCTCCGAATTGATATCAATTTTTCGAAACTTGATAGTTTTCATATAAAATTCTACCTCAATTTCATGGTCGAACACATGCATTAATTGGTGTTTAACGCAATTTATAGCGCTATTGACTATTTCGTGGCGGTCAGTCTTTATTGGTGGAGGAAGTCGGAGTGCCCAGAGAGAAAACTGACAATCCTAGTCCAAACAGTGAAAGATCTGGAAATCCCAACAGTATTTTGTTTTCAGATGCAACCCTATGATCTGGAATGTGTATGTTAAGAAATATATTGGGTAGGGGCAAAAACAAACTATATATGACCGGTTTTGATCATCAATTTTGATTTAGCACAAAAGGACATGTACTGGGTCATCTAAAGTAAAATTGGGCCCAATATAAAGTAATTTAGATAAATGTAGCAGCTCAATAATGTGCGTTTTATAATTCTTCCATTTGATATTGTGTATTATTTTGAAGAGACGCAGAATGTTGCCCCTTATCTATTTTAATATAAATATAATGGTAAAAAATTCCCAAAAAACCCATAATCACTGGGGTTCACAAATTCATATATGCAAACAAAGAAATGGTGACCCAATCATGTATTCATTCCGAAATTTCTGACTCAGTCATATATCTAGTCTGTAACTTCCGGCCGGTCATATACATGTATTTAGTCTGCAATTACAAGCCTAGTCATGTATTTCACCAATAAATATCAACCCAGTCATATATTTGACAACTTGGACAAAGTAAGGGATTTTATATCAAGACAGATCTTTCTACTATGCAAACAAAGCAAGATTTTTTTTCTTTTAGTTTTTTAGTCAATCGTTAGCACGATTTGTTTTTTTGGCATCATGCATGTCATACTTGTTGAAGATGAATCTAGAATATTTCTTTAGCAACTGAATAGGCCATATTGTTTTTGGTTATCAATAACGGCGGCCAGACTATTTAAAAAAAAAAACAACAGAAAAACCCAGCCTCTAGAAAATCAAATAGCTCGAAGCTAATGCAGAATACTTTTTTCTTTGCATTTCTTGCCAAAATATTTTTTCATAAAAATTCAGCATCCACATTTTTTTTACAAAAGCATTGCCACTCCCTCCCAAAAAACTTTTGAACTTACAAGCCTGCGTAAAGATTTCAAGATATTTATGGATAAAATTTGGCCTGGAGTCCAAATTTTTACAGGCCCTGGTGATACATGTATATTACAAGCCTGGACTTAAATGAATGCTGCTTACACTTGATGACTGCAAACCTCTTCCCATCCCTTTTCCTCCTTAAATTGTGTACATTTAAGATTTCCAGTATTGGCAGTAACAAAACAATACTCATTTATCTCAGACATATAAACACGTATATTTTCACTGTACGCATGTTTATCATGTTTATATTAACAGTAATGCCAACCTGTTAAAAACGATGGCTGTATTGATGTTCACCTTCCTCATCATTTTCACTGTGACCTTCAAAAATTCAAAAAAAAAAAGGAGTCCATACAAACTGAACTAATCAAACGCTATCAATTAACAGAACACGGAAAAAACAATTAGCATATTCCTGACTTTGTACATTATTATTTTTCAGAAGAAAATAGGTCCAACCTGGTTTTATAGCTAGTTAAGTAACAAATGCATACAATATTTAACAAAATAGAACACCCCTAAGTGTCCTAATTGCACATCAGGACCAACCTGCACCAGGAACGCCTAAAAGAAAAAAAACAAAACACTATGACGGGTCACGTCAAAAGTCATACGATTAACAGATAGCACGCAGAAAAATAATAACGAGGAAACTAAAGTAAAATAGATTTTACCTGAAAAGGGTAACTTTCGAATCAAATCAGGTAAAACATCAAGTAAAATGTTTGTAAAATTTTGTGATTACTTGTTATTCCAAGTAACCGAAAAATTATTAAGTAATAATGAAAGTATAAATAAATTATTTAGTTTTATAGTTTTATATATACTTATAATGTCTTTTCAGATATGGTAACCAATTCTTTCAATACAAGTCAAATATTTCTTTTAATATAAAGTAAGTTATTCTTTTCATATATTTAAGTTCTTCTTTAAATTCCAATCTTCGTAAGAATCAGGTAATTTAGAGAATTTCAAATCATGACCGAAAAAAAAAAAAAAAAAAACACCAATCTTACCATCCTATTTTGAATTTACCCTTATTCTGAGTCAGAAATGGTAGGTATTTCCTTTCTACGTGTCTGGCAATTCGAGAAATCTCTAGATAACATTTGATTAGAAAGATAGCAAATTACGGAGTTAGCTCCCCTTAATTTTTAATTTTTAGTGCATAATAACCAAATTATATCTTGAATTACTAGAACAGGAAAAGGAAACGAATGTTATTTTAGTGCACCATTATACATTAGAAAATAAATTAATGTAAACTTGAGTGGGTTTTTGTTTGTCAGGTTGTCACCACTGCCTGATTCTTAGGCATATTGGCACTTAATTATACTTAAAATGGTTTTGATACTTGTAATTCTTATACTTACATGTAGTAATTCTTTTATCACCTGTTAGTCTTTTTTACTTTTTTGTAAGTAGTTTACTCTGTTTCAAAATAACAAGCATTTTAAAAGACTGTTATAAATTGAAAGTATAATCGTCACTGTATAAATAAAGGAACTAAAAAAGCAGAAAAAATTAAGGGTCCGTGTGCTTGTTTTCGAGGTATAAGCCATTGAAAATTTGGCGGGAATTTATTCTCTCTAGATTGTTCATAAATTTAACATTTGGACCTTTTTGTCTTTAAAAAGCTATGAAAAAATAACAAGGATTTTATAAGATTTTTACATATGGCTTTATAAACTATATGTAATAAAATTATAAAAAGAAAAATATAGGTAAGCGGGCAAATTTTTTAATAGCACTACATGGATAAAACCTGGAGATTCCGAATATCTGGCAAAAATTCAAAAACAAGAGGAGCGAACAGCCTTAAAGAAACAATTTCTGAATTAGTTTTGAATGATTTTTTACATTGAAATCTGTTACTTAAATTTCTTGAATGAGTGATAAAACAATTCAATGGCTAGATATTTTAGAAGTCTTTTACATGGTGCTAAATAAAAAGTTATTTGCTTTTATGAAATCGTTTACGTATTTATGAAGACTGAGTATCTATTTTACAAGGTACAGTTATTATAAGTGTAAAACAGTTAACACAAATACTACATGACATATGCAAGTAATGGTTTTACAATATATTTAGATATAGGTAAATCCGCTAAACAAAGATAATACATGTATCAACAGGCAAGTTTCTAATTGCATGAACTCAGAGTTAATTTTTATTACATGTTACAAGTTCCTGTAATGTAAATTGTAGGATATAGGATGAGAATAATGTGATGTCTCCATTCAGTTTATTGTATATAGTACATGTATGCACTGTTTTAATGTGGGAACTTTTGATTAATCAGAGTTATCAAATATATGTATCTAGAATTGCAGTTACAGTTACATATGTGTTCTGCCAGAGTTCAACATTTATAGTCGGCTATGGTTTCTAATAGTAACCAATTCTGTCCTTTTTGCAATTGATGGATTTTCAAGAATTAATTGTTTCGGGACGGGAACGCACTTCTACTAAAATTTGAAGTATAGTAAATTATTATCAAAAAATTGTCCAGGATAAACAAACGAAATATAAAAATAAGAAGATGTGGTATGAATGCAAATAAGACAAATTTCCACAAGAGACCAAATGACACGGACATTAAAAACTATAGGTCACCGTATGGCCTTCAACAACGAGCAAAGCCCATACCGCATAGTCAGCTATAAAATGCCCCGAAATGACAAATGTAAAACAATTCAAACAAGAAAACTAACGGCCTAATCTATATACAAAATAATGAACGAAAAACAAATATTTTACACAGCAACAAACGACAACCACTGAACTACAGGCTCCTGACTTGGGCCAGGCACATACAAAATGTGATGGGTTTTAACTAGTTAGATGGCATCAAACCCTCCCCCAACCTGGGACAGTGGTGCAACAGAACAACACAAGAACACACTATACAAAACAAGAAACGAAAAAGAAACATGATTAACAGAACAAATAACACCAAACACTCATATACAGGTATAGATTTAGTGTAAAGACGTCATTTACAGTTGGAGGAAAACATGACCTTGTGCAATGTCAATATACAGGTATCGATAGATTGTAGAACCATAAATGTGCATATGTATATAAAAGTAATATTTAATTTATTTTTTTTTTACTTATAACAAAATCAATATCAATACCAATAAAAACAATATTCAAAGATCTAATCAAAGTGTTGAACTGGTAACCTTTTATAATAATTTTATTTAAAGGATTGATAAGTTTACCTGAATCGTTTATAACATGCCTAAATTTCTGGGCTCTGTAAACAATATTTCCGTAAAAATAAGAATGTGCTATCCCGTTTGAATTAAGTTTTCTATAGGTATAACCTAACTTCAAAACCAAATCTTTATATCTATGGAAGCATTAAATAAAGGTTTTAAGTAATTTTTGGTATCGAAATCCCTGATTTAATTATTTATCAATAGTACATATATTACGTTCATTGAAATCCAAAAACGTCTTTAGGGCATACGATACAGTTTTGATCCCACGGTGAAAGTTTGCATACAAGCTATTTTTCACCTAGTCAATTCAAATATGTAATAAAAAAAATATATCTTCATGTGCTACTTTTAGAAATAAATGGGGTCGAAATTTCAGACATTTACTGGAAATGTCGATTTCTTGGACATTTCTATCCTTTGGAAAGACATATTTAACTTTTTTGTTTCAAAAGATAAACGCAAGCGGATATATGTAAAAGCATCTGGAATATCTTCTCTACCTAAGTCATTACCTTTGAATTTGTGTAACAATTCTTTGAAAACTATTAATTTTTATCTCATTTTCATGATTTTAGTCAAAGAACGGCATTTTTTGCTGTATACTTATCTAATTAAAAAAAAAAAAAAATCATCGGTGATTTGTTCATAAAATTGGCACAAAGAATCTTCATACACAATCAAGCCAAATGGCTTTTTTAAATAGAGGGGCCCATGAAATCGTTTTCAAGTTAAATCAGCCTGAATGATAAAAATCAGTCAAAAATGCATCTTTTCTTGATATGTCACAGTTTGACGTCGCGAAAAATAACAATTTACGTAAGCAACGTAATTTCCTCCCCTGTAACTGTATCGTGTGCCCTTAAGAGACACGGACAGAGTGGTGATATATAAACACCGTAAGATGGTGTCAAAGGAATATCACAATAGAATAAAAAGGAAAATTAGCAATAGGGAAAGAAAAATCGTCCCTGATGTCGTAAATATTAGTGTAGAGTTTCCCACGTAAAACTGAAATGTCTAAATCTAGGAAAAGACGGTTATTACAATTTATATTTGATTTATTTAAAGTAAGTTTGTTTATTGAATTTCGGCATTATATTTAGATTCATTATTATTAAATGAAAACATAACGGTAAGTGTTGTTGAAGTTACAATTAAATGCAATTTAGACTGGTTTTTACTGAATTTGGTCATAACAGTACAAGAACAAGTCTGCTATTAAAGGGGTGCAGTTGGTGCCCATAGGATTACCTCCAACCTGTAAATAAACTGTATTGTCGAAACGTTCATGAATATTATCCAGGAGAAAATTAACAGCTTCAATCATCTCATCACACCTCCAGTAAATATATCTAGCATATTTATCTTCCGCATTAGAGAAAAAGGCTTTAAATGAGTTGCAGCAAATATATTTGTATTTCGATTTACCAAACGACCATTTAATTAAATAGGAAAACTTTTGTTTGATATGATTGTGTGGAATTGTAGTGAAAAAAGTTGAAAAGTCAAAACTGTCAACAAAATCAAAAGGACCATCAAAAGCACGTAATTTATCTAAAACATCCAAAAGTTAATGATAAGACCTTTGATAGTAGTTAAGGAACTTGTTAAAAGCACTGAAAGATTAATTGTAGAACATTTACATGAGGCCGAGATGAAACGATATTTTACTTGGATCTTGTGTAGTTTAGGTAACCAATACATAGTAAGGACCTTCAAATGTTCAGAAGACGCCTTAAGCTGTGATGTTAATATGCTATGATTGTTTACTACATGACTATTTGTGGAGCACATGGACTTGAATGTAGAAGAATTTAAAATTTTATTCTTAAGAACGTCCGTGTAGTATTTACGGCATATCACCACCACATTCTTGGCTGCTTTGTCGGCCGGTACAAACACAAACCGCTTTGAAAGTACTTGAAGTTCATTTCTTATTCTAGAAATAGGCGTATTATGCACTCTTTAATTTATTTCTGAAGTATTAGCCTTGATACCTTCCTTACCTTTATTTTTAAATAGCCTTTAGCTCAACAAATGTCTTAATCTTCAAAAAAAAAAAAACACTCACACAAAATAAAACTAAATATCTTTCTCACATTTAATCATTTTTGCTCCAGAGAAAAATTTGATAGTCAATTGTCATAGATGCAAGCATACCTGTATATTAGACATAAAGAAAGTCTTCAAAATCGTCCATCTATTTTGTGATGTTTTGAAAGTTCTTTTTGAATTTAGTTAGCACACTCAAGTCTTTTTCGTGAACGTCATCTTTAAGGTAGTTCGCGTGTCTATCGCCATATGGATTTTAAAATAGCAGAAAACAATCTGTGTCGATCTTTAATGATATGTACAAATTTTGAGAGAAGAATGTCATTCATGTGTTAGACTTTTCATATAAAGGAAGACAATAGTGTGGTTTTTTTTATATTTTTCTGGCTGTTTTTCCAAATACAAAATGTATTTGTTTGATTCGATTTTTTCAACTTTGCCATATAAGGGGAGATAACGCATATAAATGTTACTTTTAAATTGGAATGTGTTATGAATCTAGCTATTTTGTTTTGTAGCAACGAAAGTGAGTCCCGTAATTTTTTTTTCTTTTATATATTAAAATAAAATTGAGAATGGAAATGGGGAATGTGTCAAAGAGACAACAACCCGACCACAGAACAGACAACAACAGAAGGTCACCAATAGGTCTTCAATGCAGCGAGAAATTTCCACACCCGGAGGCGTCCTTAAGCTGGCCCCTAAACAAATATATATACTAGTTCCGTGATAATGGACGTCATACTAAACTCCAAATTATACAAACCCATCATAAGAGCTACCTTTTTATAATTTACCCTAAACTGCTATGGTTTAGTTTTCTTTCTATCACAAAAAATCGTGTTTTCAGGACAATTTTCCACAGCCTGTAGCATAAAAAAAAACTTGACTTGAGAAAGCAATGATATAAACTACATTTCTGCAATTTATCAAAGAATTCGACGGATTTAAAGTTATCCCCACCCCCCTCCCCATTCTATTCTTAGTATTTCCGTGTGTACAAAAAGGAGAGCCCATTTCAATTCTGCGGATACGGCATCTCCGAACCATGGTACATCCCCATTAAGGTGTACAGTGCAATGAGTGGATCTGGAGTCTTAGACACAGCATTATCTTTGAGAATTAACCGATAACGTTGTTTCATCTTCAACTCTGTTCTGGAGTATTTACGGATAGTTGTGGTTTCTTTTGGTTGTCAGTCACATCTATTAACACTTCATCTTTGTGCAAATACGAATAACAACAATAATTGTTTTACTTTCCGTGAAGTAATTTTGTTAAAAAACAGGACACAAACATGTGATCAACGAACATTAAAATATAAATTTTCAAGTGTATGAAGGAACTAAATTTCAATCCAGGATAACGACTTCAAATGGAGTTCATGATTACAAAATATAATTTTATTTCAAGCACTTACAAGCATGTGTTAGGCAGCTACTAGATCACACTTTCCACAACATACCAAGTAAATAGTACATACACACACACACACACACACACACATATATATATATATATATATATATATATACAACTCGTCTAAACATCAGCCCAACAATGTTAGATCTGTAAATTTGCTTTCGCAAATTTTTTGTTCTTCCCTCGCCGGGGTTCGAACTCATGCTATTACGATATCGTGACACCAAATCGCCTGCACTGTATCCGACATGCTAGACCACTCGACCACCTAGGCTTCACAAAATAAAGCTTTCGGTGGCCGGGTGTTACCTTTCCTCGTCAGTTTTAATCTAGCGTCGTAATACAGTACATGATATATAAGGCATGAAGATGGAATTGTTACAGATCAGCTGAAATATCTATTGTAAAGGATCCTACAAATTAATGCAAGATACAGTCACAGAAATAATTATATTTATAAGTACGTCTGAACCAGTGACAACTCTACAACAGATTGATCCATCGGATCACCAGCAGTGATGGTGATACATGGCTGTGTACATTCTGTATATACAACTCGTCTAAACATCAGCCCAACAATGTTAGATCTGTAAATTTGCTTTCGCAAATTTTTTGTTCTTCCCTCGCCGGGATTCGAACTCATGCTACTGAGATATCGTGACACCAAATCGCCTGCACTGTATCCGACACGCTAGACCACTCGACCACCTAGGCTTCACAAAATAAAGCTTTCGGTGGCCGGGTGTTACCTTTCCTCGTCAGTTTTAATCTAGCGTCGTAATACAGTACATGATATATAAGGCATGAAGATGGAATTGTTACAGATCAGCTGAAATATCTATTGTAAAGGATCCTACAAATTAATGCAAGATACAGTCACAGAAATAATTATATTTATAAGTACGTCTGAACCAGTGACAACTCTACAACAGATTGATCCATCGGATCACCAGCAGTGATGGTGATACATGGCTGTGTATATATATATGTGTGACCCGTTATGACATTTCCAGTCTTATGACGGTAAACGTCACAATGAGAAAACGTCGTTAAAAAGTCAGGTAACGTAATAGGGGCACCTGTTATGAATGTTCAGTTTTATCATGCGGTAAACTCAAGTTTCATTTTTCTTGACTTGAGGAAATTTGTTTTTTTATATTTAGATATACAAAACAAATAGATATTCTACGTACAATTATTAATTTAGGATAAAATTCCGTTTAGAATCGTATTCTTAATTCACACAATTTATCTTTTAGATTTCATTGCATTGATCTAAATTATTAGTACAAATAATTCTCAAAGGAGCCTGAAAATTAAATTGACTGTTTAATGTTACTCTGCATTAACAGAGCTTTGATTTGGTCCCTTTTTCAGCATACATGTACACAATGTATTCACAATAGGATAAAAGGTGAACCTTAGAAAGCATATTAAATAATACACAGCTCCTTGATGATTTATTATATATCTTGGTGTTTACTTTCTTAGCATGGATGTAGTTTTCCTTAAGAGAAAGAAAAATGTTTCAGACATTATTATTTTGATTGCAGATTCCTCTACATTGTCGCAGTTTATATTTCGTTTGTGGTGTCCTGGTGTGCTGTCGTAAATCCATGAGAGGTGTCCGTTGTTATTCTGCGGTTTACATGTTGTAATGTACTATTATATTATTTATTTATGTATTTCTCTGTGCTGAGTGTTCTTGCGTTTGTTTGCACTGTTTTCCTGTCACGTAGTGTTGTCATTTTAGCGGTATTTTTAACATTGCCATATCATCGGGAGGTTTGGCTAGTCATAAAACCAGGTTTAACCCACCATTTTTTCTTAAAATGTCATGTACCAAGTCAGGAATATGGCAATTGTTATCATGCAGTCCGTTTCTATGTATGTTGGCGTTTGATTTTGTTGTAGTTAAGTGTTTCTGTTGTTCCGTTGTTTTCCTCTTATAGTTGATATGTTCCCTCGGTTTTATTTTGTTACCAGATTCGCTTTTGCTTAATCGAATTATGACTATTGAACAGCGGTATACTACTGTTGCCTTTATGGCAACCAAATGGTTGATATAGAAATACAAATTCTTTAGTTATTTAGTTATCAATAACATTTTGACTAATTAAGAAATACTAGAACCCATCCCCCACCCACAAAAAAGAACAGTATGACATGTTTCAAAGATAACTAAATTAGGACTTGTCATGGCTAGATATATATATTTATAAGTAATTTCTCAAATCAGTATCGTGAACGTTTTTAAAGTTATGTATGTTATACATCACCAACAGTTCACCAGCAGTAGTAGCGACACTTTGCTAGTAAATGAAAATAACTCCTTACAAATCCTTCGAGTCTGAAGTGTTTGTCTATATTAGCAAAACTATGAACGCCCAAACCAACATATTTAATTATCTATTGATAAATAGACATAGTTGAAAAGTTATTTGCTCCATGACGAACAAGGGACAAAGAGTAGACAATTTAAGGTTAACTTTGTTTGATGTAGATTAAACATTAGTTTCTTGATAGTTCCTAATTGATCAACAGTAAGTGTTTTAAAAAGTACTGATAAATTATGCCAGTAATGTTTATTTCAGGCAATATGATCTTTGTTTAATGACAAATACCAATGACATCAAATACGAAATAGGGAATTTATGCATAACGTATGTTCTGGTCTTAGATATAATTAACATGACGAGTGATGCATGAATAGAAGGATACACTTGCTGGTCAATACTCTTGCACAACCCTAGTTCGTTAATTGTAAATTAATCATCAATCATATACTTGATTTACATTGCACTCTTTGATTTTAAATCGTTCAAGGGGGAACAACTATTTAATACGAGATTTTAACACGAATTGACGTTGAATGGTGTGAATACTGGGTAGTCCATTAGATTAACGGGCACTTACATATGTATGTAGTCAAACATTATTGAAGAGACATTAATTTTCGAAATGCGCATCGGTGAAATAAAAGTTGTACAGTTAAGGCAATTGTTGTTACTAATCCTTTGAAATGAAGTGGTCTTGGGTGCATTTGCTTAGACTTAATTCATAATTACATACTGGGTTCATGAACATCAGTATGATACAACAATTATGACATCAGTTAACAAATCTCGAAATGCTCCCTTATTATAGGTAAGACATTACTTTGTCAAATGTAATGAACAGTTTAAGCCCGAGGCGTACTTTTTTTTTTTTTTTTTTTTTTGTTTTGTTTTGTTTTTTTTTTTTATAAATAGAAAGCAGTTAGATCCAGAGTTGTAACATAGCTTTGATAGACAAGTCAACTGTAAGCAAGATAATATACCATTACTTTATTTCCATAATATTCTTCAGTTTTCTTCTTTTTTGTTTCTCTATTTATAAGGGAGAAGGAGGATTCTCATGAATGTATTATGCAGATTCAAATAAAGGTTAAACACGAAGAATCGAGCAATAATTAGTATAATATAATGTTTATGTTTCAGAAGGTCACACTAGGAGAAAATGACCGATCAGCCAGTAAATAAGCAAACATCACGCGTCATATCTGAACATGATACAATGTCCACACAACGTTATCTTCTTTACTTGAAGTTTCGTTTATTTGTCATATATTGCGTAAACCTAGAATTGGAAACCCATAAGCATAAACTTTAACAAAAATTTAAATATTTTTCAATTATAAATTAATTTACCGAATAACTTACAGATCATTTTACAAGTTCGGTAAACATCGACGCGGAGGATTTTAATTACATATTCGCCACAGTTGACAACGGAAGATATTTAAATTCAAAAGCGAACATTGTGCACATATATTTTGTTAAAAGGCTTGTACATCAAAAATAGTAAGTGTTTATGGAAACAAACTATCATACTGAATATCACAATTTGACAAAAGATATACTGTAACTTCAACGATGTTCTGCCTTATTGTAATATAGTATGACACTAATAAAGACATAACAAATGACAATTTTCTTGAGACCCCAACGCCGTCTGCACTGTTTGTAGTGCATTGCATAAGTTGATCAACTGAGCTACACATACTTATAACTTTCACTAGCAGTGCTGTATTTCCTTGTTTAATATTGGGCTATCACTCCCAGTCCTCAATGTATAACGCCAAAGAATGTGCAGTTCATTCTTTCGAAAATATATCGTTAATGATGCCAATGTTACCATGGTTACTTTTCACAAAGTGCGAATGTACTTGTAACAATTCTGTGACAATGTTTTTACATTATTTACATTAAATATGTGATCTAACGACTTTGCAAGTGTATTTTCTTTCTCTCTCTCATCGGGTATAATTTTGTAGCGTATTGCATTTAAGAAATATTGTTAGGACTGCATTTTGTTCAATTGTAAATTTATAAATGTATTAAATGTGCATGACTTGACTTAATCTCTTAATCTACAGATACTGCCAGATTTGCTCTATATTTCATGTATAGCCTTCGATTCCGTCATATCCCCTCGTATAAAGAACGTTTCAAGAATACAAAACATGTATACAGAATCTCATTTATCAACAATATTTGTTTGTTTTTGTTCTGAGTACTGAGTTCTATTGTTAGCCTCTGTTGAATAACCTTCCTAAGTATAATTTCAAAGGATTGAAAACATGTTTACTTTATAATGGTTTAAATTTTGTCTTGGATGGAGAGTTGTTTCATTGGCACTCATACCACATCTTCTTATATCTATTTACTTTAACACAGTATACAGATCAAAATGATGTTACATGTAACATAAATGTTGAATGATAACATTTGTTTTGCTATCAAATATGCAATTAGACATCGACCAGCAACATTTCATAAACATTCATGCCAAGGCGAGACCACCTTGTCCACGTATTTGCTGAAATTTGGTTTTGAACTAAATAATAGTAAATGTGAGTACTCTTAGACCAGTACTTTGTGGGTTTTTCTTCTTCATTTTTTTTAGATGCTTTGTTTGCTGGTATCGATGATGAGTATGTCACCTTATCACAGTTTTTACATTTCGTTTTGCTGTTCCCCACTGACACCTGTTAAATGTAGAGTTGAGCGTTCACACACATGTTAACACCACAATATCTTTTGGTGTGTCCGACCAAATCATGACGTCCATACTCCCGTCACATGAATGAAGCTGTTAATGTTTTGTCGTTTGAATCGTATATGATTTTATCCCCCAGAAACTTTCATTATCTTACTACAAGATTTACTGTGGCAAAAACAAGACGCATTTTACTTTTTTTCATTTTTGAATTGAAGCCTCAAAGGAATTCATTGTATTGCGGGGTTCAGAAGCGTGATAATAACATGAAACTAGTTTATTAAACCGTCGCATAATTTGTCAATTATCCCCACCTAAGTCGGATTAAACGAATATCTCCCAGTTAATATTTGAAAGGGGTTACGTCTATAAATATGAATAGCAAGTACTAAACAGGCAGATGCCTACAGACGGGCAAAATTACCGTTGGTCAGCGAAACCATTGAAGTATTTTGTTAAATAACCCAAATGTTTAAGTTAAGGAGGGATACAAATGACATAAAACATAAAACCTATAATTGGGTTTTTCCTGATCAGTATGATTGGTTACAGTCCCCTAACCTGCTAAATTAAGCTTAGTTCGGGTAACACTTTTTCCGATGCGTTTATTAAAGGGATATTTAAAAGGCACTAGTTACGGAGTTGACAAAAAAAAAAAAAAAAAAAAAAAATACCCTAACAATATTTCTTAAATGCAATACGCTACAAAATTAAACCCGGTGAGAGAGAGAAACAAAATACACTTGCATGTTTGTTTATTAAAAAGACAAAAAAATGTCAACATTGAAAAATGGAACAAGGCAGACGTTCTTCAAACAACAAAATCGGTCAAATGAAGGCGAAACAATGATTTACATATTTTAAAATCTTTGACAATAAATCAAACCAACCTAGAAAAGTTGTCATTTTACTATTTCTTGTTCTTGCTTGTGTATTTATATCTTTACTTATGTTAACATCAGGTCATATGACCTACTGCATTCTTCAAGGATCAACTCAATGGTTAATTATGTGGCGTCTATTCTAAAATACACACGAAATGCTGATACGATAAAACGAGTTCTTTAGGAATTTTGGTAATTTGGATAGACGTTGTAGTATGTTATAATATATATTTATTTTGAGATTATTGTATTGGTGACAACCTGTGATGATTTCTGTTTAATTTATTCAAAGTTTATTTTGACATTTTTTAGAGCTTAATATTTTCTATACACATCTGTCTATTGTTGACAACCCCACATCTCCGAAGCTGATTAGGACTATAGGGTTGCACTCCGTCCGACCGTCATTCACTCCGTCCACCCTGTAAGCTTACTGCTTTTTTTATATTAAATGAATTGGTGTATTGGTTTGAAATTTGGTATGTAGTCATATCATAAGAAGTTACACAATTATCAAATTTGAGTTTCTGTCAGATTGAGTGAATTTTGCCTAATTTACGGTATTAGAAATTAGTAAATTCTTTCGGAATCTCAATTTTTGCAAATGTTTATTTTTAGAATGTGATCTATCTTTAAGTTTAAAACCCCAAATATGACAGGAGAATATTAATATTGTCTATATTGGTCTCCTTCCGGGAGCAGGAAAACCCTTGCCAACGGACGACATCTGTTTGGTTGTGCGGTATGTATAAATACGAAGTCTCATCCTGTCAGATTGGTGACGTTAAATCCGATGCCATGTGTAAAGAGAATGCCATGCTCTTTGCATGTTAAGAAAAATTAAAATAACAAAAATACCGAACTCCAAGGAAAAATTCAAAACGGAAAGTCCCTAAACAGATGGCAAAATCAAAAGCTCAAACACCTCAAACGAATGGAAAACAACTGTCATATTCCTGACTTGGTACAGGCATTTCCTTATGTATAAAATGGTGGATTAAAACTGGTTTTATAGCTAGCTAAACCTCTCACTTGTATGATAGTCGCATACAATTCTATGAGACATAGTAGGTAAACAACAGGTCAAAAATTGGGGTACAGCAGTCAACAGTGTTATAATCTTAATCACAATAAAAACAAAGAAATACACAAAGAACCCTTGCAACAACTGTTTAAGGGTCCGTTTGGGGTCTATTGCAAGAGAATTAATTTCTACGTACATGCAATATACCACAATTTTCCAGTGGCAGTCCAAATTTTCAGGTCTTCATCCCTATTACATGATCAACCTTTTGTAAGGATTTCTTGAATACTTGAATCTACTTTTGAAAATTCAAAATAGGATTTTTTTTTTCACTAATTTTTAGCCAAATATTCTTAAAAAAGTAATGCGGTATATTTTATGACAAACTGATTTTCAACACATACTTACGTTGTAATCCTCTCAGGTTTTATAGTATATATGTATGGTTTACTAATCCTGTGCACGCTGGTCTTTGTTAGTCTTGTATTTTTTAAATTATAGTTCATTTATATGTTTTGGAGTTTAGTGTGACGTCCATTTTCATTGACCTAGTACAGATTTTTGTTTAGGGGCCAGCTGAAGCCCGCCTCCCGGTGCAGGATTTTTTCGCTGTGTTGAAGATCCATTGGTGGCATTCGGCTGTTTTCTGCTCTTTGGTCGGGTTGTTTTTGACACATTCCCCATTTCCATTCTCAATTTTATTTTATTTACACTTACTTATACACTTAAAACATTGACAACAGATACACAAATATCAACATATTTTTGTTGTTTGGATGTACAAGTACCCTGCCACGTCTACTTGTATTTTTGTCCATCTGATGAGTTAAACCCTTTTCAACTGATTTTTATAGTTCGTTCTTATGTTGTACTGTTATATCACTGTCCCAGGTTAGGGGGAGGGTTGGGATCCCGCTAACATGTTTAACCCCGCCACATTCTATATGTGCCTGTCCCAAGTCAGGAGCCTGTAATTGAGTGGTTGTTGCTGTTGATTATATGCGTTATTTGTTTATTGTTTTGTACAGTTCTTGTAGTGTCCTGTTGCACCACTGACCCAGGATTAGGGGGAGGGTTGGGATCCCGCTAACATGTTTAACCCCGCCACATTATGTATGTATGTGCCTGTCCCAAGTCAGGAGCCTGTAGTTCAGTGGTTGTCGTTTGTTTATGTGTTACATATTTGTTTTTCGTTCATTTTTTGTACATAAATAAGGCCGTTAGTTTTCTCGTTTGAATTGTTTTACATTGTCATTTCGGGGCCTTTATAGCTGACTATGCGGTATGGGCTTTGCTCATTGTTGAAGGCCGTACGGTGACCTATAGTTGTTAATTTCTGTGTCATTTTGGTCTCTTGTGGACAGTTGTCTCATTGGCAATCATACCACATCTTCTTTTTTATATTATTACATGCATTCTGCTTTTCAAGAAACTGTTTTTCCAAAAGTTAATTTTATTTTATTTCAAGATCTGAAACACCTTTGTTAACATTCTGTTTCTTTCCATATGTGCCGTACAATATAATTCGACTGTATTTTTGATTTCATATTTGAAAATTTTCAATATGTCTATTTCTTTTTTTTTTTTTTGCCTTATTAATGGATATTTAATGTGATTTATAAACTGAGAAAAACATTAAACTCAGCAAGTGGTTTAGTTCAAAAACAGGATCATCATGAATCGTTTATCCTATTACTAGAGAATGGGGCTTATTACGTGTTTGGCAATACCTAGTTTTTGAAATAGATAGTTCATTGATTTCCAAAAGGATGTGTTATATGAATATGTGATGAAAAATGATTTTAGTTATCTTATTCATTACAATATGAACAAAGGCTATTTTGAGAAATTGAGAACTTTCCATTTCTATATACCAACAACCAGCAACAACTCATGAGGAGGCCATTGAACCAATGTTCCAATATGGTGAAGTTAAAGTCAGTCCTCCAAAAGTATTACAGACGCCATCATGAGGTTGTTGACCGTAATGGAATATCTGTGTCAAAGATGACAACGGATATGTTCCAATTCTCGTCATCTCAGTTCTTTCCTCTTCCTTGTGACATCACCAGATTATACTAATAATCGGATTTGTATCAGCAACTTGTCGAGTACCACATATTATGTTAGATACTGCTGACCCTGCCAGCGAACCTGGTATTGGCGAAGTTAAGGTAGCGCAGTCTTTAGGTTTTTGCGACTTGATTTTAAAAAAATTTTTAATTTTTTTTGAAAAAAAATTTTTTTAAAAAAAAAAACAAATTTAAAAAAAAAACAAAAAAAATTTAATTTTTTGAATTTATTTTTTTGGGGAAAAATTTTTTTTGGCCATTTTCTTAAAAATTTAAATTAAATACAAATTTTTTAACTTGTTTTTTTTATTTTTGATAACCTTTTATATTTAAACTTTAAAAAGAAATTTTATTTTTCAAAATAAAAGAAATAAAAAGAAAATAAAGGGGGTTTGTCCCAAAAAATTTAAAAAGGAAAATTTAAATTTCCTTTGGTTTTTTTTCCTTGAAAATTTTAATTTACGGATTTTTTAAAATTTAATTTTTTTTCTTTTTAAAAATTTAAAAAATTTTAAAAAAAAGATTTTTAAAAATGGTTTTAAAATTTGAAAATTAAAAAAAAAAAAAAGGAAAAAAAAAAGGGGTTTTTCCTTTTTTTGAAAGGATAAAAAAAAAAGGGGAATTTTTTTTTTTTTCTTAAATTTTTCTTTTAAATTTTGTTTTTAAAAAACATTTAAAAATTTTAAAGTTTTTAAAAAATTACTTTTAAAAATGTTTTAAAATTTTATAAAAGAAAATTTTTAAAAATTTTTAAAGGGTTTAAAAAAAAACAAAATTTCAATAAATTGGGAAAATTTAAAAAAAAAGGGGCCCCTTTAAAAAAAATTTAAAAGGGTTTTTTGGGGAACTTTTTAATTTTAAATTTTATTTTTTGAATTAAATTAAAAATTTGGGTTTTTTAAATTTTTCGGTTATTTTAAAAGTAAATTTTTCCCTTTTAAAAATTTTATTTTAAAATTAATTTTTTTTCCCATTAAAATTTAAGGGTTTTCAATTTAAACCAAAAATTTTTTTTGCAATAAGGAAAATTTAAAAGGGAAAGAAAAAAAAAATTATAATTTCAACAAAGTCCCAATTTCAAAAATTAAAAAAAAAGGGAAAAAAAAAACAAAATTTTAAAAAAAAAATAAAAAAAAATAATTTCCGGAAATAAAAATTTACGTTTAAGTAAAATTTTAAATACAAAAAAAAAATAAACAAAAAAAAAAAAAAAAAAGCAAAAAATTTCCCAACAAAAACGGTAAGGTTTTTGAAAAAAAAATTGATGGTTTTAAAAATTAATGTTTAAAAACCCCCAAAATTTAAAAAATTTTTTTAAAAAAAAAAACCCAAAAAAAAACAAAAAAAATAAAAAAAAATTTTAAAAAATTTAAAAAATTTAAAAGGAAATTTAAAAAAAAATAAATTAAATTTTGGTTTAAAAAAAATTTTAAAAATAAAATTTTTTTTCTTAAAAAAAAAACAAGAAAAATAAAAAATTTTTTTAAATAAAAAAAATTTAATACGAAAAAATTATTTTCGCAAAAACCAAATAAAAAAGGGTTGGGTTTTTTAAAAGGCATAAAAATTTTAAAAAATTTTAAATAAATTTAAAGTTTTTTAAATAAGGGGAATTTTTTAAAAGAAAACAAAAACCTTTTAAAAAAAACCCTTTTTTTTTCCCCAAAAAAAATAAAACCAAACAATTTAAAAAAAATTTAATATTAAACTTTTAAGGGAAAAAATTTCGCATTTTAAAAAAAAATTGTTTTTAAAAAAACTATTTTAAAAAATTTTTTTTAAAAAATTTTTTTAATTTACCAATATTTAAAATTAAAACAATTTTTTTAAAATTTTATCAAAAATTTTTTGAAAACCCCTTTTTAAATTTTTTAAAAAAAAAGGGATGGTTTTAAAAAAATGGGAAAAAACCTAAATTTTTAAAAAAAATTCCCTTTTAAAAATAAGAATTTAAAATTTTAATTAAAAATTTTATAAAAATATTTAAAAAAATTTTTTTTGAAATTTTAATTTAAATTTTAAAAAATAAAATTTTTGAAACAAAAGTTTTTTTTTCAAATGGTCTAAACGAAATTGAAATTAAAAAGTTTTGGGTAAAGTTTACCCAAAAAAAAATTGATAAAGAAAATTTTCCCAAAAAGTCAAATTTATATGTAAAAAAAAATTTAAATTAAAAAGGTTTTTATTTTGAAAATTTAAATTTTGTTTAAATTTTTAAATAAAATTTTTTTTTTAAAAAAAATTTTAAAAAAACTTTAAAATTTTTTAAAAAATAAAGAAAGTTTTAAAAACAGGAAATAAACCTTTTTTAAAAACTTATTTGAAAATTTTGAAAATTTTTGGGAAAATAAAATTTTTATTATTTTAATTTCAAAAAACCCCTTTTTGGAAAATTAAAATTAAAAAAAAATTTTTCACGAATTTTTTAAAAATGGAAAAATTTTTTAAAATTTTTGGGAAATTTTTTGCCCAAAATGTCCCAAAAAACCCACAAAAATAAAATTTTAAAATAAAAGGTTTTTTTTGGGGGGTTTAAAATTTAAAATAAAAATTTTAATTTCCCAAAATTTAAACGTTTTTTTTTAAAAAGGGAAAAATTTGGGAAATTTTTAAAAGAAGAGGGCCAAAGGAAAACCAAATGTAGGGAAAATTTTTAAGCATTTGGGAAAAATTTTAAAATTTTTTCTTAAATTTATTAGTTTGGGAAAACCCGAAAGTAAATTAAAAAGGGTTTAAAAAATTTTTTTTAAAAGGGAAAATTTTTTTATTTTTCTTTTTTAAATTTTCATTTAAAAAAGAAAACAAACGGGTTTTTAAATTTTAAAATTAAAAAATTTTAAGGTTTAAACGAAAATTGGAAAAATAAAAAGTCGAAAAAAAAGGGGTTTGGGAAAGGGCCCATGACCCCAATTTTAAACCCCTTTTTCCCAAACCCCAATTGTTTTTGGAAAATTAAAGCTTAATTCTTTTCCCTTTAGATTTTAGGAAAAAATTTTTGCTTTTGGGCCTAAAAATTTAAAAAAAATTTTATTTGAAATTAAAACCTTTTATTTAAAATAAGGAAAATTTTTTTAAATAAGGAAAATGAATTTAAAAAAAAAAATTTTAAAATAAAACCCCTTTTTAAACCCAAAAAAAGGAATCAAAGAGAAAATTTTTAAAAAATCCAAAAGTTTTAAAAGGGGTTTGGAAATTTTTAAAAATTGAAAATTTTAAGTCCTTTATGAATAAAAATTTCGGGCTTGTGGTTTTAAAAACCAAATTTAAAGAAGGATTTTAAATTTAAAAAGGGAAGCCAATTTTGAGTTTTATTATTTTTTGTTTTTTAAAATGTTTTTGTAAAATGTTTTAATTAAAAAAAAAAAAAAAACTTTAAATATTTTATTTAATCTGGGGGGCAAGGGGCCCATCCTTTATATTAAAAATAAATTTGGGAAAATTTTAGGGGGCCCCCGGGTAAAAAGGCTTAATTTAAAAAGGGGTTTAAATGGAAAACAAATTTTTTTATTTATGGGAAAATTTTAAAATTTCCCCATTTTTTTTTCCAAAATTTTTTTTTTTTCCAAAACTTTCGGAAATTTTTTGGTTTTAGATAAAAAAAAAATAAAATTTTTAAAATTGGGAAATAAATTGGGAATTTTTGTAAAAAAATTTTTCCCTTTTTAAAAAAATTTAAAATGGGAAAAGGTTGAACCCCCCAAAAAAAAAGGGCCCAAATTTTCGTTCCCCGGGTTTAAGGGTAAAAATTTTGGTTCTATTTTTCTGGCTCCTTTAAATTAAAAGTTTTAAATTTTAAAAAAATTTTTTTGGAAATTTTGTTCAAAAAAAACTGACAAAGAAAAAAATAAAATTTTCAATTTATAAAAAAATTAATAAAGGGTTTCCCAAATTACTATTTAAAATTTTTAAAAATTAAATTTTTATAAATCAACTTTTTCCCAAAAGGGAAAACCCCAATTTTTTGGAGGGAAATTTATTTTTTTTTTGATTAACGGTTACTCCCCCCCCGACCGAAGGGTCCCGGTTTAAATAAATTTCTTGGCCCCCCGGTTTTAAACCCAAAATTTGTAAAAAAAGTATTTTCCGAAATTAATTAAAATTTTCCAATTTATTTGGGTTTAAAAACCCAGTAAATTTTTAAAATTTTGTTAAAATAAAATTTTTAAAATTAAAAAAATTTTAAAAAATAAAACCTTTATCTTTCCAAATTTAATAAAATTTTAAAAAAAAAATGTTAAAAAGCAAAAGGGGAAAATGTTTAAATTTTGGCCCATTAAATTTTCAAATTGGGAAAATTTGTTTTTTTTAAAAAAAATTTTTAATAAATTAAAAATAAAATTTTTGGTCCGGGTTTCTTCCCCAAATTTTTTTTAAAACAAACATTGTTTTTTAAGAAAATAATTTTAAAATGAAAAATTTTTTAATTTTCAAATAACGAAGTAATTTTTTTAATTTTTTAAACAATTAAAAAATTTGTAGGACAAGCAATTATAAAGGGTTGGATATTAAATTTTTTACTTTTAAATTTTTTAGGGAAAAATTTACAAATTTTTTGGAAAAAAAGGGAGTTATTTTTCTTTTTTTTTTTTTGGAAATGGGGTTTTTCCGGAAAAAAAAAAAAAAAAATTTTCCCTTTTTTTTTGGGTTTTTTCCCCACCCTTTTTTTAATTTCACAAATTTTTCTATTTTAAAACTAACCCCAAAAAATTTTAAAAAAATATAAGTTACCTTTTATTAAAAGGGCTTTATTTTTTTTAGTTTTTTTTTTTCCAAAAAAGTTTCCCGGAAATTTTTAAAACCGTCTTAAAAAATTTTTACTTTTTTGCAAAAAGTTGATTTTAAAGAAATAAAACCCCTTTTTTATTTTTTAAAATTTTTCAAAAACCCAAATTTCCCCCCGGGGCCTTTTTTAAAGAAGGGTTTTGTCTGGGTTTAAAAGCTTTTTTTTTAATTTTTCTTTTCCTTTTTTTTTTTAATTTTTTTTTTCTTTTGGTTTTTACAATTTTTAAAAATTTCAAATGGTTGGAAAAAAGAAAACCAAATTTTTTACCGAAGTAAATGGAAAAAAGAACCAAAATTTTTTTTTTAAGTTTTTTTTTTAAAAAAAATTTTTTGGGTTTAAATTTTTCAATTTTTAAAGAAACCCTTTAAAAAGGGAAAATTTCTTTTAAAAATTTTTTAAGATTAAACTTGTTTTTGTTTCTAAAATTTTTAAAAAAAAAAAAAAACCAAAAATTTTTAAATAAAAATAAAATTTAAAAAAAAAAATTTTTAATGGTAAAATTTCCTTTTTTTTAAATTTGCCCTTTGCGGGTTTGAATAAATTCTTAAAAAAACCCATTTGTTTTAAAACCTAAATGTTTTTTAAATTTAAATTTCGGGGGTTTAAATTTTTTATTTTAAAAATTTTCGTTAAATTTTAATAAAAGGGAAATAATTTTCCCAAAGTGAATTTTGGGAATTAAAAAAATAAAACAAAAAGGGTTTAAAAAATTTAAATATTTTTTTAAAAAAGGAAAAATGACAATTAAAAACGTTTATTTAAAATTTTGATTATCCTTTTAAAATAAATTTAAAATTAAATTCCCGAGATTTAAAATATAAATTTTTAAATGGGAAAATCCTTTAACCAAATTAAAAATTTTAAAGGAATTTTTGAAATATTAAATAAGTTTAAATTTTTTGCTTAAAAGTTTTTTTTAATTAAAAACAAAAATTTTTCTTCTTTTAAAATTTTAAATTTAAAAAGAAAACTTTATTTTAAAAAATTTTTTTTTTTTTCCCGGGGTTTTTTTTTTAAAAAAAATTTAAAAGCTAAAAATAATTTTAAAAAATTATTATTTAAAATTTATTTTCCTTTTTTTTTTTCAAATTTTAAAAAAGGTTTAAAATGAAAAAACCTATTTTTTTCTTTGATAAAAAAATTAAAAAGTTTACAAACCAATTTGGGAAAAGGTTTTAAGAAAAAAAAATTTTTAAATTTTTAAAAATTTCCCCTTTTTGGGAATTTTCTTTTTGTCTTTTGGAAAAATTGGGTTTTTTTTTTTTCAATTTTAAATTAATTTTTAAAAAATATTTTTTCGGGTTTTGGAAAATTAAACTTTAACTTAAAGGGTTTATTTTAAATTTAAAAATTATTTTTAAAGTTGACAAAAAAGGGTTTTTTTTTTTTTAAATTTTTTTAAAAGAAAAGGAATTTTTAAAGTTTTAGTATTTAAAAATTTTGTTTAAAAAATTTTCTTTTTCCGGTTTTCCTTTTGTTTTTTTTTTTTTTTAAATCGTTTTTTTAAAGGGTTAAACAAAGGGAAATTTTGCTTTATTCCCAAAAAATTTGAATTTGAAATTTCAAATTTTTGGGAAAATTTGTTACAAAAATTTTACATTAAAATATTGAACTAAAAAAAAACCCTTTTTTTTGGGAAATTTTTAAATGTTTAAAAATTTAAACCCTTTTCATAAATTTAAATTTTAAAAATATTTTTTTTTTTAAAACCCTCAAAAACTTTTCTTTTTTTTTTTAACTTAAAAAAAAATTTTTTTAAAAATTTTTGGGTTTTTTTTCCCTAAAAATAATTTTAGGAAAAAAATTTTAAATTTTTTAAAAAATTATTGAATTTTTAAATTTTTAATTTTTATAATACCAAAAAAAAAAAAATTTTTTAAAAAATTTTTTTAAATTTGTTTTGGTCAAATATTTAAAATTAAAACCCCAAACCCAAAAATAAGGGCAACCCCATTTAAAAAGAAATTTTTAAATTATTTTTTAAAAAAGCCAAAGTACTTTTTTTTTAAAATTTTTTTTTGTTTAAAATTTTTTTTTTTTTTTTTTTTGACAAAGTTAAATTAAAATTTTAAATTCCCCTTTTTTTAAAAATTTTGGGTTTATTCAAATTTAAAAATTTTGTTTGAAATAAATTTTTAAATTTTATTTTTTTTTTTTAAATTATCCCATATCCTTTTTGTTTTTTTGTTATTTTATTAAACCCCTTTTCTTAATTTAAAAATTTCAAAAACAAACGCAACCTTTTTTTTTTTTTTAGGGAATTTATTTTATGGGTTTTTTTTAATTTAAAAAAAAGTTTATTTTATAAATTTTAAATTATAAGGAAAATATTCCCATTTTAATTTTAATTTAAAAATTAAACAAAAGAAAAAAATTTTAAAAAATTTTTAAAAATAAAAATTTGAAATCCCAAATTTTAAAAAAATGAAAACAAAGTTTAGAAATTGTTAAATTTTTAAAAAAAATTTTGGTCTTTTTCTTTTTTTTTTTTTTTTAAAGGGGGAAAAAAAAAAAAATTTCCCTTAAAATAATTTTTAAAGAATACGTTAAAATTAAAGGGAAAAAAAAATACCCTTTTTTATAGAAAAAGTCCAAAAATAAAAGGCTTTTTTTGGCTTGAAAAAAATTTAAAAAATTTTTTTATAAAAAAAAGTTTGTCTTTAAATTTTGCCTTTTTTTATTTTTCTTTTTAAATGTTATAAACTTTTACTCGTTCAATTTTAAATGTTTTTAAAAAAAGAATTTCTTTTTCGTTGGAAAATTTGGGCGGGTTTTTTTTTTTTTTTGAAATTTTTTTTTAAATGAAAATTTTTTTAATTTATTAAAAATATTATTTTTAAAACTTTATTTTATAAATCTTCATTTTTCCCCCTTGTTTCCATTAAAAAATTTTTCCCCAAATGTTTTTTAATTAAAAAATTTTTAAAAAAATTTTAAAATTGGTTTTTCAAAGGGCCCAAAAATTTTTAAATTTAAATTTTATTTTTTAAAAATTTTAAAAAAGGGAAAAAAAAAAAAAAACCAAAATAAAAAACCCAAAACCCTTTGGGAAAGAAAACTTCCAAACCAATTTTTTTTTTAATTAAAAAGCCTTTTAAACCAAAATTAAAAAGGAAACCCCAAATTTAAAAATTTTAAAAAAAAAATAAAAACAAAAAATTTTTTTTTTTAAAAATTTAAAATTTTAATGGAAATTCAAAACCCGTTTTCCAAAAAATTGGGGGAAAATTAAATTTGCCATTTAAAAAAAAATTTTAAATTAAAAAAGGAAATTGGTTTTAAATTTTTTGATAAAAATTTAAAAATTTTATTTACAAAAAAAGAAATTTTTTAACAAGTTTATTTTGTTTTTAAAATAATTTTAATAATACTCTCTAGCTTAACTCATTTCTGGTAAAATGACCGTCTGGTTTACTGTTTGGTAATAAATCAAAGAAATAACATAAAGACAATTTCCTTTTAAGTTCATTTTATTCTTGAGAAGTCGGAAATTATGGTATGCAAACAGTTCACATCTATATATAGGCACCTGACAAGTTAACTTGGACCACTTATGATTAAAATTGATTGTTAGCATATTTTATAAGACCATAAACATAAGTCAACGTTTGCTGCGAAGGAAAAGAAAATCGAAAGTCTTTGTTTATTCACGTGTTATTGGTATAATGGATGTTATTTTACAGATTGTAATATTATACAGTTTTAGTCCAACACACCAAAAAGCGAATTTGAATATCCAAGCATGTTTAAACCTAGCACCCAGAATACTTATTTTTAAACTATTTATTTGTTCATTTATTTTTTTGTTTTTTTTTGTTTTTCATTTCGTTTTTGTGTAATAGAATGCTATTTTTATTGCAAACCATGATTTTGACAGTACAATGTGAATTGCTGATAGTAATCATGTAAGTAAACACTGAAAATTGGAGAATGACCTATATCACAGCAAGTTGTGACAGTGTGTTAAATGTTGACGTCAATAATGTGGATATCAAAGCTAGCTATGGTGAAACTGTCTTTTTAGGGACCAGTGAAATTTATACAATCAACGTATTGAAATTGTCTTTAATTGTCATGTTGCAGTGGATTTCTACATTGAAAAACGGTCTTTATTTGTCCGGATGCTGTGGAATGCAGTATTAAAAAACGGTCTTTATTTGTCATGATGCGGTAAAATTCAGACTTTTTTGTTATTGAAAATGTCTTCATTTGTCATTATGCGGCGAAATTAAGGCCAAAATTCATGCCGTCCAATATATATCATGTTTATGTCTTACATATGGTGTATTGTGTATTTTGCTTTACTTTCCACTTGTGGAATTGGAATCTACCAATTAATCTTTTAAAGACCATAAACGTTACACTTGTGTATGCGTTTTTGACTTCTTTCTCTAAACCCACGTTGCTCACCTTTACCGATATCTTTTAAAAGCAAGTTAAAAACTTTTGTACCTGCCACATAATCGTATTTTTTCACAATACATACCGATTTGAGATTGCTGACATTTGTAAATGTACTTCTAAATTTAAAACCACATTTCTCACCAATGTCATAATAGTCTGAAACAAATAAATGCCTTTTGTTGCAGCAAAATATTCCTATTGTTGATTAGTTCATTATTATATCTGCTTCTAGTTTAATGAATTTCTTTTTTTAAACTTTATATTCTTGAACTTTTTATTTATTCGTTTATTTTGTTTTTAGTTTATTTCGTTTCTGTGTAATGCAATGTACATATTAGCAATATACTGAATAGTCTGAAAATGTACTGAACATTACTGAATTACTTTAGTCGAGAAGTATGAACATTGACCGACAGACTGAGCATGACTTAACAATTGAATGTTCAGACTTTTAAGATGCTGTTCAGAATAAAATGAAAATTGAGACCAAAATTAATATACTAGTGTAACAATTTAGCCTTCAGACAATGTGCTCCGTTAGAATTAACAGTTTGTTGTATTAATTATTCAGTTAAAAAAAAGAAATCTGAAACAATAGAGAAATGTAACAGTCTCTCTAAATTTGATATTAAGGAAATGAAAACGAATATTTCGATACATCTTTTCCGTGACATTACGAACAAAACCAAGTTTGGTATACATAAGTAATTGGTCCAATATAAAACACGTGAAAAAAGGTATATCTACCTTCAAAGAAACGTCATGATCGATTTACTATTGCTGACATTTGTGAATGAATTTTTAACTTCTTTCTCTAAACTTACAGTTCTCACTTTCATCAAAATCGTCGTAAAGCAACATTTTGCATAATATTCTTTTTTTTTGCACAATACGATACCGATTTGGGATTACTGACATTTGTGGTTATATTATTCACTTCTAACTTTAAAATCACATTTCTCACCTTTATCAAACTAGTCGATGAAATAGGTTTTGTCACAGCAAAATATTCTAACTTCTTTGATTATTGCTCACATTGGTGAATTGAATATCAACCTCTAGATTTAATATGCAATTTTACACTTTTAACAAAAAGTCAGAAAATATTTTATAATAAACTTACACCTTTGTGATAGGCAAATGCTCTACTTTCAGCTTAAATAAAGCCAACAGTAGTATACCGCTGTTCAATAGTCATAAATCGATTTAACTGAAACAAATCCGGGTCACAAACCAAAACCGAGGGAAACACATCGACTATAATAGGAAAACAACGGAACAACATAAACACTGAACTGCTAAAAAACCAAACGCCAACATACATAGAAACGGACTATTTGTTAACAACTGCCATATTACTGACTTGGTACAGGACATTTTAAGAAAAAATGGTGGGTTGAACTTGGTTTTATGGTTAGCCAAAACTCCCGCTTATATAGCAATGTTAAAAATACCGCTAAAATGACAACATTACGTGACAGGAATACATTACAACTAAACGCAAGAACACTCAGGACAGACACATACATACATAAATAATATAATAGTACATTACAACATATAAACCACAGAATAACAACGGACACCTCCCATTTACACACGAATGTATCAACGCCACAAAAAGTGACATTTTTACTAGCCATTTTTTTCTGTTCAATGACATAAGCAAGATACTGAGGAAGGAATAGAAAACATTGTTCAAAGAAATAAAGAAAACACTATGCCCCAAAAAAGAGGAAACAAGGAGACAACAAATCAAATCACAACATATTAAGTAAGTAATTTCTGTAATCAAACCTTACAATGAACCGTGGGTGATCAGGTGCTCCGAAACGGTATGATGTTCCCATTCCACTAAACATTACGTATATTCGCGGATTTCTAACTAACGGTAGACGATAGGTGGAATTTATAGTTAAGGGATTGAGATTATCAAAACAGTTCATGTCTTTATATTATAAAGGAACACTCGCCTTAACATTTTTTTTTCGGGAAATATCATTTCCATTTTAAACCAAACTTAGGCGATTTCCATAAGATTATGTTAAGGATTCCTTTAACAATAGGTTGATTTAAAGTTTGGCGAAACAACTTGAGAAAATCACATTTAATAATTTTAATGAAACCCCGAACAATACGTTGATATAAAGGTTTTTGGAAGGGAACGCACATTGATTTTCCTGAAATGTAATACAAATGCTAATTCGGCATGCATAATAAGTTGATGCAATATAACACTGACATGTAACGACCTTTAAATTGGTATTAGTAGAAGAGTCATGACCGATTTGGCATTGGTGACATTTGTAATATTATGTTTCACTTCTATTTCTATATTTAATATCTCACCTTTGTCAAAATAGTTTGAAAGGAAATAACACCTCCTGTCGCTGGTTTATATTATGAATGATGTACAAACAGGTGTAATATAAATAGTTTCTTCATTCTTTTCGGTGACGATTGCTTAAAATACCAAGGGGGCACTATAACATAAGTCGAAAGAGTAAAGACAAGTCTATGGTGAAAAGAAATATATTAAATGACGTCAGTTTTCTAATTTTTTCAAATTAAAAGAAAAGGAACAACAGACACAGAACCCTGCATATGAAACAAAATGTTTCGTTAAACAAACCATACAATAAAACCAACGGCAATCATGTGTTCCATAAGAGAAAAGTGGAGTTATTCTGCTTTGATTACTTTATTTATAAGCAACCACTTAAACTACATGTTTACTCAACTATTTAAATGATTTATATTTGATAAGTTTAATGTTACTCTTGACAACTAAATATCTTTTTAATTTTTTTCATTGTTCTGTTCAAAATAAAAAAAAAAATGCTACAGTCACTTTTGCATCCGCACAGTTTGTATTTTTAATTTCTAAAAACAGGAAAATGCAAACACTAACATGGTCTTAATAAAATAAAACTATAATTCGAATATTGTTTTTTAGTCGTATCCCTTAATTCTATATTACGAGAGCTTATATATGTATTTTCAATTTAGACTTGTCTATATATAGATATATTTCGTTTATTTTGTACTAAAATGTAATGTATGTATCAGGTGTGCTTTCGTGAAAATTCAGTCTGAAAAAAGTAAAGAGCAAGAACTTACACAATCTATCTTTATCTAGGTTCATTTAAATAAGTCGAAAATTAAGTACTCCCTGCCCTCTTTTTCATAAAATGCGGTGAATTGCTAGTTCGACCTGGATTCTTTAACGATCCATTATAGCATAGATCACTGATAACACTTATAACATGTATATCTTTAATGAAGAACATGATCGGTTTGGCTGTGTTTGTATGTCATGAAAGGACTCTTCATTTGTATTTCTACAAATAGACTATCCACCTACTTTTATTAGAACAGTTAGAAACAAATTAACGACTTTTTGGCAATACTGGCGTTTGCAAATGGATTTTAAATTTATTTTGATTATGAAAGAATTTTTCACATCGGATTTTCTATCCACTTTTATTAAAAAGATTTAAAACAAATGTTGTTTCTTAATAAAACACAATTCGTTTAGAAACTATTGACACTAACTCATGTTTTGTTAATATTGCTTAAAATCAGTGGGCTGCAAAGGAAGCAAAGAGAACAAAAACCTGTACGGCACAATATCTAATATACATTTTATTTAAATTAGTGTCATCACTATCATTTACTTAGTATTAAAGTCGTCATTATTATCAGTTTTACCATTTTCAAAGTTAATTAAGCTGGAAAAGAAAGTTTATTACTCAGGATATGTCGATTCGATATCTATGTGAAAGGATTGCTATGGCGTTGTCAGTTTTTGCTACTTGTTTTAAACGTAACCTTGATATCTACCACCTCCTTTGGAACTCGTTGTTGTAAACCATTTTCCTTAAACTATGTGCCATAATTAAAAATTACATGTTGATCATATAAATATTATCATTTCATTCACTATTCATTAAAAGAGATGTGGTATAAACAACAATGTGACAGCAACCCAAAGACAAAGACGGATCTAAAATGTTCAGCAATGGATAGGATTCTTTAAACTATGTGTTATAAATTGATAAAGCCTTGATGTTATTTACATGTTCTTTTTATTTGCCGCTTCGAAATAGTGGATTTTACAATAAATTAGTTGTTGTGTCAGAACCAAAGATCCAGCTCAATTAGGTTGGTTGTGTATCTGTATACTTATGGTTACAGGTGACTATTTTTGGTTTTGTTACTTATCGGCAACTATCATATTTTATTTATTATTTTTGTTTCGCTTGTTTCTCATATCTTTCATATGATCACCATATATACCACAGTTGTTACAATTACATTTTATTTTGATCACACAACAATCAACACCTACATGTACCGAACGATAAACAACTTAACCTTTCTTGTTGAAATATATAAAGTTTGGTATTTAATCATGTTAATAAACTCACGTGATTGTTACCATAAAACGAGAAAGAATGACAGATCGTGGCTTTGTTATCATATATTAGTAAAACACTGAAAAAGTGTGCAAAGAAAAATAAGTTTGTCAAATGTAAATTAGAAGAAGATTTCCAGGATTTATTTTACTTAGTGATTTACGGCAAGTTTGCACAGGTGCAATAACACCTACTGGATGATGCTGATATAAATTTTTTAAAAAAATCTTCAAAGTCAACTTTACCTCTCACCGCATGTCGTTCAACACAAAGTGAAACAGGAGTCTTTAAATTTGTACATTTTCTATTGGATAAATATGCTCTTATCGTGTAGAAGGATGCATATGGGAAAACGGCAATGGACTATTGTGATAAAAATAAACTGTTTTAAGAAAATAATTTGCTGTGTAAAACGTAAGACTGCATTATTATGAAAAACGTTTTTGGAATTTTTCGAAATACAGTCGATTCAATCAGGAAGATTCGGTATTTATTTGGTGTTGTTTACGACCTGTTTGTAACAGCAGAAGCTTTAGTTACTTACATTACATACTAGTATTTGTTGTTTTTGTAATAAGTAATTTTCTATGAAAAAAAAAATTATTATTTGAGACATTCATATGTCTTTTTATTTTTTAGCCATGGCGTTGTCAGTTTATTTTCGACTTATGAGTTTGAATGTCCCTTTGTTTCATTCGACTCTCTTTTATAATCTGATTAGTTTGGCTCTGCATGACAGATGATGCATGTATGCTTGAATATTAGTGTTTTACTATCTCTAAGCACCTTGCCTAAATTTGTTTCTATAACATCTGTATATACTTGAAAATTTGAAGAGTAGAATTGATTTTGATATACTGTTTACATTTTACAATTCACTCTTTTTTATCTTTTTTAAGTGAGGCTATGATTTCTTAGCTAATCATGTTTTATCAAATAAAATGTTACTACTAATACAATTGAATTTTAAAACTGTAATATTATTTATCTAAATACAAACAAACGAACTGACATTTGATGTTCAATTCTTGTCATCAATGTGACATATATAAACTTTGATGTTCGTGCCAGTTGTATCGCCTCTGCAAGTAGTAATGGTCATATCCTAGAATTATAACAGGGACACATATGTTGGTGCTCGTGCTACAATATTAAAATATCTTAGCCCTAGGTCGGCAGATTTTTATAAATTATTAGCCTTAGTCTTATAAATGTAAACCATACATCAAGAGGTGCATGAAAATATGTGACATCAACAGATCAGACCATTCGAAACTACTAATTTTAAAAGCTTGAAATGAAATTATGCACAATTTGCGGATTAGTTGATATACAAATATCTTAAAGACCGACACATCACAGATAGAGATTGTTTTCTCTCACCATAAAACAACATAGAAAACAAAATGAAAATCAACGAAATATTCCTATGAAGGGCATTTTACAGACGTCCGCAAAGCTTCAAATACAATACAGTTATCTCTATTCTCTGACAAAATAAACAAATCATTTAAATTTAGTCATTATTTCAGTGTAAAATTTTCATTAAACGAAAATTCCGCAAAATGATGTTATCTTCTTTGGCGCCTAAACCAGGTGACGTCATAGGTATGCTTCCGGCATCAAACGTCAACACCGGGCGTTTTCTGGCTTCTTGTCCGCTTCAGAATGTAATAAAATTTGATAAAAAGATTTCTAGGTTTTCAAAATGTGAGTTGTCTTGCTTATTATTGGAGAAAATACATGTCAATATATTCCTGAATTCAAAATGTCGGCTTCCTTAGTTATAGACAGGGAGATAGAGGATTTTACGCTTATTGTCACCCAATCAGAACCATTGATACAAAATAATTGCATTAAAATAGCTTATTCTTGAAATAGTATCAAATTTCATCGTTACCAAAAGAAAATCAACAGCACACAAAACACATGTAGAATAACTAAAGACTGAGCAACACAAACCCCACCAAAAGGGGAGGGGGGAGGGAATGCTGATCTCAGGATCTCAGGGGCTCCGGTAGGGTAAGCAGATCCTGTTCCACACGTGACACCCATAAAATGTACGTAGTAAAAGAGAGGCGAAAGATACCAGAGGGACATTCAAGCTCATAAGTCGAAAATAAACTGACAACGCCATGGCTAAGAAGGAAAAAGACCGACAGACAAACAGTAGTACACAAAACACAACATAGAAAAATAAAGACTGAGCAACAATAACCCCACCAAAAATGGGGGTGATCTCAGGTGCTCCGGAAGGGTAAGCAGATCCTGTTCCACATGTGGCATCCGTCGTGTTGCTAATTGTTTGAACAAACCTGGTAATACGTCAAACTCGGTAGGTCATAGTCGGGAAAAGTGGGGACGGTATTGTAGTTACGACATTAGGAACGTATCCGCTATCATCTGTGAAACGGATATTCCATGACGGTCAAATAACTTGTGATGGCGTCCTTAAAACTTACGAAGGATGTAAAATATGTTCATAAATCGTTTCATTAATAAGTATGCACCACAGAAAGGAGAACGAATCAGGTGTATAACCAAATGTAACATAAAACTATACATCTTTAACAGAGAACGGGTAAAAAAAAACCTTAAGAGCGTCCGTAAATTAAAAACAACAAAACCATAAATAGTTAACCGATGTTGAAATTTCATCGATTCATTCCTCACATACAAATAAAGGCTAAAACCCAATTCTGAGGGAATCGACTACACTCCTAATAGAGCGAGACCGTTTGTATGGATAGAGATAGCGTCTACTGTTACCCATATATCTATGCCAATCTTTGTTTTCGTTGAAGCAGCAGTGGTGCCTATAGCTACTAAGTACTCACTGGATTATAGACTGTTGAACTATTAATCAATCAACCTTAACAACTATGCGAGAGCGTTTGTTGTTTGAAATCAGTTTGTTTCTTCAAAGTAAGATTTTGATTATTACAAAAAACCAAGAATGTAATTATACGATGCTTTTTGTTCTGTTTTAGGTGTTGGGTTTCTTTTTAGAAAAAATTTTAATGAGAAGATGTGGGAATTTATGCATATTTCAAAAGTTGTGATTGCTGAACACCATTGATTTATCAGATACAATGTGAGTATTGGTGAGCCTCAAAGTCCAAAATATCGTGTATTCTTCCAACCAATTTATTGGGAAGTAAGGTAATTGTTTTAGCAATACGAGTCAAAATATACAAAAGGGACATTCAAAACTCAAAAGTCAACTTCAATTCAAATATATCCATGACATCCATCGTCATTTGTGACATGGACCTTCGATATCGGTCAACCAAATTCGTGATGGCATCATTTAAACTTTTGAAGGGAATACTTCAACTTGACAACGGTGAACCCTTGGTTAAATAGTCTTGTGGAGACGAAATGCTCGTCTATAACAAATTATACGCCTGGTATCTTTGATGAGTTTTTTTGTAAATATTATAAAAAAGCTTGTATGAAAAAAATGCATTAACAAAAATATTGAGTTTAAAGGTAAATGATTAATAGAAATATACTGTTTTTTAATATTATGAAGTCATCGTAATTATGGTATTTCACAAACTCTTCAGAGATACCAAGCTTATGATTTGGTATGATAGACTCTCGTTTCGTCTACATCAATGATGGTGCTCGAAACAAAATACCCCCCACCCCCCCCCCACCCCCCAAAAAAATAATAAAAATGAAAAAAAAAAAAAAATCCAGACCAAATCAAATACAAAATTCAAGACCGTTAAAAACAGAAAATTTCGAAAGGTTGTGCCAAAAACGACAAAGGCAATATATGATTGAGGACCGAAAAAACAACATTTATGAATAATACATTTAAAGAAACTAAGCATGTCAATGATTTAAAACCAGCAAGAAAACTTATGTATCCTTTTACAAAACTATGACCACTGTCCACACAAATTGATGTTACAACGTCTAAATTTGAAAGCTGAAATCATCTTGTTGTTGTAAAGTTTTGTTGTCTTATTTATTTGGAGTTCGATGATATAGACACGTTCGACATATTCACAAACTTTTGAAACATTTAGTGAGCGCAAAATCTATATTTAGCGAAACGTGAAGTCAAAGAATAATGCTAGCTTCCTTCCATTCTGTTAATTACAGGACAACTCATAGTGAATCGTTTCTTGTTTGTCGTTATGTTTTTTACTTACCTATGTTGTAATAATAGCTTGTTATTCGGTGGTTGTTGTTTGTTGCTGGATATCATATTTGTTGTTCATTCATTTTTTTGTACATAAATCAGGCCGTTAGTTTTCTCGTTTGAATTGTTTTATATATCATTTCGGGGCCTTTTATAGCTGACTATGCGGTATGGGTTTTGTTCATTGTTGAAGGCCGTGCGGTGACATATAGTTGTTAATTTCTATGTCAATTGGTCTCTTGTGGAGAGTTGTCTCATTGGCAATCATGCCACATCTTCCTATTTTCATAATTAGTTCATTATTGTAACTTTAATATATTTAACAAAGTAACTGTAGTCAACAATGTTAACTAATTAGTGATTTCGAAAGCAAAGTGTTGTTCTCTTTTTGTATCCTTTATCATACGAAACACATACCCATGAACAAAAGTTTGATTTTTTTCAAAATTGAAGTTTACCCAATATATACCATCATAAATTAGCTTAGGTCTTGTGATATTTTATTGAATAATTACCAACAAACAATAACTGAATAAAATTATATCATTTTTGAAACCAATAGAGTATAAAAAAATATCATCACATTTTTCAGTCGCCTTATTTGAAACTCACCGTCCTCTTATAAAGCTTGAACGCTGCGGTATGTATATGTATAATCCGATCATTTGAATAATAAATCAAATTCTCAATTCCAACCTGTAGAGTGTCGTAAACCATTTGTTTCGTAACACAATGATATTGAAGAAGACACAAGTTCTAAATAAATTAAACATATTTTTTGGTATCATTGCTTTAATAAAGCCTAAATATTCGCAGCCGTTCATGTGGTATAAGATGAAATTAAGGTTCGAAAGTGAATGGAGTACAAACTCTAAAAAGAGTGGACTTTGTTGTTAATTATATAAAGTTGCATCAACGTCATTTTCTTTCTCTTTCGCAGTTACCGTTACGCGTCATTACTTCCGTCATTATCAACTGTTTTAGCAAAGTTGCATGAACATTTCTCGTCCCACGAGGTCTTTTTCTATCTTTATTTATTCGGACGTTACATCCTTAGGATATTTTGATTATCTCTTCCTTGAAATATTTAAAAATATTTCGAGGAATCTTCAATGATTTAACATATTTGAAGGAAGTGATAATTGAAATAGCATAAGTTATAACGTCCGAATCAATAAAGTTAAAAATAGAAATTAAAAACAAATTGTTCTGAGAACAATTGGGTCTTTCCACCTTAAACGTACCTAGTTTGATAGAAAAATATTCATTTTTGGTTTAAAATGTCAATTCCGCTGTCAGATGATTTACGCTGATTAAAAAAAAAAAGATATAGTTTGTGTATACTAAGGGAGATAAGTAGCTTCTTCCTGTTTACAAAAAACCTTCCGCTTTAAAATAAACCTTTATTCAGAATGATTCTTAGAATGTATAGTTCTTGTAACTTTTACAAAAAAATAATGAACAATTGTCACTTCCGGTTTACGAAAGTTCACTTCAGGTTGACCTTCTTCAAGGTCATGTGTCTGCAATCCAATGTAAAAGACTATATGCCTTTATCATGTACTTATAAAAAGTTATAGCAAAGGTCAGAATACCAATTAAACTTTGACCTTGACCTCAATTTGAAAGTAAGAAAGTAAGGACCTCAAATCAAAAGACCCTAGCTTTTTACTATATATGTTTAATGAGTTATATCACCATACAGCTAATTTTGAACAAAAGAAGGGGGAGAACTTCCTTCAAATGTCAACGTAAAATATAAACCAAAATGTATGTGTTACGACATGTCGCAACTAACTATTTAGTAAAAACACTCTGTTGATCTGTTATACGGTTCCTAAGGAGAAGCAAAAAAAATCCTAAATCAAAATTTAAAACATGACTTTGACCTTACTTTCTTTTTTGTGAACCAAGAACTTTATTACTTATGGTTTACCAGTTACAATTACATTTCGGTTATGTTAGATACAGAAGGGGAAATAACTTTCATATGGAGTCTCCGGAACGCTTCGGTCAAAATAAAACGTGACATTCTGAGGTTATAACGAGTAATTTGGAAAAATGAACGTGTCGTTTTCTATTTTGGTTGCGAAGAAGTAGTCATAACAAGAAAATCAGTGTACTCTTACAAAGAAAAAGTGTTCGGTTAAACAGGATCAGTTTCAAAAGCGTACAAACTTTACGATATCATTTAAAAAAATCTAAGCGACATCTTTTTAAACAAAAATACAGCGAAGGATTAACACGGGGAAGCTAATTTCCAAATCCCCCTTTTTTATAATGGTTCCAACTTCCTACACTTTTCCTTCCTTTTCCCAGATTCTTATTTCTTACCCCCTATATCCCGCATTCCCTATGTTTTATACTTCTTATATCCCTTATCCCCACAATTGTAATCTATATCCTGTATCCCAAAAGCGTGTTATCTTCTTCTTATTCAAATTCACAAATGTAGGGTAATGTGTCATCACAGAAATTGTCTCCCCATTTATAATCCCAAGGTTTCCAATGTACCAAGCACAGTTGATCGGTTGGTCCGTTTGGCTGACCAGGCCACATGTCATGAAATGGCATAACTTGATCAGGATGACTTATCCATTCCATATCATTGTCGTAGTTGAAATTATAACCACCAAGCCAGTATCCATCAACTGAAAAACAAATATATTGTTACATGTCTTACACTTTCATGTGTACAACAACTCATTTGTCACTTTTCCCTCACTTGGATGTAAACCAATACAATATCAACCTTAATACTTTATTGGGATGCTGCTACAGTTCTTTGTAATGTATTTCATCAGTTTTTTCTTTTTAATTCTACAATATACGTCTAGAAACTTTAAACATCTTCATTCTGAAGTGTTTGCTTGTATTACAAGTATATATTATATATATATATGTATAATTTGAACACAAAAAGTTTGCAGGATGTATACCAAATATTGGATAATACAACAGACCAAAACAGCTGCCACTAAAGATTTGCTTACGTGAAGAACGAACCTACAAAAGGGAGGTTTAGCTATCTATAATACTAGGTTTAAACCATCACTTCTTCGGAAAAGGCCTGTACCAAGTAAGGAATATGACAGTTGTTTCCATTCGATCCGTTGGTTTAGATTGTCTCGTACGTTTTAATCTCCCCCTTTTTCAAACTACCTAGGGATTCGATATTTTTGTCTATACTCGATAACTACCCAAGGAAAAGATTTCTTTGTTGTATTGGGCAAAATCTTTTGGAAAGTTTGGGTCTTCAATGCTTAGCACTTTATTTGGTTTTTTACCTTTTTTCAATTCGAGCGTCACTGATCAGTCTAATATAGAGCATGACTCAGTACAATTGCGACATACTTTAAGTTTATATATAAGGTTGGCACTTTACAAAGGGTCCAAAATGTATCGTCATAAATAAGAAAGTTATTTCTTTAAAATAGTGTTACTGTAGCTCTTACTTAAACTATTGTTTTGACGTCTTTTCAAATTGATAGTGTTTTTCCCTTTTTTATCCTAACAAATTTAACTCGAGAACTGTTTAATTGTCTTAAACGATATACGAAAAACTACCCTTACAATCATTGGAATGGTAATGTATATCAAGCTTGTTAATACAAAATTTTTTCAATCTGCACGCACTATTATAATACTGAGCTAAATTTACAAGTTTTTACTATCAAATATACTAAGCAATCAGTAATAATCGCGCTTTAAACTTTAAAGCTAAGGTAAAGACAAATCGTGTCACATAACTAAAATTATCTGAGCATTACACTTTGCCTGAACTTGTGTATTTATTGTTTGAATTGATTGTGACTAAAACCAAAAAGAGAGAGAAAAAAATACTAAAGATAATCAAAATTAAAAGACTTTGATATCTTTCCAGTCGAGATTGTAAAATTTAGTAAACACAAATGTATATTATACTGTTAGTAAAACGATTGTTTTCTTTAAGACAAATCGCATGTATAATGAGTTCTTTTTTGCAGAAAGGAACCCAAACATCGTCCATTGTTAATCGTTTAACCAAAAATGTGACGTAAAGTTTATCTGTATATTTCATTACAGAATACAATAATCTATTAGAATTGTTTTTATTCAATTTTGTAAGAAGTATTTATGCAAAAATATCAGGGCTGCTTTCAACAAGCATGTAAACAAATTAAATGATAATAAGACACTGTATTATTGGTTTGTAGTAAAAGATGTATATTATATAATTTATACTGTAACGACGAAACAGATGTCATGTAAATCATTTCTTCAGATTGTCGACTTCAATGTTTTGAACATCATATATTTTATAATTTTCATGTTAATCAAGCGATAACTGTGTACTTGTAGCATGTATAGAGAATTAAATTTTGTTGTAACTGTAAACTGAAATCATTCAGAATCAAGTAAGACGCAGAATATCAGGCAACAGAAGAGTTTACTACTCCAATCCTATATTAATATTAAATCGTACCTGCTGCATCTAATGTCCTAAGTTCATTTTTGATATATTCATTTTCACCAGCCGTTTCAAATTCAGCAAGCTTTCCACCATGGCATATACAAATTTCCTAGAATCAATTAACAAACAATTAAAACTTTTTTCAAACTTTGTCCTAAGGTTTTGGTGACTAAGGAAGATGTATTAAAGAACTAAACTACTTATTTTGACGTAACAAACTAGTTGTCCGTTAAAGCGCCCATTTTATGACGCTTATTTGTCCTACCGTAACAAAGCAAAACTATCGACTTTGAGTTAAATACCCGTAGCTTGTTATGCTTATATCTGAGATTTTTATATTTCTTCAATATATAAAAGACCCAAGCAGGACAAAATATTTAGCACAACATACAAGAGTGTAATATGAGTTAAATTTGGGTATAAGGTTACCATAAATAATTTTGTTTATAACAATGGTCATTTATTCCAAAATATAATAGTCTTGAAAACTAAACCAAGTTGAAAACTGCAGAGATTTGTTAAGCATGTCATCTCCGTGGAATGGTCTATTTTAAACAAACACCAAATCTGAAAATGAATTTTACATCCAACTGATCAATATCGGTGTCAACTTTTAATTTTAATACAACTTCTCTCTTCAGATACACGTATTATGTTTTCAAAATGACGAAATCATCGAAATGTAACCTCCGTGGAATGTAATCTCCATTGAAGTTTTGGTGAAGAGAGGCTTTCTTTCACGTCCGCTCTTCTATCGAGTATGGCATGCCAAATACACATTTTGGATAGTTATTACGGATGGCGAATATATAGATTACAGACCAATAACATAAATTGTTATTCAGACGATATAAGAGGACACCATGTGACAATCTTAATTATTCGATTGTTTTAGTGTAACAAAGTTGCTTTTTTCTCAGATCCAGAAAAAAAGACGAACCGGATTTTTTTATAGATATAAGAAGATGTGGTATGAGTGACAATGAGACAACTCTCCATCCAAGTCAAAATTTATAAAAGTAAACCATTATAGGTCAAAGTACGGTCTTCAACACGGAGCTTTGGCTCGCACCGAACAGTAAGCTATAAAAGGCCCCAAAAATTACTAGTGTAAAACCATGCAAACGGGAAAACCAACGGTCTAATCTATATAAAAAACGAGAAACGAGAAACAATTATGAACCACATCAATAAACGACAACTACTGAACATCAGATTCCTGACTTAGGACAGGTGCAAACAAATGCAGCGGGTTCAAATGTTTTAATGGTACCAAACCTTCACCCTTTTTCTGAAACAATAGTGTAACATCACAACATAGAAAGACACACTATAAAATATCAACTGAAATAGCTTAACTCAATCAAAGGACATATTAACACCAGTGAACATACACTGAACAAATAAATTTGACCCATGATACAATGTAAATACAAATAAATAAACTAAGGGAAGAATAATAAAAGTAACATGTTATACCGCTATGAAATGTTAAACAATATAAGAAAAACAATATGCTCGAACAAAAATATCAGCCATTTGCAATTACTTTAAACACAGGTAAATGAAAATAATTTTGTTGTTAGGTATACGTGTACAGTTCCAATAGAGAAAGGAAATATTTTTACAAAATAAATAAGTTTGATGTTCATAGTACGAAGTGAAAATTTATAGTAATACCAAACACTTATCAAAGCTGGTATATAGACCAGATATAACCCTGAATAACATTAAATAACAAAAAAGCATTGCAATTAGTATCAACAGGTCAAATAAACAAGAAAGTACGATCTGAGAGTACTCGCAGTTACTGACAGCTAGTTAAAAGCCAAAAACAATTAATAATAAAAAAAAATCATGCATCAGAGACTAAAATCAACTCAAACACATCCTAGGGATTTATTTTTTTAACGTCATGGACAGTCAAAGAAGACATGACTTGTGCAATGCCAAAATAAATGAATCGACAGGCAGTAGGATAGTTAGGAGTTTAACCTCTTTATAGATCAAAATGAACGTGGGTGTGTCTTTATACATCCCGTTTGAAAAGAATACAAATTTAGTTATGTTTTAATTTGCTGATGACAAAATCGATATTAGTGTCAATGTAAACTATATTCAAAGATCTAATTACAACATTGGTAAGATAACCTTTACTAATAAGTTTGTTTAAAGGTTCGATGAGTTTACACGGATCACATAGTGATTTCCGCGCTTTAAGTACTATATTACCGTAAAATTTAGGATGTGAAATATCGTTTTTAATCAGTTTTTCTACAGCCAAATTTACTATTCAAATCTTTGTATCTATGAAAGAATTTAGTAAAAGTTTTACGTAATTTATGGTAACGGAATCCCTGACTTAATAATTTACCAGTGATGCATTGATTACGTTCGTTAAAATCTATGACATCACTACACACTCGGGCATAACGAACGAGTTGGGATATATAAATATTAATGAAGTAAATAATTCTAACCCGTTTTAAATATTCACGATATGAAACTTATATTATAAATAAAAATTTGATACAGAATTTAATACGATTTAAGAATTATGCAAGTAGTTCTAAAAATTAGAGCTGAGAGGGCATGGTATTTATTGCCCGTTACAATTATAGACAACACCTTATACACATTTTCTTTTCGAAAAAAAACCCAGTTAAATATATAAAACAAAACTATACGTCACAATGATATATGAGGGCCTGGATTGGGGGCAAAATGGGGATGGGGGCTTGGGGGTCTTCATTTCTGTACGTGTTCGGTAATTCTTTTGGCCATTTTCCTCTATTCAGTGAGAAATATGTTTATTCTGTAAAATTCTTATGTTCAGATCATGCATATGAAAATTTCCTGTTATATCACTTTTTTTTTTGTCTGTATTAGCGACATATGTACCCCATCCCCCCCAACCCCAACCCCAACCCCCGGAATCTGTCACTGCACTGTAGAAATGATACCATTTATCAAGTTTGATTAATATTTGATTGAAACCAAACACGGAAAAAAATATTTTAATTTCTTTGTAATAATTGCCAGGCGAAAGAGACGTTTTGATTCTACAATCCATTCAATTGTTAATTTATAAATTTGGAAATCATAAAGAAAGGAAGGTTTCAACTCCATCAGGCAAAGTTGACCCTCGACTGATTTGGCTATTCATTTAGGTCTCATTTGGTCATATAGCTCTTCAACTGTTTATGTTCTTTTATATCCTTGGCTTTCAAATAATCGGCTCTGAGCGTAAATGATGAAAATAAATCCAGAATAGCGCTTCGGACTTTTATTGATTTATTACTTGTTTTCTGTTTTTTCCACTATTGTAGAGCTTTTTGTTGTCAATCGTTATCTTAGTTTGAAATCTGTCACGACTGTTTTATCAGTGTTGTAATAATTTCTGACACAATGCAGGAGAAGGACGTAAGGTTAACTTTGTCTGCAATAGTGGACGAAATGATACGACAAGATTTGTTAACTCGTGCAAGATCGTGATTTTGGAGGAAAATACCGATGCTTACGAATGTATATATAATTTGCATGGCTAACTTCAATGAACCAGTTCCGTTTACGACTAGTTCAACATTTCATTCCAAATTATCTATTAATCTATCGTCAATTATCAATAATAATAAATTTGATATGCAGAAAACGCAGAGTTAATCATTTATTTCTGTAATCAGTATTTTTTTACCTTATTCCTATTTTTTATACACTTATTTTGTTTACATTTTAGTACCCCATTATTCTCGATTCTGTATTTTTGTTTATTTTGTTTATTTTTTTTTCGGGGAGGGGATTATTCTCTACTCTGTAAACCTCATCCACAGCCTCATATATCTTGGGTTATATTCAAGCGGAATAGGATAATTCTATAAGAGCATCTACAAGAGAGGCTGTTTATTTGGTCCATTTTTGGTGGTCTCCCTTAAAGGTCAGTGAGATTAATATGCTACAACCAACCAACAAAGAGGGTAGCCTTCTATGAATAAAAAAACTACAGAATATGTTTTTTTTATATTTTGCTGTTTGTCTTTTTGTCTTCTCTCTCTGTCCATGGAGTTGTTTGTTTTTATTGGACTTTTTTATTCTTTTTCAACGACAACGCATGCAACTTCTTATTTACTGTTTGAACATTCTTCTCTCCATCATAAATATACATGAAATATTTGCCACTGTACGTTTAGAAAACAAAAATCAATAAATTCTATCTCCTCTAAAATTGCAGTACTATAGTGACTTTAAACATTATTAAATAATTGATAACATCTTCGTTTAAAATCATTTGATCAGATATAAACACGTCTCGTCACCTTCCTAATATTATATATTTCTGATACAAAGAGAAAAGTGTTATTGATTATCAAAGGAAGTAACCAATCAAAGATACAAGGCTTGTAATTTTTGCACGCAAGACGCGTGCTTTTTATATAAGAACCTTCTTAGTGAATCAATTATTCAAAGCAAGGGATGAACGCATTATACGCCATTCTTGTGCATTTTGAAATTGAAACCGTTTATTTATAAATATGACCATATTAATGATAATTCATGGTAAAACATATTTGCCACTAATGGACATAATTTTATTGCATGGGTTATGATGATAATGATGATGAAAAGGAAGAGGAGGTGCTTATTCGGGTCGAAAGCATGTAAATACGATATTGAAATTAATCCTGCTTTGTAAAAGACCAACTTGCTTTAGCTATTTTTTTAGCGTATTAGTTCACAAGGTAACAGTCAACAGGAAGATATATCATCTTAATTTGTGTTGAAGAAATTAAAAAAAAAAAAAGGAAGAGACTTAATATATAATAATACAGACATGGCTGAATAATCCTTATTTTCAACTCCCAAGAAAAACGCACGTTAAAGTTTATATGAATCAATAAAGATGGCGAAACACCGTAAAAGAAATGATTTCAAAGGTTTCATCATTTTGATATTGAAAATCACGCAATAAGATAACGACGTCAAAAGAAATAGAATGACGTTAAATTTATTTTTTGACATTTTTTCTTCTAAGCTGTGTCGATCATTACTAATTAACGGTAGAATATTACATGCTGAAATTTATATGGTGGACAGTATACACTATGAGGATGTTTCATGTTCTTTATTTTTAAGTTTTATTGCAATTTATATTTTATCATTTTTTACTCGGATGTTGGGCGCTTTACCTGAGAAGTAGTGAACAGGCCTTTTTTCTTGTTCTTTTAACAGGTTCAAGGCATCTTGATATTAATACATTTGTTTAAAGAGTCAACTCTAACTACTTTGGTTGCAAATGATCGGAAACATAAATATTAGTTTATATGTTTCTTGCTTCCGAAATGCTTTTCTGGATTCACCTTCACAACGAACCTGCAAATCTAAACATGTGAAGCCAGGAACGATGAAATACGAAGGCACGTTAGAAGCTATATGACCAAACAGGACCTAAAAGAAAAAGTCCAATTCATGTTAGGACTACTTTGCCTGAGGAAGTAAGAACCTTTTTTTTATTAAAACAAAAAGTTTTTAGTCTAAAAAGAGGGTTTCCATACATTGTTTTTATATACTATCAGGTACTCCTGAAGAACATATGCGTAACACTATTTTTTTTTTTTTTTTGCAGTAAGAGTAAGGTGGTAGAACTAGACGCTCGAGCCAAGAATTACAGAGAATGTCAATGCAAGAAGAAATGTTTGAAACCTCTATAAGACGATGCATTTGCTTGCTTTTGTAACGAATGTATTTTCTACTTCCTTTATCAACAGTTTGTTTGTTTAATTACCTCTGTTTTATTTTTCCAAACAAACTTTAAAGGAATGTTAAGGAGAACTTTTTTACCTTTAACACAACCACAGCAGCTATGCAGCTGTAGAATTTTAATAGACAGAATTTCAAAATGTATATAAATACACAAATGTGTGGGGGAAAATGTGCAGAGGTCGAAAAACTTAAATTAACTTCTTATCAATCAACAACTTATCTTGATATTTTTTTTGTCATAGCGTTGCTATTTAAATAATGTATTAAACTTCGTCAGTGTGTAATTCATCAGCATCTGCTTATGTCATTATTCATGTTATGGATGTGTTTTGTAGATGGTTTTCTCATTAACTTATACCAATGTCTTCCTTTATTACTATATAAAATTCAGTATTAGTTTCGATTTTGAAAGGTATTTTACAAAGGTCTATTAATTATTTTTTTGTCGTATTATAGTCGAAATTTTCTTCTTGACTGAGAAATATGCATGTCTATGCACCATGGACAAACATGAATTATTGATAGTAATTGTATTAGTGGGTACCTGTGCAGTGGTCCAATTGACATGCTCGTCTATGACTATGTTATACAAAGATGCTCCAAAGCTTAGGTATCCGACACTGGATGACGGAAGAACTGAAAAGTATGATTAAGATAAATGAAGACATAATTTGAACAAACTTATAATCATAAGAAAGATTCGTTTATTTGTAATTGCATTTGGAATATCTTTCTGTATATAATTACACAATAATAGCATGAACTATTCGTTTAACGTCAATGACCGCAAAGTACGACTCAAAAACATATACACACAAAGGTCAACATAAATGCTTTCAATTTCAGACAATGTCTTAACATTGTGTTCAGTCCATTATTACCCGAGTATAGAACAAATTTGATCATATCTAACAGAGAATATTGTGTTTAGAGTATCATTTTCTTTATAACTTAACACTTATAATTATATTATTATTCAACCATTTCTCTCAATTATCAAATTAAAAATTTGTAATATCATAAAGCTCAAATCACAGTAAAAGCATATCTAATTGGTGTCATAATTATCTATTTATTTTATTTTTCGTATGTAACGTATTATACTGTGTTGGGGAAAACTCATCAACTAGTCATATTATCAGAAATAAAACATTATCTATTTTCTACAACATGGATAGGTCGCCTTTAATTAATCAATTTATCAGTTTTAATTTAATAAACTTACAACAATAAGTTTCAACCTGAGTCATTTGTGAAAAAAAATAATGATAAGCTAACGAAGCAAAACGACAGTTTAATTGGTTTTTTATTTGTTTTTTAATAGATTTGTTAGAGGATATTGTGCATTGTGATAACGTTATAATACTATAGAGTATGCATGCTGCTTGAGTTTATGTTTCATCATTTTAAGTTTGATAATACTACGAATATATTAATATTCAAGGCTATACTTTTATGCAGATTTATCCAGTATACCATCTGTAAAACGTATTATGTTTTTCCATTGATATTTGGATATGTTTTCTTTTACACCTCTGTCTACTTTTTAGCTGTACAATGCTATAAAGTTCCTTGATAATCGATCGTTTAAAGAAGTGTGTAAAAGGATGTTACTGTCCCGGTCATACGCCTCTTTAATGTCTGGCTTTGTTCCTGTGTCGAATGCATAGCAAGAGACGCTTACCCTCTCGACGCACCCGGTCTCGTTCGCCATGTTTTGGAGTACATGCGATTCACTCAGATTTAGTTTGTACCTAGATTTGTCTAATCAATTTAACAACATTTAATCACTGGTAAACTACTGTCGCTTTTTAAATTTGTTACATTTAAGGTTGTTTCACATATCTGGTAGACTTGTTTATTGATTGATTGGTAATTGCTTTTCGCCGCATCAGCACAAAAAACTATATCAAGGCGTGCAAATTTGTTAATGCTAAATCAAAATGCAAAGATAAAGGAAGAGCCATTCTCATTTTTCTCATTTAAAGGGTACAACATGTTCGAATTGGCCTCGTTTTCAATCTGTTTCGGTCATCAAACAATGCTACATTTAGTAGAACAACGTAAGTATAGATATTTTGTGACATATCAATAAAATAAGGAACATTTCGCATATCAGAAGTTGTTTTCACCTACATTATAGATTATCGTTGGTCATCTCAACGAGATTGATTTTCTCGCTTGAGCCGGTACGGCGAAAGTGAGAAAAGCAATCGAGTTGAGATGACCAATGATAATCTGTTTATCGCTATTTTGCATATGACGACGTTGTTAATTTCATTGACAACGGCACGTGTGCCCTTAGTTTCTAGCGATAATTTTTCTTATCACTCTACTGTGCTGAGAAAGGAAAATATCAGTCAGTAAGATCAAAGGAAAAATTCGTAAAATAGCGATAAAGCCTTTTATTTGTAAATTTATTTTCAAATTCAGCCACTTTTAAATTTAAATTTTGGTTTTGAAATACTTGCTAAATTTATTTTCTTTAAATTTGCCAATGAATTTCTATAAGGAAAAACAAATACATATTGTTGAATATCAAGTTCATGTGAAGTTATTTGATTTTATTGATATTATTGTATCAAATGTGTATGAACTTTGCGTGAAATTAATACTGACCCACATTCTTCAAATTCAGACATGTTTTATATTTAAGAAACAATTGAATTTGTATTAATAATTTTAGCATCTTTTGGGTTTGAGGCTGAACTGAAAGTGTTACGATGCAACAATTGTATAAAGTCTTATTTTCATGTTTTCTGGTAGTGGATACATACTGCTGCTATTGAACAATTAGTCCTCCATGGGATAATCGGCTTAATAGTCGGTGCTACAGTTCCGACTTGCTATATGTAATATACGCACAATATTTATGACGTGCTGTATTTTTTATTTTTATTTAAAACTTACGTTTTTAAATCTTTTTTTGTCACATATTAGAGTACATCATGAAAAATAAATTCATTTAAGTTATTTATTTAAAAGCAGTTGAAACAAATCATTGTTCTATATTGAAGACATAAAAACGAACTATTTTTTGCCAGTATTATTTACAGTATGTATGTTAAAGATTTTTTTATTTCTTAGATCTACTTTGTTCACTCTTTTTTCTATATTCACATGAATTGAACTATATATGTGATGAAACATGTTTATTTTACGTCTTTTCATATCGTTTTTGAATATTCACTTAGTGTTAAAAAGTAAAATCACAAAAATACTGAACTCCGAGGAAAATTAAAAACGGAAAGTCCCTAATCAAACGGCAAAATCAAGAGTTAAAGGGAAAATTCGCAAAAAATAAAAATTTGATATTATGTTCAACCTAAATAAATAAGCATATTCCCAAAATATTAAAGGTTTATTCGTCTAGATAAGTGAGTTAATCAATTTTTAAAACCGACTATCAATTCTCGGCAAGTCGCCATCTTGAAAACTAATAACCACGGATATCTAATTACCACAAAGTCCTAGTACCTAGCACGACATGTGATAATCGTTAATCAGTGTTAAAATGACTTGTCAAGCTTATGGATATTCTACCCGACCAAGTAATGGAAGAAGCCTACATAGTTTCCCGGATCCAGTAAAAAAGAAAGAATTGTACCAGACTTGGATCTGCAACTTAAACTTACAAGAAGCAAGCTTAACTAGTTACCTGTTACCTGTCTGGTAGGTTCACACTTTCTAAGGGTCACTCCAAATGGGACTTATTTAGGTTAATAATATGTACGTTATATACAGTTGTACATTTAAACTTTTATAAAATACCAATATGTACCAAGAACAAGGTTGTGTGTGAAGACCATTTTGAAACATCTTGTTTCGAAGGAAATTTTATGGTAATTATAGCTTTTTTTCTTGGCAGTTATATTAAGAGATAGTTATTGCTTTTCTGTTGTTCTCCTGTTCTAAAGACATATGCAAAATAATATGAACTCGAAGGCCAGGTGCTTTCAAGCTATTAAAATTAATTGTAACCTACAGTTGTTAACTTTTATATATGTAGTTTGGTCTCTGGTAGAAATAGCTTGTTTTTTGTTAACATGTTCAAGTGCATTGGTGTAGAACAATTCCGTCTACGATTATTAAATTAGAAGTATGAAAAACAGACAAGATCATAAAATCAAGTAATGCTTTACTAAGATTGATTAGAATATTTTGAAAAATACTTTACAAGACATCTTAATTGTTTCAGTGGGTTTATATACAAGAAATATTCAGCGTACAATGCCTAAGTCAGGTTTAAGAGCTGTAAATGACTGAAGATCGTACATCGGTTTTAGCTCGTCGTTAAATTTACATTTTCGCTCTGAGATATAGTATCAAGTATTTTATAGGACTTATGCTATAATAATGTAATAGTAGTCTCAATAAAGGGAAAAAAGTCCGCAGATACTTATTCTGGAGGAATTATAAACTGAGATTTATCGTTATGCTCTCATTTAGATTTAAAAAAGGTGTTGATTTGAGGTCTTTTGAAAATATTTTTTTAAATGCTTTTTTCTAACTTATATTTTTAGTTTATTTTGGGTTTTTCCCCTAACTTGACCAACGTTCAAAAATTTGTCTAAGGTAATCAGTATGGCTTAATTATTACCAGGGTAGTGTAAAAGTGACACATTCGGGTATTCTAACGGTCGACTTCCTGGCAGGCTTGTTAATTTAATACACAATGAACAAGGTACATGAATCATGTGCGTGATCGCGAGTGAACCAGGTGTTCACAGGTAAAATTTTATAAAATGTGCCATATCAATAAACTGTCCGTGATATGCATCCTGTGTACAACTGTGTGTCACGATTCTGATAGTAATATATAACATATACGTATAAAGGGATAAAATGTTATTTCAAGTTGATTTCCGCGGTTGCAGACTTAACTTTTAGGTTATTTTGTTTTCAAAATGTAAATAAAAATATCCACCAGTCTTAATTACAGAATGACTTCAAGATTATTGTTCAGATTGTACAAAAAAAAGCTAGGACAATTCGGAAATAGAAATACATATGAAGTTAAGGGTCGGACCCGAAATCTCCATGACTTGTAACACTTGGAACAAAACTTAAAAGTGGTTTAGAATATGTATAGTATAGGCCAACATTTTAGAGTTGCTAACAATTGGTATAGGCCTAATCCCCATGTTATCTATTTTTAATTTTACTATTTTTTATATTTCAGCACCTATTCTTCTGTTTTCTATATTTTTTGGTCCAGTTATTTCTAATCAGTACATCCCGTTTATACCCTCACATATGGTAACGGAAACAATTTTCATTTATCAAGGTCTTTGAATTTTTGTCTTGTGTTTTTCTGTAAAACATTCGGAATGCATTTGTGTCATTCAAAATATATGAAAAAGTTCAATATCACAGCTGCTCACCCTTCCACGAAAATTTTGAATTGCCCCCTCCCCTTTTCCCGATTTTCGGAAGTCAAATTAAGCTGCGACTTCATTTTCACTCTAGATAAACAGTGTTATATTTCGAAATGGATGCCGTTTGGTTTTTTTTTTTATTATTGTTCATTCATTTAACATGTGAAGTAGGAATATCAACTAGTAAACTTCGGACTATACAAATGCATATTAAAATGTGTTTTTTTATAGTATAGTTCCTTCCATTATCCAAATGACATCGATTTAATGCCAAACGCTAGAAGTATTACAGGTACACCTTTCATTTGGTCATGGCTTTCTAATGTCTAAATTTAAGTGTTCCCGTACATTTTTGCCTAATAAGGACAATCAAAATGCTTTTGTAAAACTAGTTCTATTTTCCCTTTTTTATGAGACATAATTAAATGATAAGAGTGTATATCATTTCATTCTGACACCTGAATTTAGTTTTCTGACTTTAACCGAAAATTGTTCATTTCTTAGTTGAATTTATTAACTAATTTGAATTCAAATAAATAATAGCACCAAATATAATTAAATAATTCCACGGCGATCCATTTGTATTTGTCACCAACTTGAAAATGTATTCCTGTCTTATAATCCACTGATCCGAATAGACAGTCACACCTGCCACGGTGTGCCCTAGAGGCCCGGCTAATTACCGATCTGCAAATAACATTTTACCTTTTTACAAGCCTTCCACGAGTATTCCCAGAGAATAATACACACATTGTATAAACCTTGTCATAGCGTAGATAGTAAGAAGTCAATAAGCGTACACATATATATAATAATAATTGTTTGTGCTGTCTACAAAAAATAAATCGAAATATATACGGTAAATATAGAAAATTTAGTTCATGAATGTAAACAGTTGCATGTCTGTTCATTTTATTTTCTTATTATCGGATGGTAATTAGATATCAAAATTAGTCATCGGCGCGCTTACGATTACGTTAAAGTATGATTAAAGATCAAGACTTTAAATGATTGTATTTTAAATCCCGGCATGCAATACCAGGAAAAAACGTCACGACCTACAGGAAGTAGTCAATATTTTTTTAATTAATTATTGATTTTTTTTTTTTTCTTTATTACTGCACATATAGCGATAAAACTTTGTGAATATGTATTTTATGTCATTATGAACATATTTAAACTATAAGTAAAAAATCGCGAATTGTTAAGTGTTTCAGTATTATTACTATTTTTGTTTTAATGTGACTAAATACCGTAAACCGATAAATTTTCACGATCGATTTTTTTTCGAGACTGTCGGGAAAAGAACAATAAAGTGAATATAAATCGCCGCTAATGTGTACAAATTTTACCTTGTATTAATCAAATATATCATGGCAATGAAAAAATCGCAACAATAAGTAGCCGCGAAATCAAATAGAAAGGTCTAAACGTGAACTAAAATATCCAAAATGGATCATATCATATATTTGTTAACTTGTTAACTTCAAGTCTATTTTTCTGTTTGCCTTATGAAGGAATGTAAATTTACCCTTATAAACGTTGGCTTTTACTTGATACTTATGCATTACAAGAGCTTTTATCCAGAGCCTAACGTCCGGTATATTTTGTCCGTGGCATAGTTTTATATCCGTAGTCTTTAATTGAGAGTCGTGTGATGGGTCCTGTATAGACGAAATGCCTTGCCAAGGATACATTTTTATTATTAGGTTATCCTGAGATCTCCCCATTTTTTGGTGGGGTTCGTGTTGTGTTTTGATTTTTGTGTAATGCTGTTTGTCTATTGGTCTTTTCAGTTTATATTCGACTTCCGAGTTTCAATTTAGCCTTTCTTTTATCCCACCTTTATAATTTTTATTGCCATAACAAGTTGGGGCAAACCATTTAAACTCTTGAACGTGACTTTTTACTTTTTCATGAGATCTAGTAAAAGTGCCGACCGATTTTATATATTTATATCTATGCTGTGCATATTTATCAGTATAGAACAAAGTACGTGCCAATAAGTAACTGCCAGCGTGTTCAAGATCATCCAAACACTTGCAACAATGCTGATCAAGGCTTAGAAAACTGCTGATTTGATTCATTTTCGAACATTATAAAGTTGACAACTTTAATAGCGAAATCCGAGGTCAGATATATGTTGCCGATAATTCAAGTACGGATATATGTTTGTGTGCTATCTAAAAGCAAGACTTCCTTATGTAACATGCGTAATTTTCAAAATGTGTAGAAATACAGTATGCAGAGGATAGTCGTAAGGACTTGTTAAAACATTTACCTCAGTGTTTGCTATTGAGGAATTAAACAGCTGACAATTTGAATCAAATTAGGGGACGACCATCTGATTTTCTGGGGAGGGGCTAGGAGCAATATAAGTCAGGAAGATTTTGAAAATGAATATCCTGGCCTGTTAAGAGCTGACAATAAGCAACTTTCCCTAAGACAGGATGAAAATTAATATTTAGTAACACAAAATACAAGAAATAAATGTGTACAAAAGCGAATATATATATATATATATATATATATATATATATATATATATATATATATATATTAAATACGAAAATAACGGGTAAAAATATGTTCGCGTATAAAATTAAACAGTTAATTCGCAAAAATGCTCCTGGACCCCACACTACCAAATAATCGCCCCTTTTATGCACAGTGAAAGCAATGGGGAGATACTCACGAAGATTTGTTCTTCTTCTTATTACTGTCCATCCGTTAACAGGCTCCATTTGAATACAACAATTCCCGGAATAGTCTAACCGGCATGTTGAATTTTTTTCAGCAAAGCTGGCGACACAACATTGGGAACTGTTTGCACAAATCACAGAACATTTTAAAAGTGTTTTCGAATAAAGATCGACTGTATTCTGACTTAAAACAATCCCATGTGATGATGTCACTTTAAAATATACTGATTCTAATTTGGCGTTGCCTACTTTTGCAAAGGAAAATATTGTCATTATTAAATTTATAATATGTTGGTTCATTTCGATCACATAAAGACAAACTCAACCTTTCAAGCAATGAAATTGATTAACATTAACTAGAGGAGGATAAATATACAAGTCATGCATCTAATGCATGATTTGACTTATATACCTACCATGCTGGTTTCGTAATAATGACGTTTATACATTATTAATCATAACTATCGTAATAACACACTTCACACGAAACTGGATACAATAGCGTAATATTTGTTTGGGTGAAATTAAACTCTTCTTTTGTTCATATCAATTTGCAATAAATGAAAAAAGTACCCATTTAACCAAGTCATTGTCATTTAATATATTCTAAAGTTCAGTTCATATTTAAAAAATGGCTATTTCAGGTTCGATATTATATCTTCACACTTTCTTTGATTCTGTTATGGTAATTAATCACTAATAGCTATGTTACCATTTATTATACAAATCTAAATTGAATTCATAAAATTAAGGGAAACAAAGGTTCGTTTAAAGTTGCTGTGAAGCTATCGATATTTCAGTGTTTATTTCATTCCAGTAGTATACACAATGCTTACGCAAAAACGCTAAGATTTTTGTTTATTTTGGCTGTGATGTGGTAATCATTCAAAGTACTATCGAATCATCTTTGATGTGTATTATCATCCTTAAATACCCACATCTATCTTTATGATAACATATTCGAAACAGACAATTGATACATGGAGGTCAAGCAACTGCAATACTTTTATTTAACTTATTAGGCCGTGCTTTGATTCTGGAACTGTATGAATCCAGATGATTACTCCTAACAATAAAACACATAGCCGTTTGATCAGGTTTACGTATACATTTGATATCGTGTTAGGTCCTTTAAAAATCTTTCCATGGGTGAACAACTATTCAAGACGGTGCCCTGGAAAATATCCTGTGGTCAAAACGTCTGGATGATTGAAGATCAACAGAAGAAATTTAATTCCATTTCTAAGATAGATACAATCGAGCATTTGTTTACACGGTTAACTTCACAAGTGTATTGTTACCCCTATATGCGATTAATGTTGATTTTATTTCAGGCATTTAAATCCCCCTTTCGTGAAGAAGCATCCTTATTCTAGCAAATTTACATCAAAATGATATCATTTAAATTCCTCATTTTTAGTCTAGTTTTCTGATTTGACTTTTAATAAATCTGGTGGTGATATACCAGATGTTGGACATTTATCAGAAAATGGCAAAGGTTGTACTGTAAAATGGCAAAACTCACATGTACAAAATAGGCATTTTACTAATTTTTTAATTACACGTTCGATTTATTGATGATATAACTCAATAACCCAAATTACAGCAGTTTCATACCCGCTACCCCATAGTCTAATGGATAAGTCAAAAGTTGAAAGTTTGTCATTGTTTTCTGATTTGTTGTACATGTTGTAATTTGTATTTTCAAAGTGTATTGACTGGGTTTGAACATAGGTAAAATAATGTTGATTCTTGTTGAATTAATTGTCATTGATGTATCAGATATTTACAAAGGCGTTTCAGATGTACATACGTGTGTACAAAGTAACTCTTAAAAAAACGCAAAACCTTCTTTAAGAACAAGATACCGACGAAAAGATCAAAGTAAGACATGTCCAGTTGAAGTTTGCTTTTATCATTGTTATAGTTACGAGAGACCGGTACCAATTCTAGAACGTTGAAATGATATATTATTAAACATAACAAAATATTGATTGTCTACTGTTTGTCCATCCCCAACTACTGTTTGTCCATCCCCACCAGATGGACAAGTTAATTCTGATATGACCAACTACGTTTTTTTTTGTCCCGAACATTAACATAACATCTTAGCCATATTGAAAATAAATTTGAAGCTCCCAATGTCATTCGTAGCTTGTGAGTCTCAAACCAGACCTAATCCCACGTCCCTCATCCTTGTCACACAATATTGAGATTATATATGTAGGACTCTGAACGGCGATTGCATTTCGAACCGCGATGGCCACGCTGTATGCGATGGATTACATAAATCATATTTTCAATGTTTTTCATGTTTACATGTCGATGTAGAAGTCGATTTCTTTTTTAGAAGAAGCTTTTCGGATTTCTTTTATGTAAATCATCGAGAGTATAACCCGTTTTTATTCAAAACAGTCAAGATAAGTAGTAATTACATTTCCAGTCCTCACTGTAACGTTGTAGTGTACATTATACGAAACTTTGTAAATAGCTTAGAAAAAAAAGGCAGTCGTTAACACAATCGTCCAGAAATTGACGTTACATACAATAGCTATTTTTCTTTAAATATATTACTAATTGCAATGACTGATAAAAAAATGAATGTGGTAGTTGTTTGAAATTCAAATGCTCATTGGTTAGTCAATACAAAAGGAAAAAAAAGCCAAAAATGCATACAGCTGCTGTGAATAAGAACAAAGAACAAGATACCTCACCGATATTTTTACTGCAACTGAGAAAATATTGAATGTTTAATATTTAAATAATAACCAATAAAAAAGATCAAGATCTCATAGTAAATGAACATCTGTAAATTTTAAACTAGTCATCACGCGTCTTATAGATAGTCCATCGCACTTCAGAAAAATGACCATCGCACTTCGGCGCAGACCATCGCACGTCAGCTTAACCATCGCACTTCAGCGTGGCCATCGCACTTCAGCGTCCGCTTTGCACCTCCGAGTCCTATATATATATATTATATACATAGATTTTTGTCTGGTTCTGTTTATTCATATTTTTTTTTTTTCAATTTTTACAGAGTCTACATATCCTTAATTTACAAATAATTCTAACATGGAACGCATCCAAACCCTTTTATACGAATTATACTAACAAAAACAAACGTGTTTCATTCCTATTTTGAAAGTAGTCACGGGTTTGAATTTGCATCAATACCGGATGTTCTTTGAGTTTTGAACTGAAAATTGAACCTTGATAATAGTAATGAAAGTAAATTAGTACGAATAAGGTGAATTCCAAAAGGTATCCGAAGAGAGTCATGAACGGATATAAGAAACCATCTATGGCCACGAAATGAACTGCTGGTTGTGTATATTTTCGATACCCGTAACTCTTTTGGCGTCGATTAGAAGTGTTAAATTAATCTAAATTGTTGAAATTACAAAACCTGGGGCTATACAAAATGCCTACAAAATCGTCAACTTAACCGCAAAGCGATTATTGGAACTAGAGACTGGGGACTCAAACATATATTGTCCCAAGTCAGGAGCCTGTATTTCAGTGGTTGGCGTTTGTTGCTGTGTAACATATTTGTTTTTCGTTCATTATTTTGTACATACAATAGGCCGTTAGTTTGAATTGTTTTACATTTGTCATTTCGGGGCCTTTTATAGCTGACTATGCCGTATGGGCGTTGATCATTGTTGAAGGCCGTACGTTGACCTATAGTTGTGAATTTCTGTGTCATTTTGTCCTTTGTGGAGAGTTGTCACATTGGCAATCATATCACATCTTCTTATTTTTAAATATGTTTCTAATTATGTAATGCTAGTTTTCTTAAGATTGGAAATGTTTAGAGTTATGTATTCTACTATCTGTAATTTTTAGTATCTGAGCTACAATGAATGCTTCAATAGTGTCAAGACTAGCAAACTGTTTAGCAATTTCTGTTTATGTGCAAAATAAATGAACACCAAGGATGTTTGCTACCCTTTTTTTTTGGTATTTTTGCCAGATTCGGATTCCTCGGGTTTTATCGATGTAGTGCCATTAAAAAATGGCCGCTAACCCCTACTTTTCCTTTCATAATATTATTACATATAGTTTAAAAAGCCATCTTATCATTTTATAAAATCCTTGTTATTTTTTCATAGTTTTTGAAAGAAAAAAAAAGGTGCTAACGTTAAACGTATTAACATTCTAGAGAGAATCATTTCTCGCCAAATTTTGAATGGCTTATATCTCGAAAACAAGCACACGGACCCTTAATTTGTTTCTGCTTTTTTAGTTCCTTTATTTATATACTATCAATTTAAAACAGTGTTTTAAAAAGCTTGTTATTTTGAAACAATGTAGCGAAAATCCTTAATAGATCATTCAAATCGTGCACTATCAGTTGATTTACAATGAAAACTTTAAGGTTTGCTGTAAGATCTATATTTCAACCTGTAATCATTATAATTGCAGTCTGCATGAATTTTAGAATACGCTTTAACAAATGCTTGGCTATATTAATGTCATGAGACAAAGAAGAATGTTATCAAACAATGCATCGTCCTTGCATCAAATAAATAAATACATGACGTGGTTTTCCGGCTGACTCTATTGTCGTTTAAATATCAGTAAACTGGACTAAATAATTAATGGTTGTTATATAATGTTTGTCGTACACCTTACGAGAAATGGTATTCTATTTTTTTTTAAATTAATATTATAGTAAATAATACAATACATCTCATAACAGTTTTCCTCTTTACATTAATCCACTGGATATTATACTTAATCTATTACAGACTTTTTAAAATTCAAACTGACCTATTTCCCGTGCATTCATCATTCATCGTCCGTTCTGCGTGCGCCCTCATCGTTCATCATTCCGTGTCTTTTCCATTCAACGTGCGCTCAACGTTCATTCATTCTTAAACGTGTAAAGTGCGCTCAACGTTCACTTATTCTCAATCGTGTAAAGTGCGCTCGACGTTCACTCATTCGTAATCATCGTGTAAAGTGCGCTCAACGTTCATTCATTCTTAATCGTGTCATGTGCACTCAACGTGTGTTAATTCTAAATCGGTTGATATTCGTTCAGTCTTTAATTCATTTTCAAATTGTAAGATTACTTTACAGTCTTGTATAACCACAACGTACTGATTAGAAACATTTTTTCTTTAAATTGCAAGATATTCTGAGAGTACTTATTTTCTCATCTACATGTATATTATGATGTTATAGAAATAGTTTAATTAGTATGTGTATTTTGATTATCTTTATTTACTTGCATTATAATAGCAAATGTCAAATGTACTGTTCTCAAATTTGTGTGATAAGCTTTACTTCAGTCTATAAATGAAAGGGAACTTATTTACCTACTACAACTATAGTATCAGAATTCTGAAATTCGTAGAAAGGAACTTCTGATAATATTTTTTTTTAAACGGATATGTATTTATTTTCTCTTCAACAATATATTTATTTTCTGTTCTTTGTATTCATTTAGACTTAGCTAAATACGTGTGTGACAAATTAAAAAAATAAACATCAGATGCATTTGAAGGCACTTTGTAAATAAACAAATATAAGATCAGGCAAACATCAGGTACCATTAAAACGTTTTAACCCGCTGCATTTGTTTGCACCTGTCCTAAGTCAGGAATCTGATGTTCAGTAGTTGTCGTTTGTTGATGTGGTTCATAAGTGTTTCTCGTTTCTCGTTTTTTATATAGATTAGACCGTTGGTTTTCCCGTTTAAATTGTTTTACACTAGTAATTTTTGGGACCCTTTTTAGCTTACTGTTCGGTGTGAGCCAAGGCCGTACTTTGACCTATAATGGTTTACTTTTATAAATTTTGACTTGGATGGAGAGTTGTCTCATTGGCACTCATACCACATCTTCTTATATCTATATATCAAGTATTCCTTAAGAACGATTTTAATATAGGAACTTTTGTTTTACTTGAAACTGCGTTTACGGGTTAATATACAGATATTTTTTTCTGATGAAATAGTTTAATTTAGGGTATTATCATAATAATTCTTTATTTCATTTAAAATAAACATTTACAACTTTCTCAGGTTAATTTACACTTTTCATCGTGTTCATGATAGAAATCCGGCACACCGTTTTTAAGGTATGTCTAAGGGATAATTTCCGAAAAATTAATTTACTTAAGAACTTTGTTAACCCTCTAGGATTATTAAAAAATGACGGAATTTTTCTACCATTGGGGTATTTTTTTTTCCGTTACTGAGGATATTTTTGTCCTTTATGAATCCATAGGAGAAATTTGACTCCAATATAGGATATATTTTGACTTTTAGGAAAACGGCGGTAGTTTTTATCCGATAGATACTTTTTTTCCCATTTTTATCGGATATAATAGTTATTTTGATGAATACAAATAATTCATTGAAGTTTCGTATGCATCTATCAAGGAAAAAAAAAAAAAAAAAAAAAAAAAAAAAAAAATACCGTTCATCAATTTGGTCTAGTAATGCGAACACTGTCAGTGTGTATCGCAAAACATATTCTGTTCCAGAAAATGCAAGTCATATTATGAATAAGGTTGAATATTGTTTGCTTGCTGCAAAGTGCTGTGTATTATTTACAAATTCAAAACGATAATAGCCAAACTATGTGTTATGCAACTAAATCACTAATGACATGGAGTACACTTTTGCTTGTTCGTGTACATTTATAACTTTGGTTTTTAAATCAATACAATTCTTTTTCATCCGAGCTTCCATTGTGGGGAATAATACTAATACAGAATTCATCCATCAAATATGCATGTAGTACGTTACGTTTGACAAATTGGTTCAACAAAATAAAAGGTGAAATCTTAGGTCTTGTGTGTATACTTCCCTCAGGATCGTCTTGGCTTTATAGCTCAAAACGGTATTATTTTTTGTTTTTTTGTTTTTTTGTTTTTGCTTGAGCATTTGAAAATTCTTTCTTCTTGATTTCATAATGAGGATAAATTCAGAAATGTGGAGTGAATTCGGAATGATTTACATTGGTTAAATAATGAAATGTATGTTTCATAAATTTACACAAGTCTAAATTCGGTTTTGACGCCAGGGAACGGAAACTGTCGTTTAAAATAAAAGTTGAAAATCTGCATATGTACGTCCTTGTTCATATTTATATCATAATTAATGTTCTCTCCCTAATAATGCATCTAATAGTTGCCACTGGACGTTAAACAACCAACTATTTATTCATCCATCTTATCTTAAGGATAGTTATAATTTGTTTATCAACTACATGAAACAACTGCAGATTTACACTATAGCTAGGAGGCCGAAATTATTGCACACATAAACCATTCATTCACATCCCTATGTCACGATCCCCTCATAAAACAACACTCTATAAATTTCATGCATCCGAAACAATTTCTGGATTTGCTTTCACCAGGTACACTCAAAGCTGAATATTTGAAAGCCAAAAATATAAAAAAAAAAGAAAGCAGTGAAGAGCTATATGACTAATAAAGGGCCTACACATTCGCCACATTCTTTATGTGCCTGTCCAAAGTCAGGAGCATGTAGTTCAGTGGTTGTCGTTACTTCAAGTTTGTTATATTTTTTTTTGTGAATTGCTTTGTTATAAATTAGGCCGTTAGTTTTCTCAATTGAATTGTTTCATATTTTTCATGTCTGGGCCTTTTATAGCCGATTTAACGGTATGAGTTTTTTATCGTACGGTTGCCTATAATTGCTGTCATCCTCTTCATTCGAACTTTTTTGTCACGCTGGCAATTATACCACATCTCCTTATTTTTACAGTTTTACAGGAGAGCTAAATCCATCTAGGGTCAGCTTTGCCCGAGAGAGCTGAAACCTTCGTTTCTTCATAATTTTCTAAATTTATAAACTGACACTTTAAGAAAAGTTTGTTATTAATCATGTAAGTACCGATGTACTGACTACTGAGCTGATGATGCCCTCGAGGACTTATAGTGCACCAGCAGCGGTATCGACCCAGTGCGGTAATAAATGAAAACAACACCTTATAAAGGTAATTTTTAAATAAATTTCATACTTTCTTTAATTAAAACACAATATTGTTATGAGTTTAATTTCCATTTCAATTTAATAAAAAAGAGTTATTTGATCGTTACATAAGCATCAAAATATTTCATCTATGAAGATTTGTAAACCCTAAAATAAATCATATTTCCCTCGGGTAATACACATTGATAACATTGATGGATTGATAACAGATCTTTTGTAGTCTCTTTTACTTTATTCACAACTTACTTCGTCTAAAGGCCTTGATTAACATCGCATATTGACTGTAATGACAATTGCGTATTGCAGACGAATGTAAGATATTGATCACTGATTTTTTGCGTGAACCCCCTGAGGGGTTGAGCTTATATATTGGTGAGTTTTGGAAGTGTCTATTGGCCATTCGATATCCTCGGAATCCAGATTCTCGGAACGTCTCGAAAAGTTTCGATCATTTATACAGGTAGTTATTTATGTCTTTGATACGGTCCCTCTGTCGATAGGCTACCACGTAACATTGTAAATTTCAACAATCAAAGTTCATTTGTAGATTGGAAAGTAAAACAATAAAGACTAGGTTGCAGTCAAAAAATCATTTATATGTTAGAACCTATTTGCCTTTTGACAAAACATTTATGTTTTTAATAATGTGAATGTTTATTAAATATCAAGTATAATGATAACGCAATTATATAATTCATGCGTTGAGACGGTCCCTGTACGCGTTGTGTGTATAGTATTTAATACAGCGTGCTGCTGTGCATTGTGACAATAGACATGGGAATAGTTTAGAGATATATAATGTCCCAGAATAAACTGATTATTTTTTAACGTTTATCATTTGATATTTTGTATTTCAATCATAGCATGGGGAAAATGTCGGAAAGCATGAAGAAAATTAAAAAACGATATTTCTGTTTGGTCGGAAACACATTTTTCTGTCAAAAATATCTAATTTCATTAATAGATACTACCAGACTAAGAGAATATTCATTATTAAGTTTAAACTGAGACTGAAAAAAAAAGTGAAAACAACACGTTATATAAATTTCATGCGTCATCAGGAACGCTCAAATCCAAATATTTGAAAGCCAAGGATGTATGAGAACCGCAACAGTTGAAGAGCTATATGACCCAAAATAACCTACGAAAATAGCCAAATCCATCTAAGGCCAACTTTACCTGAGGGAGTTGAAACCTTAGTTTCTTTATAATTTCAAAATTTATAAACGGACAATTTTAGAAAGGATTTTTTCAAATAGAATTTATAATTAAAATTGTCATATATACGTGCATTATGTCTCACAGGTTTGAACAGTTATTACATTTATGAAAATCATATGCAACGTATGAGCATCAATGAGCAGGGATGCGTACCCAAAGTTAGCTAAATATCTAAATTTTAAACGGTCGTGAATGAGAAAAATACTTGCATGGTTTCAATTCACAAAGATTTTAAATCCGTGCATCTCACAAAAAACGTAATTAATATTTTACAATAATCATAACAAAATTTAATTACTATCATAATGTTAATTATTATTGTATGGATTTATAAGTCTCTGCTAATAGTTTGTATAGCAATATATGCATATAGTGGAATGTTAGACTGTAAAAAGAGATTGATTTGATAAATAAATTGTCCATCCGTAAATACTTGACGTTTGTGTTTATTGATATTATATTCTAAATTTTCGAAAAAAAATCACTAACAGGAATGTATGTTTATCATAAAATTTCAATTATTTTTGTTTGTGTGTTTGTTTGTTTGTTTGTTTTAATAGTTCAATCTTATAGCATCTAAATATTTGTACTATGGTACGATTTAGAAAATTGAATTCATTGTGTTGACCAGCTATCCTACACGTCTTGATTCATTCACATTATACATCACCCTGTTCACACGCACACTATCGGTTTGCGTTCACAAAAATTCTGGATAAAATGTCAATGAAACAGGAGTCAAAACACTTGAGGTAGTTAGTTTGACACCCGGATTCAACTATTAGATTAATATATGTGATGACGCAAATGCGTATTTTCATCCAGAGTATCAGTGCGTATGCTTTCTTTTTACTATTTCTTGCGCAAAAATACAACATGCATGCATAAATAATAATTGTTTTAGTGATTGTTTTACTGTCTGATTGACGCATACCAGCCATTTTAGAGTTTTTATTTAATGTTAAGGGTGCATCCAGTTGCACCGGCCTTTTCATTAAAAGTATATTAACGTGACGTGACCTTGAAAGGTTCGTTTCTTCAATAAATTACTTTTTTTAGGGAACACGAAACCTGTTCTCGCATGTCGCACTTTGGGTAATTGCTAACTGTGTTCTCTTTGGCAAAATATGAATTTCAATTTTAATATGAATATAAAAAAACCACAGTTTGGTTACTAAATGGACACTTTTCAAAACCCTAACGTTAATATACTTTTAATGAAAAGGCCGGTGCAACTGGATGCACCCTAAACATTAAATAAAAACTCTAAAATGGCTGGTATGCGTCAATCAGACAGTAAAACAATCACTAAAACAAATCTCTTGATATACAATGTAGGCTCCAAAGTCAGCACATTTTAGAGATTTTTGAAAATACGATGGTTTTGTGCATTGTTCGACCTTAAAACATGACTAAATATAAGATAAACAAATGTATTCGTGTTGCCAGATCAAAATACCTTCAACATGCTAGTGCATTGATATAGATTATATTCTACTGAATTTACCGTATCGATAATTTTACATTCGTACATATTACGTAATATATAAAAGTCCTGTGTCCAGGTAAGAAATAACAGCAGGTGGTATGTATACTAAAATGTTTATCGTCTTCCATTATACATGAGGGTGTGGATGGGGGTTTACAGAATAGAGAATAATAGGCAAAATATATAAAGAATAGAGAAAATGACCAAAAAAATTAAGAATAGAGAATAATGGGGTACTAAGATATAAATAAAAGAGAATAATGGGCAAAAAGTATAAAGAATAGAGAAAAATGGCCTAAAAATTAAAGAATACAGAAATAAAGAAACCCCCATCTGAACCCTCATACATCTGACGATGGGATTTAGCTTTAGGGTAATTAAGTGTCTATAAAAATGAACGAATTTTAAAATATATAACATTCTGTCAAAAAAATCATTTTACAGGTTTATAATATTAAAGTCATCCGCATTAGTGATGAGAATAATAACATACCTATTAAATTTCACGCAATTAAATTTTAATGTTCAAATTTTAATAAGAGAGAGTTTAATGTTTGACAATTCAGATTAATTCAGCAAAATGTTTTTGTCTGCAAAAACATCAAAGAGAGAGAGAGAGAGAGAGAGAGAGAGAGTGAGAGAATGACAACCAATTAAATGTGTACTATTAAAAAAAAAAAAAAAGACTGGATGTAATAGAAATAAAATAATAAATTATTTTACACTTAAAATTCAATTCTCGAAAATTTGCCACAGACATTTTTTATATTGATATGTCCAAGGATGTGTATAGTAAGAAATCCTTGATAAGTCATTGCTTTAAATAGGTTCGTTTAAGTGACATGCGATTATTTAGGGACCGTCGGGTACGGTTTTATCTTTCCAATCAAAATAGCATGTCTTTAACTCCCGGTTACGCTTGACTGCCGAGATAACACGTGTTTGTTGATACAAAGACTTACCGACAACATCAGCGCGTGCCAAATGACAAAATGGTAATTAGACCAATATTTTAAAAAATCAATAGATATTGGATTTTTATATCAAATACGGAAATTGACATTCATATTTAATACGTAATGATACACCATGACATGACATGGTGAAATTTAGATTGAACAATTTCTTGTTCAGATCTAGGGCCACAGATGTTAAAATTATTAAGTATATACCAAAATTAAAATGATATTAAATAAAATGGCCATCTAAGACGTTTTGTTTATCTAAGAGGGTTTTCTTTTATCTCTTGAGGGTATTTTCTTTGGGCCGAGAAATTCTCAAAACTTCATTATCCCGTCAAAAATACTAAACTTAAAAGTCCTAAATTTTATAATGTGATTTTTTTTAAATATTATCTGCACTAATGCATTCACCATGCACGATATTTTTTTCACATATATATATATATATATATATATTTCTTTTCCTCCATGTTATTCTTTAATTTTTACTGCTAATAATCTATATTTCCAAATATTTTGATAAAACAAAGATTGGTTTAAATGTATAAATGTTATAAAGTTAAATTTTTTCTTGACAACACAATAATTATTTGATTATTCAATCTTAAAACATGAAAATGTATATGAGGCATCCCTTGGATATGTGTTAGGTGTTTGGTTGTTGTTTGCTTAATGTCAAGTGGCAAATATTTCATACATTTTTGGACGAAAACAAATTATCAATAATAAGGTAAGATTACAAATTAAGGCGAACGATCAGAGTAATACGGAAATGCCACAGAAAAATGAGAGCATGTCTGATAGGAGCATTTTTTGTTACATGAACGAACTTAGGATACATTGACGGAATTTATGATCAATCATACAGGAGATATTCAACAGGCATTCATGGCTGATAAGATGTGTAAATCAATGACATTGGATTTTTTAAATTAAAATATTAAAAACACGCCAATATTTCAGTTATTTATTAATATGAACATCAAAGAAAAAACGACATTCGAGAAAATTGCACAGGAAACAATTTCATTATTTACAAGAAATAATTCCAACATACTTAATCTTCCTGAAAAGAAAAACATACATAAAATTTCAACAACTTATTCGGTGTGAACTCCAATCAAAATTGATCATTGAAATAATCTGAAACTGAAAAACAGTTCATTTATTAGTATCTTACTTTTACCAATCTTGTTGATACAACTGTAAATTACTTGTCCCAACGATAATATTGTAAAAAGTTGCTTTCTTTATAAAAAGAAATGCAATCGTGAACCTAAATGCCTGTTTGGCATGAATGATCAGATAATTGATACATGAAGAAGCATGATTTTACCTCATTTTTTAAATATTAAATGTAGAAAAACTGACATGAAATATTTTATGTGGGGTATGATTTTCTTGTAAATGAAATAATTTCTCTCTCTCCCATCCCTCTCTCTTTCGAAAGATAACGTTACAACATGCAATCTGATTAAAATTCAGATCTATCTTAACTAGCGTTCTCCTACATATATAAGCATACGAGGATAACGAAACCATATCTCTATATTTAAATTAGATTTTACAACATGCTAAATAAGAGGCAACCACTGTTTGTTCAATTCTGGGGTGCTATTTTGGAAAGTAGAGGTAGTTTCTTGGCTAAAGTCGAAATGTAATGTGAAAATAGTCTTTGTTTTGGAGAAGTTTATGAAATGAATCATGATTATTTGCTTGTAGCCATTTTGAAAATAGTTCAAAACCCTAAGCTACATTCGTATTTGTTAATTCCGAACTAAGACCGTTTTGGAAAATCAATTAAACTGGTTTATATGGTTTGGTCATTGGCTATCATATTCGAGATATGATTGACCTCAATTTATTCATGCTCCATGCAACAAACGCAAAACAAACTTTTAGAGTAAAAACAATTTGAAACCTCAACTTTATACTTAAATCAGTTTGCTCGATCATTTCTCACTTTTTCATTTGATAACTTGTCCTTTTGTAAATTAGCCAACATATAATGAAGTTGTTGATTTGCTCTTTCATAGGTTTCTGTGACAGACAGAGGGAAGCAGGAATGACAGTGTTTATTCAGTATAGCTCATGTCTAGTACGCGATATGAAAATCCTGTTTTTGCAATCGCATGTTCGTTTTATACGGATATTGATTTTAGGAAAAATATGTTTTTACTCAGTTGTCGCCAAAAACGTTCTAGACCTCTGTCAACTAGACCCTCTTAAATTCGCTTATGACTACAGATTGGCTCGACTTCTTGAAAACAAATTGACGGAATTCCCAGAAACTTGGACTGTTTGTTCTTTAGGTTGGACATGAAGTTGTGCACCAGCTACTTAAACTTTTGATTTTATTTTGAGGGGGAAGTGGGTTATTTCACATACCAAAAAACAAAAGAAGTGACTTTGCCATTTATAACTATACGTTTTGGAGAGGGAAGTCGACACACGTGACCTTTAAAAAAACTCACACACACATTTTCCTTAAAAAAATAACATACGCATCTTTAATTTATAATAGAAACATGAATAGATAATACTCATCTTCCTGTTATTATAAGTCTTTTAACAATTTCTAATCTAGCCTCGCAAATCACATACCGGTAGTAATTTATAATAGATTTCAATGCCACATCGAGGAATATATCAAACCTCAATTTGTTATCGCCTCCACTCCAAAGAATATCACTCAGTGTCTGTAAATCTTTTCATATCTTTAGAATTATTTTAAGGACTCAAACACATATTCATTTATGAACTGTTTCGATGTGACGTGTAATTTCTGCATTTAAAACGCATGATAGATGCCTTTAAATTTCGTCGTAATTTCCAAGGTTAACTTGTATTTTTAAAGAAGATTAAGTATGGTTTCCTTAAATAAAAAAAGGGAGATGTGGTATGTTTGCCAATGAGACATCTCTCCACTAGAGACCAAGTGACGTAGAAGTTAACAGCTATATGTCACCGTATGGCCTTCAACAGTGAGCAAAACCCATACCGCATAGTAAGCTATAAAAGACCTCGAAATTACATTGTAAAATAGTAGGATGCCCAGCGTCCAAATAGTCCTCTAGTTAACGAGTTTTAGTTTACGGATAACACACGGCTAATTTTATTTGCAATTATAGGAAAATCATTATATTTTACAATCATGATTGTCGTCGTAATTTCCGTGGTCGCGATTTTCTAAATTTCGTGTTTTTACAGGATACCCCCAGATACTGTATTGTATTGGGAATCTTTAACATGAAAAATAAAATAACTGCGCTCTTTGGTGGTGGTTATAATAGTACTTATAATATATAGAAAATGAAAGGATATGGAGTAAATGTACATGGGACAAAATCGCACACAATACATAGAAAACATAGAAAATTATCAATGAACAGGGCTTTTATTCCTGTTCTTCATCTTGACAGTTGATGTAGGGTCTTCAACAATGAACAAATCATTCATACCCTACAACAAGGTCAAGACGGCCCCTAGCGTAGTTTATATATTAAATATATCATATAACGAAAGCAGAAAGTATTTATAAGTGATTTTAGTATAAGTTGTTTAAGCATTTTAATAAGACTAAAATGTTACACTAAATTTACCAGATTTTCATCGAAAACACAATTATTACGTGTATGATCACGATGTTTTGAACTCTGATTAAAGCAGTAAGACACAGTGCATGTGTGTGCCAAATTTTATGTGTGAAATAAAAGTCGTTTTGAAGAAATTAGCAATTAAAAACACAAATTAAGTCAACATTTTGGCATCGATTAAACACGGATTATCTTGTGCCATTAATCATTGTGTAGCTTACACTATTAGATCATTAACAAGGAAAGTGGTCACTAAATACATTTCTCATTATTGCTTGTTTTGTGGTTGATCTATTTGTTTTGAATAGCCAGTTAACTTTGTAGATTGTTATTTTCTTCGGAGGAATATGTTTTGTGTCTGTTTTTCAAAACTTCAAACTTTTATTGACTAGATATTTTTTTTAATAATTGTAGTATAAGTATCAAATCGGTCAGTTTTGTTTCACTCCCACAATATGGCACATCAATTCTATTTTATGGTCTTGCATGATGTTTTCGCGTAAACCCCCTCGGTGTGAACAACAACAAAAATGTACCACTGTTCGTGCTATAAATTATACACTAGCAGACACAACTGCAGTGATTTCAAAGATGAATTGTCAATTGGTTTGTCCGAGCAAACCACTGAAGCCAATGACCTACATGTGCCAAGCATACATATTCAATCTATCTACCATTTTTCAAAAAGGAATGTTTGGTTTTAGTTTTTCCTTACCTTTTTTTTTCAACTGTTGCTAGGCATGCTTATTTTTTTTTTCCGCGGCTTTCCTGCGCGAAAAAATATTTTCACTTTTGTACACATTTAGATCCCCAACTATCCTGCATTATCTTATCTCTGACTGTAATTGTCAATTACCAGTCTCTACAAAAGACATTCGTTGTTGTATTTCTGACTCGGTATTAGTATTTCACCACAGCTATTGAATATACATACTCATTTTTTCTGTTATACGACATCACAAACATCAAACCCATACATTTGATTATTCTTTCAGAATTGTCAACATACCGCTAACATATTTTATAACTTAAATGTATATTAAGAAATAAAATTTCGTTGTAGCATCTTATATCTGTATTTTACACACCTCAACCATTCTTTAAGGTTCATGCAGTTTATTTTTCTTTAATTTTTTTTAATTTGTTATTTTGCCAATATTTTACCAGTTAAATAATATGTGATTATAATAGTTCCATTTTTGTTATTTTAATCAAAATAGGATCAATTTTAGAAACACATTGATTGTTACTATCTTTCCTGGACGTAGAATTTTAATTGCTGCTTAAACGGACTTTACTATTTTTTGATTTAGCTAAAATGGCTCAGTTTGAAAATCTTAAAAAACGCCCTATCCATTGACCGTTACTTTTTTCGCTTAAAATCTACTTGATGCCCAATGCGAACACAGCTTGTATTTTAGAAACCTTAACATATGCGATTAAATATATTTGATTTGCTATTTATGTAGGATATCAATCAGTCTCGATTCATACTTACCTCTATAGCAACTGTTAGACGCTAATACATATTCATTAGATCAATTCATTACCTATTACGCAGGTGGCCATAGAAAAGAACAGATGTATTCCGGAAAGATATTAGGCATTTCCGATATTCCGAAATATAACTTGGATGAAAGGTAATATCCTTTCAAAATTGAATTCAGTTCTCATGTCATAATCCCTCTCTGTTTTCGGGGATTATACTCATAAATCTGATAAGCTGATAACAGAGATATGTTAGAAGGGGGTATGAACATGATCAAATACACTGGCCCTGTAAGAACAAGGTGGTGAAGGCTCAAATTAAATAAAATTTCATTCAAAAAGATGAAAATGAATATCATGTAACACAAACAAACAATTGTGTACATAAATGAAAATAAATCAAAAATCCTCTTGCCACTACCCCGAAATTGTCATATTGTCGTCCCTCTACCCACAATTTTGATTGACTTAAAGTCGCAGTTTCGTGAATCTGCTTCTTACATATAAAAAATGAACCTCATATTTTATGTATCCTGAGCAACAGCTTGATTAAGAAAAAAAAAAAAAAAAAAAACAGTTCACTAGTTTAAAGTCACATTACTGTTAAAACAACGCAACTTGCTACATTTTCCCTACTCATCGTGACCTAAACACTGCTAAATCTCTGAAGACGATTGTTACTATAAAAATGATACAATTTATAAATACATCATTTATCTTATTTAATATTAAGTTAGACTATAACATTCGATGAGTTTTATAATTTTACAACACTCATTGATATTAGAAAAAAAAAAAAAAAGACGAAAATTAATCTATTTATGGCATTGAATGTTTGAAAATCAACACTGAAAGCGCCATATTTAAAATTTGTATACTCTTATACATTTTTAATTATCATCTGTATGTCAATTTTAAGTGCAATTCTTAATAAAATGGCTTTTTGAATCCCGTGTTAAGGGCTCATCGTTCATTCGTTAACGAATTATCATTCACCGTGCGTGCATCGTGGGTTTATCATTCATAATCGACCATGCGTGTATCGTGGGTTCATCATTCTTTTTTTTTTTAATTCTCCGTGTAACGCATATCGCTCATCGTGCGTGGATCGTGGATCGTTCATTCATCGTGCATTCACTGTGCGTGTATCATCCGTACGTGTATTGTGCGTGTGGTCAGTTTGAATTATAGACGGTCTGTACTACAGGGATAAAATGAATTTAATAAATAGCCGGACATTTGGACTGCCTCTATCAAGATTCAAGATATGATGTTGTTTAACAAACGAATCTGTGTTCTCTAAGGACCTATACTATTTAAGATTTTTTTTAAATGTTGTTCAACCAGCAGATACCGAGGTTTTCGTCCTATTTGCTGCATTGAATTTTATGACGAATCAACGTAACTAATTAAGAATTTCATAACAATAACAATATAACAATAATGATAAAACTAATAATAGCAATAATAATAATAATATTATAATAATAATAATAATAATAATAATAATAATAATAATAATAATAATAATAATATAATATTAATAATAATAATAATACAATATTAAGTATGATAATATAATAATGATAATGATATAGATAAAACCAACTTTGTTTCATTTAAACGATATCGTATTCACAATATGCATGATATGGCAAGTAACTATCTTTCTATCTTTCGAAATCCAAACAGATGTTACATTTTCTTGGAAAGTTTCATACTTTTCTTTATATCGAAATGAATTAACACAATGATTTCTGCACCCGAGTTGCATAGCAAAATCCTTTCTTTAAATATAATTTACAGCATGTTTTGATATTTTTGAAACAATGGTATTTAACATTAGGGAAACATTAATGAGCTGGAGATTTGTCAAAAGGGACTCAAATAAATTGAATTTTATTCCATTTATGACGAGGAAGGTTCAAACCTTCACGTATCACGGAATGCCCTTTCCTCGTTTTATCACAGAAAATTTCAATAGTACAAGATCCAAGTGTAAATGCCTTAATTTAAGTATTGACTGAAATTTCAGGACTCTTCAGTTATGATCGAGGATAATATTTTTCAAAATTCTTTTGAAATTCAAAACCTAGAAAAAGCGGTTTGGGTTGTATTGCAATTGCAGTTAGTCGTGTTATTTTGCTTTGTGTTGAAGGCCTTACGGTGAGGCGTTATCATGGTATTTAGGAATAGATATTGATAATAGGCTTTTACAACGGCGATAGTGAAAAATTAGTAAAATATAAGCTTTTATTTCGTGTCCTCTGAATAGAACAAATCTTTATTTACGTCATTCAGTTCAATTATTATTTCAATATATTTGTTATATGTCGAAACAGTTTTTATTTGATTTTTAATAGACTATTAGAAAGCAGAGTGGTTTATGACATGTGTCGATACGTTAAAGACACTTTACAATTAGTTCTAGTTTATTCAGTACAAGACTACTTGATGAGATTTTAGGTAAACAAATATTAAAATCAGATCAAATCAAATGTCATTTACTATATTTGATAGCAGACAATTGAATGCATTAACACAAGTTTTTAAGTATACCTTCACTGAGAATGAATAGTAGTTGTTTTTTTATGGACCAAACAATTTATTGATAAATCTTTAACCATTTTGATCTTTATTATATGAAATCAAACAAAAACAAATCTGTTCTTGTAAGGTTGCAACAAATATTAACAATTACTTATCAAAAATGTGTTACACCATAACACAGTTTGCATATTTTTAGTTTACAAACTGATGTGATGAAGTCGGAAAAACAAGCTTTAGTTTATGAAATTTTCAGAGCAATGTTTTTGACGGCGAAAAATAATTTAATTTCATTGACATATTATTTCCAAAAAAAATCAAAAAAAAAAAAAAAAAAAAAACAAACCAAGAAACAAGGATAATTTATATTCTAGAATCAAATCCATTTTTCAAAGTAAAAGTTGACATACATATTGTACCTCCCAACCCCGTTAAATATATACTATTACTAATCCAGTACTATCATGGACGAATTCATCAAAGATACCAGGCTTCTAATTTTTTACATCAAATGCGCGTTTCGTCCATATTAGATATGATCTGTTGCGCTCGAATCAAAACTGTTGAAAGGCCGAGTTATGTGTTTTATTCTTTTTAATTTTTTTTTTTTTTTTTTTCTAAAACCCATATTCTATATTACCCAGTGATCAATTTTATTTTGTATTTATCATAAACTCTTTTTTTTTATTGCCCAAACGTATCCTTTATTGCTGGTTCTTACTAAAAAATCAAGAAGCGGAAGATACCTAGGAAACATCAAAACTGATAAAGCTATGGAAAAAACCCCGAAAAATGACTAAACGACGATGTAGTTTACAAACAACTACAAAGAAAACACAAGACTGAACAATACGAACACTACAAACACCGCGTGTGAACTCAGGTACTTCAGGAGGGTATGCAGTTCCTACTTCTTTTGTGGTACCCGTCGTGTTCCTCATGTATGTACAAATCCGATAGAAAGTCTCATTATGTGATGTCACAATCGAGGGAACAAGGACGGGAGTGTCGGTACGACAATTGAAACATATCAATGGCCATACGTGAATAAACTATACATGTATCCATATTTCCCGATAGAGTTATAAAACATTGCAGCAGGATAATACTGTTTCGGCTATAAAAAATCAAGGTACTGGCAGTTGATTAACATTTACTTCCAGATCGCCTCCGAATATAACCTAACTAGAGGGGTGGAGACTCGATGGGCTTATAAGCGGAGGTTTCACGGCCAAATTGTGCTTTGATGATTTTGTTACAGCTTTTAATACGTTTGTTCCAAGATATTTCACTGTAAGAACATTTTTTTTTATTGTGTATCGTGTTTTATGGAAAAAAAATATACATTTTATTGACTCATTATTATAAAAACTAAAAAGAAACAGATAATTTTGAAATGCTATTGTTTTGTTACGGCGTGATATACTTGATATTAAAATAAATAATACACAATTGATATGCATGGACTCTTTGCCATTAAGTGTCTGAGCAGAAAGTTGATGAACCAAGGGTATGTCAAAGAACGTCTCGTCCTTTTTCTAAAAAAATTCATCGGAAGGTACAAAGACCTTGTTGATAAATATTCCGTATAAACTTCACAAATAATACACGATGGTCCTGAAGTATAGATTATGCGTACTGACGTTGTTTATCATCTTAATAACGTGTTATAGTATTCTTTTATTTGTCTTTATTAATGTTACTTTTACTGTTAAGTCTGTTTTTCTTTTATATCCATTTGACGTGACTCTATACTCATGTATCCCGTCATACTTTGAACGACAAAATTATTTTATTTTATTAATATGACTTTTACTGTAAAGTCTGTTTTTTTTTTTTTTTGTTATATCAATTTGACGTGACTCTGTATTTGTGTATCCCGTCGTACTTTGAACGACAAAAGTATTTTATATCTACCTGTGTGACGTCAAACGAGCGATTCTACGCCAGTACTTAAAACCTTCCATCTTTTATGGGTGGATTTAAAATAGTTGAATAAAATCTTATAATGAAAAAGCAAAATGAGGATGTTAAATTTGATGTATGCCTTTTTGACTTCTTTGTTACATTTGTTTGTTTTGATATTAGAAAAATATATTAGATTCATGACGAAATGTAGAAATATCTGTATATATATTTTTTTGGGTGATTTATTATGTTAAAGTTAGTTCTACAGAACACTTGTAGTATTCAGTTAGTTCTACAGAACACTTGTAATATTCATTTTAACAATGAAAAGAATTATTTCCCTTAGACTGTTGTATTGTTAGCAGTCATGAATAAAAAAAAAAAAAAAAAAAAAAAAAAGAAAAATAATATTTGGAACTATTATTATATTCTAAATCTATCATGTTTATAGAAACATTAACCAAACTGTTTAATTATAATTGAAGGTTTTCAGGCTAACAATGAGGTTTAATATATAACTGATACTAGTCAAAATTAAAAATGAACAGAATTCATAAAAAATTGTCAATTTCCTCATGGAATGTACATGGCCTTGGGGAAAAGATGAAAGACCCAATGTTTCTGGATTTTTTAAATAAAGATATCAATATACTTTAAGAAACCTGGAAATGGGGATCAGAAGATTTTAAAATTGAAGGCTATAACATTATCTCTAAAATACGGAAGAAAACAAAAAAAGCCAAAAGACATAGTGGAGGCATTATAGTCACAATTAAAAAAAAATTTACAAGGGGATTTCTTATCTTAAAGATGCAACGTCATCCCAGAATAGATTATGGTTAAAGCTTGATAAGTATTTCTTTGGACTTAAACAAGATATATATCTTTGTGCTGTTTATATTCCTCCTTTTTCATCAGCACATCATGATAGTGACTTAGAAATCTTGAAAATGACATTAGTTCATTTTCTATTGAAGGACAAATTATTTTAATTGGGGATTTTAATTCTAGAACTGCAATGAAAGCAGATTACATAGAAAATGACTCAGATGAAATAAATAATTTTGATGGTATTGACCTTCTTCCAGAGAGCTATATAACTGATATTGAAATCAGAAGAGTAAACCAAGATAACACTTTGAATACATTGGGGAATAAATTACTTGAATTATGTTCGTCCTCAGGGCTACGTATACTCAATGGCCGTTTTTTGGGAGATTCCCTGGGATATTGTACTTATATATGTAATACTGGGTTCAGTACAGTTGATTATGCCACTGCAAGTGAGAGTCTCCTGCCTGGGGCAAAATACTTTAAAACAAACGACTTTACATATTTATCAGATCATGTTCAAATAAACGTATATATGAATTGTTCTATTATATCAGATACATGTACAAAATGTATGAAGAAATGTTTAGATGAAAAGTGATGGTATTTGATTAAATAATACAAATGGACAGAATTGTCATTTTCAAAATTAATTGATGTTCTATCAACAGAAAATGTTAAAAAGGAAATTTTAGATTTAAAGATGCAACATTTTGATAGCAATAAACTAGGCGTTGATGGTGCAAATGAAAAACTTACAAACATTTTACAAACTATTGCAGAAAATACATGTAAAAGCATTTCTAAACCAACTAAAAAGAAAAAGAAAAAAATTAAACAAGTATGGTCTGATAATACAGTATATGGAACAAAAGACAAATAAATTATTTAGGAAATAAAATCAAGAATAACTTAAATGACAAAAGTTTAAAACCTAAATATTTTGAATTATGTAAAAACTAAAAAAAAAAAAAAAAAAAAAAAAAAAAAGGATTAAACAGAAAAATTTGAATATCACCAAAACTTTATAAATCACTTTCAGATAATTTAAAAATTATCCAAAAGAATACTGAAATGTTCTAAAGGCAATAAAAAAGAAACCAAATATTAAAGAAGATATTCCTGAAATTTTAATGAATGAAAATAAAATCATAAAACATTTTCAGGATCAGGGTACACCAGCATCATATGATAAACCCTTTGTAAATAAACTGGAACGTGAACTAAACATTCTAGAGGATAATATTGAATTGAATAAGGAAACTGATGTACCAATTACATTTGCTGAGGTAAAACTGGTCATTTCAAACCTTAAAGTAAACAAACCAGCAGGTCCAGATAGAATTGTGAATGAACTACTCAAACATTCACAACCTATACCACAATTCTATATGTAAAAGTTTTTAATTTGGTTTTAAAAACAGGTAATTATCCAGATTCATGGAAATTATCTGTCATGATTCCTTTTCATAAAAAAGGTGATAAGTTAGACCCTAATAATTATAGAGGAATTTCTCTTATAAGTAATCTACCAAAAATGTTTAATGCCATAATGGATAATAGGCTAATCAAGATTGTTGACAAACAATTCAGTGATTGTCAGTTTGGTTTCAGAGAAAATCAAAGAACAGCTGATAGCATCTTTTTATTGAAATCCTTGATAAATAAATATTTACATAAAGAGAAAAAAAATTATGCCTGCTTCATAGATCTGAAAAAGGCTTTTGATTCAGTATGGAGAACTGCTTTACTTTATAAATTATGCAAAATGGGAGTTGGCAGGTCTTTTTACAGAGTTATAAAACAGCAATACTTTAATACTAAATCATCTTTGAAATACAAAGATTATGTATCAGAATTTTTTAATATTGCTAGAGGGGTTACACAAGGAAAAACCCTGAGCCCCACTTTATTTAATGTCTTCATAAATGATATTGTAAAAAATTTTGAGGGAAATAATTCAAGTCCACTTAAGCTTATAAATAGTAAGGTGAAATGCCTCCTTTTTGCGGATGATCTTTTGATCCTGTCAGAATCAAAAAGGGTCTTCAAAACAGTTTAAATAATGTTAAATTATATTGCAACAAATGGAAACTCTCTTTGAATACAAACAAAACAAAATCCATGATTTTCAGTCAGTCCAAACAAAATGGTGAAACATCACCTATTTACTATGAGAATGAAGCCATAGAGAGAGTATCAGAATATTCATTTTTGGGAATATTGATAAAATGTAATGGAAATGTATCACAAATTACTTTAGAGCTGACAAAAAAGGCAAAAAAAGTATTTTTTGCAATAAAATCCTATACTAAATCATTGAATAATCTACCTATAAAAGTAGCAAATAATCTTTTTGATTCTTTAGTAAAACCAATTATGACCTATAATTCAGAAGTAACATATTTGGATACATATATTTCTTTTCATAGAGCCAAAAACAGAGCCTTATCTTCAGGAAAACAAATTAATCAACTTGATTTACAGACAAAATCCTATTGAAAATATGCATCTTAAATTTTGTAAATCTACTCTAGGAATAAGAAAAAATGCATCCAATTTAGGAGCAAGAGTTGAATAAGGAAGATTGCCTATAGAATGTTTTATTAAAACACAAACCCTTTTATATTTAGCTAGACTATATAATAATAATATTAATCCATTTATAAAGGAAGCTTTCTCTAGCACAGTCTCTAGATCTGACGGGAACTTATTCATGGTATACATATGCAAAAAATATTGTTAAAGAGACTAATATTGACCTTAATATTTTTCTACTTGCAAGGACATAAAAGATGTAAATAAAATAAAAAAAAAAAAAAAAACGATCTAAAGTTAAAATGAAAAATAGATATGAAGATTTAATTGAAACTAAATTTAAAACATTGATGATAAAAGTAAATTTTATCTATATAAAAACTTAAAAAGATTGCAAACTAGAATCTTATCTAAATATATCTAATTTTCAGATAAGGAGATTGATCACTAAATTTAGACTAAGTGATCACTCCCTCTTAATTGAAAAGAGGAGATATTTTAAAATCCAAACAGAGGAACGACTTTGTCATAAAAGTAAAATATTAGAGGATGAGAAACATTTTTTACTCTATTGTGATTATAATAAAACACTAAGAAATGCCTTTTTTGAACACATATGTACTGAAAACAATAACTTTAATATTTTACATGAAGAAGAAAAAAATCATTATTTACTAAATCCATCAACACCTTTACAAACAAATAAGTTAGGATCCTTCTTGAAAAAGTCATTAGAACTGAGGGCAGGGGACTCTTAACAGCTTGTTTGTTTTTTATAAATTTGATGCTGTTTTTTTTTTATTGTGTATGTTTGATATGTATGTATATATGTTTATTGTGTTAATACATGTTGGTCACAAACTGTAAAGTTTATACGACAATAAAATATTTGATTTGATTTAATAGTGATTAAGATGATAACACAAAGTTGACTGCTGCACCCCTATTTTGACATTCTTACCTGTTGTATCTGTTTGTTTTGTTCACGCATCGTTGTCAATATAATGGAATTTGATGCGACTGTCATACAAGTGAGAGGTTTAGCTAGCTATAAAACCAGGTTCAATCCACCATTTTCTACATACGAAAATGCCTGTATATAGTCAGGAACATGACAGTTGTTATCCATTCGTTTGATGTGTTTGCGCTTTTGATTTTGCCATTTGATTAGGGACTTTTCTTTTTGAATATACCGGAGTATTTTTGTGATTTTAATTTTTCCATTAAAACACTCAAGCATAGATATAAAAATAAAAATACGTGGTATGATTGCCAATGATACAACTCTCGACCAGAGACCAAACGACATAGAAGTTAACAACTATAGGTCATCGTACGGCCTGCAACAAGTTCAAAAACCATAACGCGTAGTCTACTATAAAAGGGGCCGAAATGACAAAAGTTAAACAATTCTAACAAGAAAACTAACGGCCTGATTTATGTACAAAACAAGAATGTGTCCATAGTACACGGATGCCCCACTCGCACTATCATTTTCTATGTTTAGTGGACCATGAAATTGGGGTCAAAACTCTAATTTGGCATTAAATAAGAAAGCTCATATCATAGGGAACATGTGTACTAAGTTCTTCAACTTCATCAAAAACTACCTTGACCAAACACTTTAATCTGAAGCTGGACAGACGGACGAACGGAAAACAAATATGATATACAGCAACACAGGAACCATTGAATTACGAGCTCCTGACTTGGAACAGCCACATACAGAATGTGGCTGGTTAAATATGTTTACAGGCGTCCAACCCTTCCCTAACCTGGAACAGTGGTGTAACAGCAAAACATTTAAAAAACCTATAATCAGTTGAAAAGAGCTTAAATCATCAGATCGATACAAAGCAGACAAACAAGCAACACAAAAACAGACCGGACGTTGCAGGGTATTTATACATCGACATAACACAAAAGACACTCAGTACAAATCTGATATTACTTGAAGTTACTGGCAGCTAATTCAAAGCCCATTTAAAGACGAACATTAACAAACAAATTTACAATATGCAACGACATATGGTTTTGCTCAAACATGTCAAATAGCTTAATATATTGCAAATTTTAATTTCGGTCTATTTGTTTTTTTAATCTGTCTGGCTCCTAGCAAACATGGATTATTATGGATAATTGAAGAGCATGTGTGTTTTCCAATCTCAAAGCAGAACTAATGATAAATGATATCATGACTGATGACAATCTTTAAAATTGATATGACTTAAATTAGTATAGCGTTCAGGACAAAGGTTGATTTAGTAAAATTACGTAGTATCTAAACCAAATCGTAATGATAAGATTGTATAATCTGAATATTCATGTCAGGAACAAAGAATTGATAAATTTTTGATACCTTTTCGTTGCGCACGCATGTTTTTCTTATAAAAATTGATATCAGCTGCCCTTGCAACCGAAAGTTTTAGAAATCATATCCAAACATTTGGGAGCATATAAATTATAAAAAAGGACTTAAACAGAACTGTCATAATTACACTTTGCCTGTGAAAGGTGGGTCAGTTATAATAAGTGGGAATACACGATGTAAACTTGGTTAATAATTCTGTCAAGCAATATTGAAAGTGGTGATCGAAAAAAATTATGTCAAACTCCTGCAAAACCTGCATTTTAATTAAGGTTAAGATTGTGACTAAGATTGTGACACGGTGTTGACTGCTGTAACCCTATTTTGACATTTTTACCTATTATGTCTGTTTGTTTTGTTCACGCATCGTTGTCAATATAACGGAATATGATGCGACTGTCATACAAGTGAGAGGATTAGCGATATAAAACCAGGTTCAATCTACCCTTGTTTACATAAGAAAATGCCTGTACCAAGTCAGGAATATGACAGTTGTTGTCCATTCGTTTGATGTGTTTGTGCTTTTGATTTTGCCATTTGATTAGGGCCTTTCCGTTTTGAATTTTCCTCGGAGTTCAGTATTTTTGTGATTTAACTTTTTTCATAACGAAGCTTGTTCAGAATATTAATTGAATCAGTAGCACCGAAACCGATGGAATGTGTAGTGGCCATAACACCGTGTAATTAATGTGTTTGATTAATGAATATGTTATCCATTTTCACAAATTGCCATTTTTATTACCTCTTCATCAATCTTTTGAAATAAAGAAGATGGAACATTACATCACAGAAATAGTCTCAAAAGATCAAAACAATGACGAAATAAACTGTAAACTGTTTTTATTATCTTGCTCCGAACGAAAACTATTATCTTGCTCCGAACGAAAACTAAATGTAATTGCTTTGTAAATACCATGAAACGTATTACAAAAACCCGAACATACAAAGTATATTCATCTATTTAAAATGAATTAACTATAATATGCATACGTATGGAATTGGCTGTTAAATTTTGATACATATTATATTATAAAAATGACATTTATTGCCATTATTTTCTTATTAAACTTATAACGTTAGCCTGTTTTACATTTCCAAGACACTGATGTGTTATTTCTTCAGCTTAACGAATGTTTCACATATCTGTTTACCAAAATCAGGAACATTCATTATCCATTGCAATGAATCTCAAATCACAAGAAGGAAAAATCTTTTATTAACTTAACCCTTTCGTGTTTTATTTCACTTTGATTCTAGGCTGTTTGATAGCCAGTTCCAGTTTCTGTTTTAGTTTTTGTTTATTGCATCTGATTTTACAAAGTGAAATTGAGTCTATAAAGCATAAAACATATAAGATGCTCGTATCTCTTGTCAAATTTCTACGATAGTTCTGTTTTTGTTCCAATGTGCTGCAAGATGCTGCATTGGCTTCAAGTCCTACCCATCATGGTAATTGTTTCTAGTACCTTACTTTTTAAAATTGAAAGCTTAATATCACATCGCTGTTATATTATGTTAAGAAAGTTTTGAGTGCAACCTGTAACCAGTAAAGTATTATTAGTATTTTCATGTGATCGAAAGTTTTAGTCACAAATTCAGGAATATTGTTACAGAAATTTCCATTTGAAGCTGAATGCATGATTCGGACAAGTGTTTTCATGAGCTATTTTCCCTAATCAACAAATATAAAATAACCCCTTTATTACATCAACACGGATAAATTGATTGTTTTTTTTTTTTTATTCAATTGCGAAGCAGCTCTATTGTATGTTGGAACACAGATAAGCACTAAGTACTTTGAACAGATATGTACCAAGTCAGGAATATGAACGTTGTAATCAAATAGTTCGTTTCTATGTATGTTAGCGTTTGTTTTTGTTGCACTTCAGCGTTTCTTTTGTTCCGTTGTTTTTCTCTTATCGTTGATTTGTTTCTCTCGGTTTTAGTTTGTAACCCGGATTTGTTTTCTCTCAATCGATTTATGATTTCTGAACAGCGGTATACTACTGTTGCCTTTATTGAATATACTTGTATTGCTCAACAACTCAGTTATTAGGCGTTTTATTGGGAAAAGGAGCATTGAGATTTGTCACGTGAGTGTTAGAATTTTGTGTCTTGACATAAAACTGTAGATCCATTTGTTGCCAAAGCAATGGAGCATGAACGAATTGTATGAGAAATTTCATCAATGGACTACAATATAAACTGGTAATGGACCGTCCATATTTTATATTTTATATTTTATAAAAGAAGGCACTTTGATGAAAATGTCGGAAAGATGATTTACATTTAGCTTGAAAAATAAATCAAAATTAAATTTGACAAAATCGTCAAAAATAAAATTAGAAAATTTAATGATGAAACACATGAAATATAACTATCAAAACAACATTGAATAATTTAATATAAAATTAAAAACGACATTAATTAAAACATACATACATGGAGAGTTGTCTCATTGGCACTCATACCACATCTTCTTATATCTATAAAATACATTTATATTTGAATACAAACATGTAAGAAGAATATTAAATAGTGACGATATCTGAACTTTAAAACATGTTTAAATTCAATAAAATAAAGTGTTTTATTATCAGTAAATTTTAAAATGTCAGCACTTTAAACATATAACCTCGTAAACCAAGTAAACGATCATATCACCTTAAGTTTTAATCAATTTCATAGTTGTAGCGATTTTTCGAGATATTTATTTTGTGAAATTATTGCCCCATATGGTCGGCTTTCAGCATTTTAATCGTAAGGAAACAAATACATGCGATTAAAAATGATAAATTTACAAATACTGCCACCATAAAATTTTTGAATGCCAAGATTTTTTTTGTAATTGTCTTACTATTTAAACAATTCCGATAAAACCATATCCGGTGATAAGTGACAATCTAAATAAAAAAAAAAAAAAAAAAAATGACAGGATAATGTTTATGACAATTGACCTGACACCACAAATTATATTAAAAGCAAACATAAACCTAATCTTGTTAATCAAAATGATTAAAATTCACTTATGTATGGGAGTAAATAATCCCAGAAACAACTCCCCCCCCTCCCCCCAATTTATAATCAAAATCTTTCCAAATAACCATGCACAGTTGGCTGAACATTCTGTCTTGCTCACTCCATTGCATATCACTAAATACAAAAAATGAACCTGCCGCATTGTATCAATCTTGTTTCCCTATTTTCACTCTCTAAGGGTTCGGACCATTCATATATTGAATGCATCGAAAACTTCCGTACCTGCATGTTTCATCCCCACACATCCGACAAAATGTAATTACATTGGGAAACACGACTTCAATTGTTTAGCTAAATGAAAGAGTTTTACAATTCTTATATTCCAAAAGTATTCGTCACCTACTACTGTTTGCTTTTGTATTTCATGTGAAACTACTTTTTTCAAACAACGAACATTTACTATGATATATTTCATTTAAATTAAATTGTTAAAAACTTGTATACATGGAGAAAACCAGGAACAATTGAAGACTGTTTTAGCACATGATTTGTTAATATCCAATCATTAATGCCGTAAAAAAATGTTTTTAAACAAATGTGCTCTTATATGAGATATTTAGCAAATTTGTGTAGTTGATTAATTAGAGGCATGCAAATATGCATATTTCGCCTTAATGTGTAGAATGACATAAATTCATAGCAGGTTAAGTTCTCTGAACTTGCCTCTGGTAACCGATTTTGATACATTGTGTTCTGTACTAAACCTTTTGGTACTCCATTGATCACGTAAAGAAGGGTTCGAGGTCTAAGAAAAACCTGTTTAAATTATACACCAAAAGCTGTCTTTTGTCATATCGAGATATTGTTAATACTAAACATTAAAGCGGTAAGATAAAATTGCAGTGAGATGAGATTTTTGCTCCAGACTTTGAGATGTTCAGAAATTAAAGCGCTGTTTTTTTTTTTTTTTTTTTTTTGCTTTTTGTGTGTTTTTGCATTGCATGTACTCTGCGTTTTCCTTCTTCTTTAAAGCTCGTACAAATAAAGCAATATTTTTCTTAAATGTGCCAATATGGTTTATTTATACGTCCCATATTGTATTTTGAAAAAAGAGGAAAAATGATCTGACAGTGTATAAAACCAGGTGGATGAAATGAATACACAAGTCTACATGTATTTTTGAAGATCTTGCTCCTGAAGATGTACACCTATAGATTTCAAATATAAAATGTATTTTTATAATAAAACCAACAATTATTGTACAACAAAATGTAAACTGAACGCAAGTAAACGTTTACATGTCCAAAACATAATTACCGTTGCCTTTGAAATCTTGAATTTCACTAAAGAGAAATTCACTTAAAGTTGAGGTTGGTTTATCAATAAATGTGCAACACAAACAATCTGAGTCTACATAGACAAAAACATATCATAAGATGAACGATTAATGTAAAAACAAACACTCATATGGACGAAAATCTAAAAACTGTGTGATTTTTCTTTATTTAAGTTTTTATTTGTTCAGTGTAATGTTCATCATACAAAGAGACACAACTCAGACGTAATTTGATGTATTTCTAAATTTGTCGTTTTACTTGTAATCGATAGAATTCAAATGAAACAAACAAATGAAAAGCGTACCTCGTGTACCCAAAATGCCGGAAAATATGCACTCAGGCTATTTTAGTTAAATTGTAATGTGCTTGTTATTTTGTCTTAACAGAACGAATATGACAATGAGTAATCAAAAGATTAACAAAGACATACATTCAGTTTATTTCATTTAATTTCACATTTGTATGGCAAATGACAGAACCAATTTCTAAATTGATAATCAAATTATTTCGTGTTACGATTCACAGATGCACTAGTGGTTCACCTGGCTCGTTCTTGTACATGTCAGTAACGGACATATTCACTGAACTAGTACACAGTTTTTGTTTAGGGGCCAGCTGAGGACCACCTCCGGGTGCGGGATTTTGTCGCTGTGTTGGAGACCCATTGGTGGCCTTCGGCTGTTGTCTGCTCTTTGGTCGGGTTGTTGTCTCTTTGACATCTTCCCAATTTCCATTCTCAATTTTATATTCAGTTCCTGCTGATTTATCCGTTTCATGTAATTATCATTGCTAAATTGACAATCACCGAACGAGTGTTCATTAACTAAACATCCATATTGAATTTGTTTATAAGTTTTCTGAAGAAGACAGCTCTTTTTGTCACATTTAACTAATGAAGTATGTAAAGATTAAGTTTAATTTGTGACAAAATTGGAATGTTTCCTTTCAGTGTAAATCTCTGTTTCCGCTACAACGTGTAGACAAGAAAGAAAATAGTCGTATATGTGTTCATTGTCGTTTAAATGTCTTTTCTGTTATTGAAAGAATGAACGACATTTCATTGATGAATATTTATTAATACTCTTTTAGAAAACATCAATGTTTACATATGATAAATTATTTTTAACATTTTTTCATATAAATAAACAGTGCAGAAGTTTGGAACTACGTCAATTTGTTGATAAAATAATGACCGTTGAAACAAATTATTACAACCATTTGAGAAAAAAAAAAATATATTCGAAAGAAGCTGAAATGTAGCAAAATGAAATAATAAACTTTCCTACAGTGATAATATATATTAAATGAAAGAACAAAATAATTTCCTTTGAAGCTCATTCTCGTAGAAAGAATGAAATACATTAACCTACCAATGGTGCATTTGAATAGTTCTTATGATTTTATATCAATGCAATGTATCCTAATCTGAAAACTCGCAAATATAAGACAGCAACCAGTCACATGGCACATCAGCCCAGTGAAAGCCCAACGGCCCATAGGACACAAGACACATTTCAGTAGGATTGCTTGGTTCACCGGGTCCCATATCTATAAATGTCATTGATTGACTTGGAGTACTTATCCATCTAATACCGTCGTTCGCATTGAACATGTTGAACTTGTATCCTCCAAGAAAATATATTGCATCTGAAAAATATACATAGTGTTTGTCAGTAAAAGGTAGACTGAAGTAATCTCAATAGACATTGGCCCGCTTTTACAGATTTTAATTTTAGGTAATATTACTAGTAAGATTGTATGTCAAACATTAAACATAACCAACGTATTAGCTTCATCATGATGTGCTGATTAAAAGATGAACTTTCCGACGGAAATGTCAAGTATTATTGAAATTAGGTAGTACACACATTTGCAGACATTTCTACATTTGATATCGAGAATTATTATCCTTTATGTGTATTTGTCATTTCTTTATGTAGTAAAACATTATAACAGTAGTATTGGCGATCAGGATTCCCTCCTCTTTTAATGCATTTAGCAGACACATTAGCAGTCATAATACGATTTCCAAAGAGACAACCATCCACAAAAATTCATATGAAATGGATGTCAGCAATTATAGGCAACCGTACGACCTTCAACAATGAAAAAACATATACCGTATAGTCGGCTATAAAAGACCACGACATGAAAAATATGAAACATTTTAATTGAGATGACTAACGGTCTAATGTATAACAAAACAAAACTGATATGAAAGACATGACCTTCAACAACCACTGAACTACCGGGTTCTGACATGGGACAGGCACATACAGAATGTTGCGGGGTTAAACATGTTTGAAGGCGCCAACCCTCCCCAAACCTTGTTTAAGTACATGTCCAAACTATTTGTAAGTACATGATCAATACCTGAAACCAAGCTAAGAGTATAAGGATTTCTATTATGATTGCAACTGTTCTACTTAAAAAAAAACTGATTTTCAACTACTTTTCATCCCTGAACAATAAGCAATATATAATACCTCCATTTTTAAAAACGAAGCATTTCTTTTATCTCTGAGAACCATTTAAAAACTATCAAAATATCTTTAAAAACACACCCTTTAAACAATATGTGTTCAAACTACAAAAGTCTAAGTTGTCATCAGTATGATTTAAATCAATTGATCAATATTACAATGGTCAAACCGATTCCCAAACATGAATTAAGCTTTATTTATACATTACATGCTTGTTAATGTTTTGAAAAAATGAAATGAATAATTATCAATCCTTGAGGAAAAAAATAAATATGAGAATTTCATAACCAACTACTGATAAAACCTGTTTTTTTTATGATGATTTTTTAAGAAACTATTTGAGACTTTTTTCATTTGATATTTATTATCATATTATTTACATTTCTTCATTTAATTCTAAATATTAGGGTCGTGTTTACATTCAACTAATCAATTACTCCTAATTGTCAGCTGCAATAAAAAACAAGAAAATATCGATTGGGAATTGTCAATTTCCATTTCCGTTCCGTTCCCAAAAAAAAAAAAAGAAATATTAAACGAAGATAAATATCGCGTTCATGTTATCGACAAATAATCCATTTAATTCTTAAACATAACTTTTTGCTGTCAAGATAATTTCTTTTCACTGAGTTATGTATATAAAGGTCAATGACTTTGTCATGCATGTAGACTTCACCTAGTACAAGTGTATTTTAACTCGAAGACACCCAAGCTACAATTATGACTGATTCAAATATTGACTTGCAACTATCTATTCAAAATGAGCATCGTTAAAAAACTTAAATTAACGACATGTTAGATAAATTCATATTTTTTTCCTTGTGAACTTTCACTTTCGTGGAAGCCAAATACCAGCAGCGAATTTGTGAGTGTATTTAAGTCTGTGTGAGTAAGGTAAAACTAATTTTCCGAAAAATGAAATAATTCGATTTCTTTCCTGGTGAATATTCAATCTTTTATGCTGCAATATTCTAGAAGCACTCGCAGATGAAGTAAATCTATCCCAGTTGATAATATTATCCAGGGCTTGTAGTTTCTATCACGATTTCCTTAATAAGAGTAACTGCTTACGAAGAAGCAATTGCAGCAAGGTTTCGAAAATATTAACTGCAGGTCGAAATCTTAATGGACACCACAGATGACCAAGGATGTCCTCCATTGTGGTATTATCGAATGCAAATTACATTGTATTACCGTTTTAGACAACAATTAAGACGAAGGGTGCCAAAAGTTGTGCAGGAACTGCTAATCCTTCTGGATATCATGTTGCAAATTTCGCTGTAAGAGGTATTAGTATTTCTGTCTTTTGTTTTCCTTATGATTTTGTTTTACCAACCTTGCTACTAGCATATGAAATGATTTGAAAATCCGGTATATTGCTGATGAAGAATTGTTTTGATAACAATTATAATTCAAACGATTGTGTCGTGCTTAACTGCAATTTGTGTATATAAGTTTTTTGTGTTTACTCTGTGTTTAATACTGTATGAGTATTGCTTTTTGCTGAAGGTCGTATTCGGATCTGCAAATTTAGATTTTTATGTCCTCCACTCTCTAACTATTTTTGACTAGTTGTTTCGTTGCTAATCACATTGCATCTTCATTCTAATTATAAACAACTTCTACACATGTCATTAAAATATGCATAAGATAATAAGATAAATTTAATACCTACCAGCATTTCTAATAGTTAATGTACTCTTGATGAAATCATTCTCATCTTTTGTTTCTATTTCAACTAATTTCCCTCCCAAATTATAACAATTATCCTGTGAACATACAGTTGTTATAATTAGTTGTTACATATTTCCACATCCAAATAGATCTGTTTTATATTGTAATGATATGGCTATCACTCATGAATATCTGTGATAATTGATTATTGACTTGTAAAGTGTCAATATCACGGTTATTAATTACATTGCATGGATGATTATAAATATAGCAAAGAAGGTTTAGATCAATAACAGCCAAATTATAAGTGTGAACTAAAATAATACTCAATACATTTGTTGTGTTCTAAGAACCATTAATTTATTTCAAATATGCATAAATATTTGAATGCAATAATCTTTATTTCAGTATATATCAAGCTGACAAATTCTTACAAACAGGCTTTTTTCTGCGTTCAATAGACACTTTTCCTAAATAAAATGAGATATATTAATATTTACTAATGACGAACTTTCATCGTTTAAAAAAAAAAAAAAAAAAAAAACAGTGATCTGTCCCTACGTATTTGAAAAAAAAACAGTACTGTCAGAAACTGTTTAAGGTTAAAATGGTCTAAAATTGTACAACAGTAAACAGTAAACTTTTGCACGACTTTTTAACGGTAGAAAAGTCAGAGTCCAGTCTAGGGTGTAGCTATCTTAGACATCTGATGTAGGACATAATTTATCTATTTATAGGGACAGATCTAAAGATTGTTTCAAAAACAACGTTAATAAAGATCCCTCTACAGATTCCGACTTATCTTAAGGGGGGATTACAACTCAACCACGTTACACTTTCAAGTATTAGATCAAGAAAAAATAAGTAACCCTCTACGTGCATTTCTCTGACTACCCCTTTAGCATTACATTGCAATACTTCTAAAATCTGTGCGTTTTGCAATAAAGTAACAAAACTTGATTTTGAATTACAATGACCTCAGTCGAGGAGAAAACCAATATTTGTCGTACCGAAGGAAAGCACGTTACTAAATATAAACGTGTTGTTCTTAATCGACTAAAAAGAAACATATAAAGTAAAGAATATCTCAAATGTAAAACAAACATTTATCAATGCTAATAATCAACTAAGTTCAAATTTTCAGTCAAATCTAAATGAAATATCCTGTTAAGTACAGTAAGTGATGGATCGCATGAATTCTAATAAGCAGATTGGATTATTTGAAACTATTTCAGTAACTATACGCATTTGTAATCCGGCAGTATGTAATGCTATTTTCTGTTTTTGCTAGTACAAAGCCAACAAATGCTATTATAATGTACTATACCGTTGAGATTGGTTTGAGCGCCCTTCCTGCAATGACTTTATGTGTATGTACTTTTCATAGATGTGCTAAATGCCCAAGAGTATATACAACTGGAAAGGTAGAGATATAAATCAAACTTAGTACGTGTATGCTCTGTATTAACGTATCGATCTCAAATCAGGAATTTCGTATGTGGTCGTTTAGTATTATATCCTGGTGTTTCGCTTTAATTTGCGAATTCTATACAGACGACATATTTTGTAATGCTTCTATATTATCATTCACAACGTGTAAAGCTTTGTGTATTGTGAAGCCGACTTTCTATTGTTCAGGACTCTATGTTAACCTGTAGATGTCGTTTCTGTTATTTATTTTGATTAGATGAAATTCATCAGTTACCTCCTTATACCGTGCATTTTCTTCTAAAGCTCTTACATATACCTTTTGGTTTTTTTTCCTAAATTGTACCTACGTTTTAGATTTATACCTCCCATATATAAGGAATTACAGTAATATTTTTTCTGTCTATAAAGAGATAACATAAAAAATGAGTAGCTTGTTATTTAAAAGTGTGCACCACATTTTTGAGGTTATTTCGAATAGACAGAAAAAATATTACAGTCATACCTTATAATTTAATTCTAAATTCCATTTTAAGGAGTAAATCATGAATCTATGAGCTGATAGACAAAAACTTTCAGCCAATCAGAAGACAAGTTACATCCAAAATTGAATTATAACAGTGTAGATAAAGAATATTTTTACTTGCGATTGAAAAGTATGACACAATTATATCCCACAACTATACATATATCATACCCGAGCCGTTTTCCAATCAACAGTGTCTTCCATTACTTTGTACGTTGAGGTTGCATAACTATAACAGTCAGTACACGATGGAGGGACTGTAATAATGTATGTCAGAACATTATCAATTTTGCTTACTATGTTTTAATGTTTTGAATAAAATCGTTACAAAACATTCATTTGATATTTATGTTATTGTATTACTATGAACAAAACTGGGGTTGTTATTTTATATGAGTAATCCATTTGTTTAAGTGATGCGAAAAAAGTTGGCAAACTTTAAAAGGACATTCGAAACCCATAAACAAAATAATAAAATAGAAATATAACGCAAAGAGAAACAATTCCATAAGGCACTTTTTACAAAACCAAATACTAAGTAGGATGAAACCTACGAAAACTAGGGTTAATCTTAAACTCTCTGAAAAAGTAACAAATACCCGACCACAAGAGGCAACCGTCAAGTACAAATGGGGTAAAAAGTATCATTTGGTGATTTTACTATCATGGTAAAGAAGACTGAATGATGGTAACAATAATTGTTGATATTTCATAGCGGTCAACCAGCTATGTATAGCGTCCGTAAAACCTTGAAAATTAACCACTTTGAATCCTTTCAAGGAAATATGATCGGGATTGCAAACCCTCGTACTTAATAGACAGACGTGTTTCCATCTAATTTAATAGGTTATATATTCAAACACAAACTTGTATAAATAGCCGAAACGTGCATAAATATTCACTGCACTATATGAAATACAAATAATTACCTTCCGCTTTCCCTAGTTAAACGGTTCCCTCGTTTAAGAATTTCGGGTTGTTTTTTTTTACAAAAAATATTTGTTTAACTTTATATCTGAATCGCATTTCGTCCGCTGTTGGGTCCCTAATAGTATAAAGATTAAAGAGAAAATAATGTATATGGAGAATCACATTGATTATCTAATCTAGAATGCGAGTGCATAGGTCTAAAATCTTATACAATCTATTCTTAAATCATAGTGGTTCAGTTCTAAAGAAATGTATATTGAATTGAATCAAGATTGAAAATATAAATCTTGGAATATGAATCATTTATTAGTTTTAATAGACATCTAACTAGCTTTAAGTAACTTCTTATATCAGTGTTTTATGTCTTAAGCTTGTTTTGGTGGGTTTTGTTTTGTGTTTCCTGCCAACCTGATGAATTCCTTTCTAATTTACTTTTACAGTTTGTTCATCTTGTGTGCTGTTCTTCTACCGTCCTGGATAAGGGAGAGTGTTTGGGGATCTGCAAACATAGTTAACACAGACGGTTCCTCTTTATGTCTCTATAACGTCCATAGCCTATGAAATGTCTGCAGACTGTTAAAAAAATCGTGTTTGTATTTTGTTACTCTCTGCCATATTCGTTTTTGATATTTTGTTTTGCGCAGAACCGTCCATCGATTTATTTTTTAGTTTGATTTTGTTCACATTAAGCCTGCTGAGGCTTTATTACTTTACTATATGGTAAGATATAGTATGGTATTTTGCGCTGTGTTAAATATTGTACGGTGATCCATAGTTGCTCACATTCACGTTATTTGGTTTCTGAAAATAATCGTGTCATTCAAAATAATTGTTTGGCATCCATGGATCGTGTAGGCTAACGAAACTATATGTACATAGTGCAGTTGGCTCTTAACTTGTTTCCGTATTATAACAAGGTTGTTACTGCAAACATGTAAACTTACAGTTATACTATATCGGTGTCACATAACTCACCGCGGAGTTTATGCAACGGTTGTAGTCAATGTCCGAAGGCTCTTTAATATTTTTAGGCTCATCTCCGAATTTAACAATAAGTCACAAGATCTCTTGCGAAAGTGCTCACAATACTTTTGCCTAGTATTTATGATTTTGTTTTATATTCAGGCAATACGCTATTGAGATAGTTTCTTTCTACTCCCTTTGTAAATAGCTTAATAAATGAAACATATGTAATTTGAAATATGATTAGCATACTCCTCTCTCTTGGACTCTGAATTATTTCCATTTTATTTATTTGTTTTGCGTACATGTATCTTGAGTTTTCAGGTTATAGTTAACTGTTGTCATTGATTATTTCCGTATTTATTTTAATTCATTTTTTTTTTCAAACTGCCCTGATTTGCACCATCATACCTTTTTGCACGGAAATTAAACTGTATATTTAATGTCCCATAGACGTTTTGAGGATGTGCTTGTTAAAGAAAAGCAAGATGACAAATGATTCGTAAAAATGCTATGTTAATATCAACAAACTAATGACTATTTATTCGACTAGCATTTGTTGTGTATGTTGTTTCAAAAACAACTAAATGGCCAAATTGTTTTGGCAAAGCAATTTTACATTGAAAAAATACTTGCTTATTAACTTATACACGCTCAGACTAAACTCATTATAGATGCCAGGATTAAAATGTTGTACACAAGAGATGCGTTTTGTCTACAAAAGATTCATCAGTGACAATCAAAAAGTTAAAAGGGCCAAATAAAGTACCAGTTTGGAGAGCATTGAAGACCCAAAATTCCGAAAGGTTTGGCCGAAAACAGCTTAGATAACTTCTACTTCTACTTGTGGGATTATAAATTCTTAGTGTTACAAACATAAATCTGTGTATTTATTTTTTCAGTTTTAAATGCCAACTTTTGCAGATGTTAGGATATATTTTGAGAGACGCCGTTATCAATATACAGCTTATATATATATATATATATATATATAGATTGCCTAACAATGTAATTTTAACACACTATTTAGTATGTAAATATAAGAATGTTTAAAATATTTACAAAATGATGAAAATAAACGCAATATTTCGCTAGACTAACTAGCTTTATCAAGCGTGCATCTATCCAGGTGAAATCGGATGTAGATGATAAGAAACTTTGCAGCTCAATGTATATGTTGCACTTGAATTTAGCTGCCTTGAAAATAATACATAATTTGGATGTAGTTCAAGATTTTTACAAAATTTGTAGTTGAAGTTAGCAACGTCCATTGGCCAATATTACAGGATAAAAAGGACGATGCTGTGTACTAAATTATTCTTTATCTTTCCTGTATCTTTTCTCATCTTTTTCGTTAAGACCATCAGGTTCTAAAGTGTGGAGTTGGTGGATCCAGAAATTTTCTCTTCTCCTTCTCGCCGTGGTGTCCCACTCGGTGTTGACTTCTATGATTTGGAAAGTAACATTATCAAAAGAATGTTTCGTTGAACGAAGATGTCTTGTGAGAGGACAGTTTTTGTTGGTTTTGTACCATGAACGATGGTTATTGAGCCGAATATTAAATTTGTCCATTGTTTCTCCCACATACTGAATGCCACAAGTGTCACATGTTAATATATAAATTGAGTTCTCCGTTTTACAGTTGGAATTTGAGTAGATGGTATAATTTTGTTTAGTAACGGAGCTGATGAAAGAACTGCTTATATATATATATATATATATATATATATATATATATATATATATATAATGAAAACGGCAATTTTATACGTGTGCATGCAAGACATATAATTGGAGTGAGTGCACACTTTAACAAAACAAAGTAATGTGCCAAAATTATAGCATTTAATTGAGTAGACATTTAACAGACATGTTAATCTTCCCGTTGCTGATTTCTTAGTCTTATATGTTACTCCATGTTACTTCATGACAGAAGACTACACGTATATATATATGTTTTTTTCGTTTTTTTAAATAAAATCTTGATATAAGAATTTCGTTCGGCATGATTTGATGTCAATTCAAAATAAAATCGTTATTCAATATCTCTCATTAATACAGCTGATTTTATAATTTATCAATGACATAATAAATTTACCATAAAGCTTTCTGTGAATGACATGCCATCCAGTGTCTGTATGAGTCGAAATAGAACAATTTTCAGACGTATCTATCCGACAACTTGATATTAGTTTTGCAAAACTCGCTACACAACATTTATCTTGATAAGAGCATAACTTAGCACAATGCACTATACTTTCTGAGTAAACGTCGATCGTGTTCATGCTTTCATAAATTTGCTGATTGTACTCTACATTAAATGTCACGGCCGTTATGCTCACTAATATTGGTATTGAGGAAACAATAAAACTTATTGTTGTATCCTGGGTAACCATAATTTCTTATAGATTGATGTTTTTTTCTAGACTTACTCACTAATAAACGATTTAAACAATAAATTGATAATTCCTTATAATAATTACAGTCAAATGTCGATATGCACCATAGAGTTATGATATACTGTAACAAAACGCGATATGCAACGTCCGATATATTCCCTATATTTAAACTGATGACACTTTTTGTTTGCACTTATAGTATTTAAAATATATTCATTTACTTCAATTGTAACTCAAGTACCTCGATACTTCGTTAAACTATTGTATTTATTTGGACTTCAATATTTGTTTCGATCTTTAAACACTTTTATTAACTTGAAATGATAAAAATAAAACTAAAAACATTAGTATTTTATCTATTCTGTAATTTAAAGATCTGATCACGCTAACTTCAGTGCAATGCAATCAAATGATGTTTACCAAGTGTGAATCAATTAGCTATTTACAAAACTCCAAATTGAATCTTCATTATTTGAAGTGATTTTATATTGACACTACTAACATTGGAATTGATAGATTGATAACATGTGTTTAACAAAAGATCGGATGATACTGAAAACAACTTTTGCTTTAAAAATACAAATTATTGTAAATGCGTACCTTTACTTGATGATAACAGTCAAACTACACCTACACGTTGTCGTATTCAAACAACCTATACGTTTTCTGATAAATACTTAATTTTACAGAAAATTAAATAAAATTAGAACTTCAGACTTATCAGATTCGTATACTATATCCATGTATTATTAACTGTAGTGGAAATTTGATTCATTGGCAATAACATCATATTTTTATTTATGTTATTCTTATACATGTTATACACATATTTAAAAAAAAAAGAAAAAGAAAAAATAGAGCAGTGTATGTTGAAATACACATTTCTAAATTTTTAATAAAAATGATTGCTCTCTTTGAATCACAAACAACTTAGAAAAAAAAAAACAACGCTTATAAAGGTTTTCTTTTACTAACGGTTATTATTGTCAGTTGAATTTGTCAGCAATTATAACAATGAAAACATTGAATACTTTATCTGTTTATACTATACATTTATTTCCTAAGAAAACAAAAAGGCAAAGATGTAAGTTTTAATTAAGCCGATGTACATTCGCCAAATTTAAATTCTCAATATCAGTATCAACATGAATTTTCAATTTTGGGAAAAAAAAAAACAAATAATACCGAGATCAAATAAAAACAGATTTGGCTCCTTAAGCGTTTTGTCCTGACCATATTTGATATTTTTTGTCCACAAAAACGTGTCGAGTACACTGAAATCTGTATTATTTATTCATTTTACAAGCACAATTCTGGATAAAAAAGGTCTTTATAGATATTAAAGCTAATTTTGTTAAAGCTGATATCACCTGTTCTGGTTAACCAATATTCTTTTACCTTTATTCCGCGTCAAAGAAGACTTAGTTCAAATAGGGTTTTTGCCATCCGCTTATTACATTGTCAAAGTATTTATCTGTTTTTTTTTTCATTAGTGATTCATTAAGGAATTCGAAATAACATCGGTAATGTTCTTGTCATGACAGATACTGCTGCTGAAAATGGCTTGCTTTAACGTCTGACACACACTATTTACTTCCATTTTCATGCGGTAAGTCGTCTTTGAAATATGCTTCTTTGTGAAGTGTTATTTTAACTTTTTTTTTTAACCAGATGACATTCGTCCTTCTTCGACTTGTCTATTTGTCTCATTTGGATTTTACTTTTATTGATATGTAAATATGATCCCAAATTTGTTATACATTATACAAATAAGATATTAGTATTGAATAATCATGTTTTATTGTGTATCTTTTTAAACTTTCAACAATTTACAGATTATAATGTATCATAAATAATTGTTACCCTTACATTGTTGTTTTTCTAGCAGAAAAACGTTTTATTGGGCTTTCGTTTGAACTTCTTCAATGTCAGCAACATATTTCTTTACTTACACTAGTGAATAGATTTATTTGTTTGCTTCATATTAGGCACTGATATTTATCTTGTTGTCGTCAACATCACATACAAAAACGTTTGATTTTTGTCTGATACAATATTAAATTATACCGTTCATCTTCTTCATAAACTCTTGCATACAACTTTAGTATTGTCCTAAATTGTACATACGTTTTAGATGTTTTCGCAAACAAAAGTAGAGGTCAAAACAGTGTAAATAAAGAATACTTTAGCTTCCGATTAAAACTGATGACACGATTATCATGGTCTATAACACTACTCGAAGATACATGTTCACGATCAATCCATTTACGAAATGAGTCTCAAATACGCCTAATATATTACAAAAAAACCTTGATTCTGACAATGTAAATTGACAGGACCTGACAAAATATGATATTTAATGTAAACAGTATTTTTTCCCACTAAACAAAAATTTAAGTACTTTATAGTGCAGTTGAAACGCAATGGAAGTTTCACATGTCTTTCAAAATTTTTACGTTTCCTTTCAAATTTTGAAATTCATTCAACTGGTACAATAGAAATAAAATCTAACTTAAAGTTGATACCTGTACATCAATTAACGAGAAGCACAACTTTTTAAAGTGTATATGGAAAACTCGCACATCAGAATTAAAATGAATATATTAGAAAATTGTTTTAGGTTTTGTAGATATATGTTTAATATAGGACGGTCGGAGACGAAAAAGAATGTGTGATTGTTTTTCTTATTTGCCATTAGTGTTATTAGATGATGTAGGTCGGACAAAGAGACATAACTATTGTTCTACTACTGTTTTCCTCTCGATACTGGTAAGAAGTTAGTGATGATTTGTTTAAAGTAATGATCCTAATACAGCCCTTGGATGATGTAAACTTCCCCCCAAAAAAAACGTGTATGGTGTAATGGTGTATGGCATATGGTGCAATGGTAGAAGGTGTATGGTGCTATGGTGTATGGTGTAAGGGGAATGGTGTAATGGTGTATGAGGAATGGTGTGATTGTGTAACGTGCGATCGGGAATGGTGTGAATGAATGGTGTACGATATTTCATTGGTTAAAACCGAAGTTCTTTTTATTTAAATTTTTCGGAATGTAAACATAAACAATAATAATAATCTTATTGTTTTTTTTTTTTTTTTTTTTTTTTTATTTAGTATAGCAAATTACTTTACTCGTTAGACTCTTTGTTATAGATATTATACACATCAAAATAATCTTTTTTTTTTTCATATTCTTATTTACATTAAACAATGGCTATAACATTACACACTTGTGATCACATGCAGTTATCATAAAAGAAATGGTTTTTTTAACAAGAAGGCGGATAGGAAGGTTATCCACGCTTCGGAACAATATTTTTAAATCATGGGTTATCAACATCATTTTTAACGTTGCTTCGTTCCCCATTTTTGACAGTCCCTTCATAAATATTTCATCGTAATTCATCTTTGTTTGCCTTGAATTTACGATTCTGTTTTCCAAAAAAATTTTCAAAGGAAAATTGTACAGTGTTATTGCACATAAGGTGTATAATTATGAACAATCTCGTCAATTTCGTTAGATTTGTCTTTACGGATTATAAATGATATCTTGAACGTCCGGAAAAATATACTTATGTGAACAGGAATGAAATATTTGCCACTTGATATTTAGCTACCAACAAAATCAACTAACCGACATAATATACTAACAGTATACTTTTCCTAAAAGAGAACTTCTCATACTTTTCATTACAAAGTACACATGAAATCTGTCATGTCAGTCACAGTGTTGGACGATGTGGTGGAATAGTTTTATTATACAAACCATCCCGAACTACTGAGTTTAAATCAGCACACCTCAGCAAGCACGACTAATTTATGCGCAGACTAACCCGTCACACAATAGCGGAAAGGAATCTGTGACGTACCTAATCCATATTCAGAAGTGGGAAATACAAAACAGATACTGACTTTAATGACAGTTTTATATTGCGAATACAGAGATGAAATCCTCAGGCACTCTAAATTGAAGCGGACAAGATTTTGTAGTCATTGTTTTCCAATATTGTGGTCATATGTACTATACAAGCAATCCTAACGTCAATATTACTGCATTATAATGCAGCTATATATATTTACATAATAAAGTGCAAATATGGTCAGTTTTGTTTGAAGCTGTCGAATTATTTTGTTATACAAGTCAGCTTGAGGTATTAAAATTATTGAAATTTTGTTGCGAGACAAAATTTTGAATAAAATGAGGACATGCTGGCAATCTAGATTGATGGGGACACATTTTTGTTGTCATTGTACATGTTGTATTGCAATGTTGCTGTTATTTGTATTTTACAATCCTGACATCAAAATATTGCTGATTTACTATATGGCTATATAGATTTACATAATAAAGTGCAAATATGGTCGGTTTTTGTTGATGCGTTAAAATGATTTTGTTATACGTGTCAGCCTGATGTATCAAATATACTGAAATTTTGTTGCGAGACAATATTTTGAATAAAAAGAGGACATGCTGGCAATCTAGATTGATGGGGACAACTTTTGTTGTCATTGTGTTGCAATGTTGCTGTCATTCGTATTATACAATCCATTCTGACAATAAAACATAGCTGATTTACTATGTGGCTATATAGATATACATAATGTTAAAAGTACAAATATGGTCAGTTTTGGTTGATTCGTTAAAATAATTTTGTTATATGAGTCAGCTTGAGGTATCAAAACTACTGAAATTTTGTTGCGAGACAATATTTTGAATAAAAAGAGGACATGCTGGCAATCTAGATTGATGGGGACAGATTTTTGTTGTCATTGTATTGCAATGCTGCTGTCATTTGTATTAAACAATCCATCCTGACATCAAGATATTGCTGATTTACTATGTGGCTACATGTATATAGATTTACATAATAAAGTAGAAATATGATCGGCTTTTGTTGATGCTTTAAAATGATTTTGTTATCAGGTTATACGTGTCAGCCTGAGATATTAAATATACTGAAATTGTGTTGCGAGACAATATTTTGAATAAAAAGAGGACATGCTGGCTATCTAGATTGATGGGGACAATTTTTTGTTGTCATTGTGTTGCAATGTTGCTGTCATTTGTATAATGCAATCCATTCTGACATCAAAATATTGTTGATTTACTATACGACTATATAGATATTTACATAATAAAGTGCAAATATGGTCAGTTTTAGTTGATGCGTTAAAATAATTTTGTTTTATACAAGTCAGTCTGAAGTATCAAAACTACTGAAATTTTTTGCGAGACAATATTTTGAACAGAAAGAGGACATGCTGGCAATCTAGATTGATGGGGACAAATTTTTGTTGTATTGCAATGTTGCTGTCATTTGCATTTTACAATCCATTCTGAAAATAAAATATTGCTGATTTACTATGCAGCTATATAGACATACTTAATAAAGTGCAAATATGGTCAGTTTTGGTTGATGCGGTTTAATAATTTTGTTATACAAGTCAGCCTGAGGTATCAAAACTACTGAAATTTTTTTGCGAGACAATATTTTGAATAAAATGAGGACATGTTGGCAATCTAGATTGATGGGAACAATTATTTGTTGTCATTGTGTTGCAATGTTGCTGTCATTTGTATTTTAGAATCCATTCTGACAATAAAATATTGCTGATTTACTATGCGGCTATGTAGATTTACATGATAAAGTGCAAATATGTTCAGTTTTGATTGATTCGTTAAAATAATTTTGTTATACGAGTCGGCCTGAGGTATCAAAACTACTGAAATTTTGTTGCGAGACAATATTTTGAATAAAAAGAGGACATGCTGGCAATCTAAATTGATGGTGACATATTTTTGGCTATATAAATTAACAAATTGACGCATTCCCCATTTCCATACTCAATTTTACAATAAAGTACAAATATGATCAGTTTTGGTTGATGCGTTAAACTAATTTTGTTGTACCAGTCAGCCTGAAGTATCAAAACTACACATAATATATATATATATGTTCCTGAGACAGTAAAAAAAAATGTTCTGTTGGAGCCAGTGTGAGATGTGAAAACTACTGATTTTTGGTGATGATTTAGTTATTTGAAGAAAAATATATAACCATGATCACGGAGGTTTTAATTTTATACATTAATTTACAATATTGTGATCAAAATTCGTTTTTTATTTGAAATGTAATTGCATTATAGGTAATTTCGGATCGTGTAGATAGAATGGGGAATGGTGTATGGTTTTTTCCTTTTGTTAGAGATATTATTTCAAAACAAAAAATAATGCAACCTTGACGTACTTCAAATGGTCTGGCAAAACACAGTTCTAGATTTACACAACTGAATTGTTTCAATTTTACTTGTTTGTATTATGAGAAATAATATGTTTATTTCATATCTATACAAATACAAATCCATTACAGTTTTGCATAACAGGATGTTATTCATTTTAGATTAGTCGATTGTAAACTGATGAAATTAAAGACATCTAAAGTATAAAAGAGTGTCCGATGAAAGGTAAACATTTATTTAACACGTTATTGAATACTTTATATATATATTTTTTGAAATTGCTAAAATGTACTCAGTGATAATGCGTATTGGTATTAACACGGTCAATTATTGGGGATTTCTTAAAAAGATATGTGTTATTTGTCTATTAATTTGTTGTCTATTCATGAAAATTCATGTACCCAGTTAGGGAAATGACAGTTGTTTACAATTCGTTTGATGTGTCTGAAATTTTGATTTGCCATTTGTTGAAGGACTTTCCGTTTTGAATTTTCCCTTGAGTTCAGTATTTTTGTTATTTTACTTTAGCATACATGAACCATTATTTTTTTCTTTTATCAACACAAATATCAGATTTGTCGTTGTAACCTGCAAAGAAACAACGAAAGCAGAACGTGTTGTCAATGTGGAACACAATTAAATACAGTCCACTGTATAGTAAAGCCATATTTTACAATTGGCAAGCAGTGCAGTCCCTGGAGAAGGGGGGGAAATTATCTATAAAAGAATAAGTATGAACATGTTATGAATCATACTTTTAAATTGAAACTTTGTAGTTAATGAAAATGTAAAAGTTAAATCCTCTTAAGAACACCTTATGCTGTTTTGACCGTTTCACTGCTACCATTCTGGTTGCGATTATCAAAAATGTCATATATAAGGCAACCAATGGAATAAATTATACTTGATGAGGTTATTTATGTCAGTACTAAGTGTTGTGCGAAATACAGGTGATATAATACGTTGATAAAACAATTATACTCTCATACAAATACAAGAATACATTTTTATGAAAATGGTGATTACTTAATTTTTACATAATTACAAAGTCGCATTTATATTGATGAAGAAGCGAGTTTTTTGGCATTTTTTTGTAACTTAATCCCGATGGTACGACTGTTTAAGAATTCCTCTTCGACAATTGATTTGTAAAGCCCTATCTTGAATGGTTAGTCAAATACTGGACATGCTGAGAAAAGATTAATCTAAACGAAAAAAGATGTTCTACATCGTTTAATAAACTGAGCAACTATATGTGACAAATTTCTTGTTAGTATGCTTTTGATTTTCTTGTTTTCTAATATGGCATACTTCTATTTTAAAATAGCAAACCACTATATTAATATGGCATAATACTATTCTAATATGGTTTAATACTAGTATGTAAATTGATGTTCTTCACTCATTTAACTGATAGTTCTCAAATTTGTCACGATATATTGATCGGTAACAAATAAAAATGAAACCAACAACATTATATTTGTATTTATATTTCATTTCAATCCTACAAAAAGTAAAACTTACAGTGAATATATACATTAAATGTAATCTTATAAAAGCTGCCAATAAGGTAAGGCCACTTTATTCTTAGTCGAAATTTGCTGCACTTTAATAAAAGAACTTCTTAAGGCCAACATCTAAATAAACTTTCATAACAGCCAAGTAGAATGAAGTTTGGATCTAGACTTACTATACATGTATTAATTATAGAATACTACATGGTATTTGTTTCAATGTTTGAAGAAAACTAAAGTTGTATTGCAGGATAATAAAAATATCATATATACCTCCTGTGTTTCTCGTTTTTACTTCATTATTGATGAACTCATTCTCTTCGTACGTTTCTATTTCAGTAAGCTTTCCACCAATACCTTTACAGTTCTCCTAAAATTCAATAAATCAAATCTGCCTTCCGTGACATTTGTCAACGTATTGCAGTTTGTTTATTGTACTTTTTTTAATTATTGCTTTTAATTTGATAATTTATTTCAAATCTCGAATAGATTGTTTGTTTGGCTGCTTCCTTTACTTTCGTGTAATATCATGAAAAGGTAATTTTGCAGCAATTTGTATTACCATTGCAGCATTGGTTTTAGATTCTTTATTAATATGAAAATAAGCAGATGTGGTATGATTGCCAATGAGACAACTACCCACCAAAGTTATCAAGTATTAAGTATTTCTTACAATCTCATTGGCAATCATACTTCATCATGTTTATGATAAAAAAAAGTGGATGTAATTTTAAGCAGAATAATTCAACTTTTTCCAGTATTTATGAAATCAATTTATCTTTAAAGAATTAAAAAGACGTTACGAATCCTGGACACAGATTGTTCAGAGAGCAGCAAAAAAGATGACTGAATTATATAGGGTATGTTATTTCAAATTTTGTTATAAATTGTATCCTGTCACACAAGTAAAAGGTTTAGCTCGTATCCTGTTATACAAGTGCGAGATTTAGCTAGCTATAACACCAGGTTTAATCTACCCTTTTTTACATTAGGAAATGCCTGTACCCAGTCAGAAATATGAGTGTTGTTTACAATTCGTTTGAAGTGTTTGAAATTTTGATCTGCCATTTGTTGAAGGACTTTCTGTTTTGAATTTTCCGTGGAGTTCCGTATTTTTGTTATTTTACCTTATCATACATGAATCATTATGTTTTCTTCTATCAACACATAATGTACATACAAATTGTTTCAGCGTAGGATAGTTTGTGAAAAATTTGTCGATTGAGTCAATGATTGACATCTCGGCCTTCGGTCATATAACTTTACTCAGTACACAATTTTTGCTCGAAACACCAAATCCAATCCATATCTGAATCTGAGTGCGATAATCGTGCTTTAAATTTTTATGATCGCAATGTCAGGACTTCTTACATACATGCAAAAAATATAAAGGGTACTCTATAAGACTGTTGCATTGTAAGTGAGTTAACCAAGTAAACAAATCAATAAAAACTGTAGAAATGATATGTATCACTTAGAGTTCAAGTTAAATGCACTTCAAATTATACTGAAATAAAATAATTACGATTTTGTGTTTGTAGGGTCATGTTTATGTTTGCAGGGATGGGTTTCTTACACTCCAACAGTTCAAACATAACAAATCATAACAGCATAAATGTTACGATCATCATCACAAATTGGTTGAACGATATTGTGTCTCCACTCACTAGCGAAATATTTTCATAGTCGTAGATCTATAGATAAAAGTAATCGTGTTTGTAATTTTAGCAATTATGTCCTATTCCTGATTATGATATTTTGATTCAGTGTCGATTGGAATTGGAAGTGATGCATGCATAGCAAGAAACGCGTATCTGTCAAAGAACCCAGTGACGCTCCTTTTGAAGTCCATGTTATACCGTAATTGTATACAGACAAATTAAAGTTACATTACAGTGCTTAATCACTACATTCATTAAATAAGAAAAAAAGTATAAAAAAAAATCATATAATATAACTTCTGAAAAAGCTTCTGTCTTGGAGCAGGTAAGATTAAAACCTTGTCGGTGGTTGCGTAGAACTAGTTCGTTAACTTGTGGATTCACAATTCATATCTCTAGCGTATTTGCTATCAACACTGACTTTGATATCAACCGTTTATTTTGCTTCATTAAAGCCTCAATAATATTAATCTTTATATACATTGAAATACATATACGAACTGTGCGTAGACAAAATAACTGTTTGGGACCATCCGCATAGAGAAAATAAATCATTTGAATTTGGCCATATTGTCACGTCACAATACTACTATCCAGTGACGTCATATAGTTTGTCGATTATTTGGAAATATAGCAGTCGCCTAAAGGTGTGATCCAAATAAATTAAATTTTCTTACTTCTAGAATTTCTTCATATAATTAGAAAACATGTGAGGTGAATCAGCTTTAAGAATAACATATTCTACTATACAATTTTTCGATATAAGACTTTCTTAGGAGTTATTGCCCTTAAATAATGGTTTCATGTACCAATTGTAGCTGTCGATAAGCTAAATCAACCAGATAGATAAAATCTTTAAACAGCAAAAATGATCTCAGTGTTTCTTATTGCAAATAGTATCGTTTTATCACTATTTCAATAGCTTTCCATTTTTTACTCGATGAGTGATTATTCTTTTCAGGATGTAGTTAAAATCATTATCGTTTTAACTGATTTAAGTGCATTCAAGTTTTCGTATTTTGACAGACTGCATATGAAAAATACGGTATTAAAAGACAACAACCCAACAGCACAATACAAATCGAAAAAAAAATTGTAGAGGTAAGCGACCTGCTAACCAACAGAAAAGTGTGTTTATCACATACCAAAACTTTATTTCAGATAGAATTGGGAATACACCTTTCAGATTACAAAGATCTGCCATCGAAACTAGATTTTTTAAAGGGACGAGACATAAACGTTTCGCGAGATACATTGTCACCACTGAGTTTGCTCCCTACATGCAGCAAGATCATTTATTTGTGACAGGTTGAATAAAAAAAGTGATGTCTGCACGCGTGTACCTATCTGATATAATTCAAAGCAGCCCTTCATATTGTTTATTCCAATCAATGAAAAAAAAAAAATAATAAAAAAAAAAAAAACGAAAAGAAGGAAATAAGAAATAAAATGAAAATTGATGAACATCTGCTATAAAAGTCGATGCAATGTTGGCTTATTAGATCATGCAAAAATAAACAATAACTTACATTATATGTGAAACACAAGCAATCCAAATCTACATGCCTGTACCAAATCTGAAGATTTTACCAATCTTTGTGAAATCAGTATTAACTTATGGAGTTTTTTTCCATGTTGGTGGAAACAGAAAACTTCTCCATGTGAACTGTGTATAATTGTGTATCAAGTATCAGTTAACAGTCTTTTGTGTTTTATTAACACATATTGAAGTCAGTCGTGAAAACGAAAATAAAAAAAAATGTATGATTCTCTTTTTTCAGTTTTATTTGTTTCAAGTTATGTTCGTCGCACAAAGAGGCATAACTCTTGTAATGCGAACTGAACAAGTTCAATTTCTAAATTCCATACCGTTCGACAAAAATGTATCATCAATAAGAAACTAACATTGTTTATAAATTCTAGTGATTTTCTGCTGCCCGTTTGTTCAATGGTAAAAGATAAAATTGAGAATGGAAATGAGAAATATACTGTTAAGACAGCAGATCCAACTATATCAGTCAGCAGTAAAATATAACAAGTAGCTTGTTTCAGCAAAAGCCATATGAGATCCCAATAGTTTGATTGTTTGAATAATGATCATATGTCCTTAAAAAATGGGGTATACAATATGGATAAAAATATGACTACACATTTTTTTATTAGATTTTAGATTATCAATTACTAAAATGCACCAACAAAAAAATTCCAATGACTAAACAAGAGTACAACAAGAATACAGAACTCAATGGCAAATTCAAAAAGGGGATTCCATGAAAACTGACAAAATCAAGCGTTACTAACGAACGAAAAGAGTACAAAACAACACTGTCATATTCCTGACATGGAACATGCATTTTGCATAAAACCTGGTATATAGCTAACTAAACTTCCAACTTGTGCTCATGTTGTATGACAGAAGAGATTGCAATTGCCAGATATAGATGTAATGGTGCAGTAATATTTATTTTAAAACTACATCTTATATCTATCATCATTACATATCAGCACTACTGGTGCGTTCCCTTCATTAATACATTGTATCATTCTGACCTATAAGAAAAGATTCACAGATAGTGTTATATTCATCTTACCTCAGTCGTTTACCTAGTTCATGTAGGTAACAAGGAAATGATAATCTTTAGATATGTGTACAGGTCATAGGGAAGTCAATTAATTGTAATTAAAACATATATTAGCGCCGACATTTGGTAGTTGAAACATGTAAAACATGGTAGTCTGAAATATGATCGTATCTCGGGAGGACATCGCTTATCAAAATCACCTTCTAGCGTCATCTATCAGTTTGCATGACTGAATTGTGATTCTGTAGTACTAAAGGTTTTGTAAACAAATTCACCATTCGGATGTTAAATTTTCCAAAGATACAATTTTCCTTTTATTCAAGAAAAAAAAATCAATATATGAAGGCGACCGTCCAATTTCAGTTTTAGTATCATCAATGTGACTTTAATGGAATATATGACCTGCAAGTACCAGCTATTTATGTTACTTCGATACACTGCATGATTTATGTATATGTATCTGACGTCGTAATGTGTATCTGATTTAGTACATTCTACCTCTTATGTAAACAAAACACATAGATAAGAAGGAACTTTGACTGATATGTTTGCGATGTCGCCGCAATGTCTATTCTGACATTTAATGAAAAGCGACATTTTGTTAGGAAATCTTTATTAATGATCTAATAGAAAGCGTCTATAAAAAGACATTCTAATTCGTTTTTAACACTTGCATATTTCTTAAATTCATTGATAATATACTTATCTTTTGAATAAATTATTACATTTTTTTTTTAAATTAAATCATTTGATACTTTATAGTTAAAAACTCAAAAAATGATTGAAAATAGTAACTTGTAGCAAAATATATATAAAATTTTCCATAGTGTTAAAGTACAACAAGTATGAAGCCACATGCTCATAGAAAGAGGTAAATACATTAATCTTACAACATTGCTTTTGATAGTTCTCATAAGTTTATATCAATGCATTGCATCTTAATCTGAAAACTCGCAAATATAAGACTTCAACCAGTAACATGGCAAATCAATCCATTGAAAATTAACCGGCCCATATGACCCAAGACACATTTCAGTGGTAGGATTGTTTGGTTCACCTTTTGCCATATCTGTGAATGTCATTGCTTGACTTGGAGTATTTATCCATCTGATACCGTCGTTAGCATTGAACTTGTATCCTCCAAGAAAATATATGTTATCTGAAAGATATAAATATGGGTTTTCCGTAAGATGTTGACATTTTAAACTAACGTATTGTCATTTTGAATTGTTCCGTTCTTGCCGATTTTATTTTTAGATTATATTACCAGTACGAATGTATGTCAAACATTAAACATCACCAATATCTTAGTTTCTTCATGATGTACCTATTTAAAAACGGATATTATAAGCATCCAAATCTGGTAATGTACATATTTGCAGACATTTCTTCATTGCTATTGCATTTATTGATTCTCGAGGACTTGTATCATTTATGTATATTTGTCTAATTATTTGTTTTTTTTTTATAAAAGTAAATAAAAATCAGAATCCTGCATCTTGTACCTCTTGTCTATTGACGCATGCAAAACACAAAATGTGCTATGTGTCTGAAGCAGGCTGTTAGTTGTCTTTTTATACTTGATTCTCATTTTATGACCTTGTATGGGCTTTTATAGCAGTTTACACTACAGTATGAGTGCTGTTCTTTTTAAGGTCGAATGGGGATCTGTATGTCCATGAACGTATGACTGTTTTGACTAGATGTGTTGTTGATAATTATATTGCATTTCCATTTTGATACAAATAAGTTTTATATCAAACCTGTCTTTAGACATGATGGAATAGACAAAAGATACACATACTACCTACCAGCATTTCTATCAGTTAGTGTATCCTTGATGAAATCATTTTCTTCTTTTGTTTCTAGTTCAACCAATTTCCCTCCAAAATTGTAGCAATTATTCTGTGAATACAATTAGATATTACAGATATGCATATTCAAATAGATCTCTTTCTTGTTGTTTTTAAATCTCTACCATTCATGGATCTCTCTGATGATTCATTATTTCCTTTGGGAAATATAAACTTCACGGTTTTAAATGAAGATGCATTTATGATTATAAAAGTAGAACAGAAGATTTCGATTAATAGCTGCCAATTTGTAAATGTGGATAAAATTTACTTAATGCATTTTTTTTAATAACAATGCTCTACTCAGTCGGAGACAAAACCAATATATATTTTGTATCAAAAGGAAGCACATCACTACAATATAATCGTGTTGCTCTTGATTTAAAAGACACAATTGAAATAAAGAATCATCTTAACTGTGAAAACACAAATCTATCATTTAAATGACTCGGGGATTCAAAATTTTAATCAATTCTAATGAAATCAGTACGGATGACGTGATTTTTTTATAAGCAGGTTTAGTAAATTGAGCTTGTTTGAATTATTGTAAACATTTTTAATCCGGAAATATGCTATATTATATTGTGTTTATCTAACCAAGCCAACGAATGCAAGTGCAATGCACTATACCACTAGTTTTGGTTTGAGAATTCTTCCAGTAATTATTTGATCTGTAATATTTTTCACAAATGTGCAAAAGTATATTCGAATTAGATGGTAAATGTATCAATAAAACAAAAACTCATAATGAGTCTGCTCTGTATTTAGGAGTCAGTTGCAAATCATGATATTTGTATGTGATTGTTTTGTCTCATATTCTGGTGCTTTGTTTTAATTGACAAATTATCTGTAGACGGCATATTTTGTGTTGCTTCTTTATTTTCATTCACAACAAATATACTAATGACGATGTAAAGCTTGATATAGTGTTAAGTCGAGTTTTTTTTTTTTTTTTTAGCACTATGATTTCCTCCAGATGTGGTTTTGTTTTTCGTTATTTTGTTTTGTTTTGTCTTTTTTTGTTTTGTTTTGTTTTTCGTCGCCGAGTTATTGTTTGAATGAAATTCATCCTATAGCTTATCTTGATAATATCCCACAACTGCATACAATATTTTACCCGAGCCGTTTGCCAATCAACAGTGTCTTCAATAACTTTATACGTTGATGTTGCATAACTATAACAATCAGTACATGACGGAGGAACTGTAATAAACATAATAAATGATGTTAAAACATAATAAATGTCGCGTACTATGTTTTAATGTTTTGAAAAAGAACGTTACAAAACGATAGTTTTAAATTTACGATGCTGTACAAAAAATTTGAGATGGTTGTTATTTTCTGTGAATAATCCATGTTTGGTTCAGTGATTTGAAAATAGGTGAACGATACTATGATATTCAAAGCCCATTATTCAAAAAAGAAACTAACAACCACATGAAAAATCTAAAAATAACGAAAAGACAAACAAGTCCATATAACACTACAAAGAAACCCAAAACTAAGCAAAACAAACTGGACAATATACTAGAGGTTACATGTTTTTTCAGGCTTCCGAAAAGGTTAACAAACCTGGTCCAATAATGACACCCGTCAAGTACAAATAGGGTTGTACAGTCGCATTAGGTGATTTAACAATCAAGGACAAGATGACAGGATAGTGGTAACAACAAATATTGACTACGAATTTTCATAACGTTCAACCAGCTATTTATGGCGTCCTTAAACTATTAATGAATGAATTGAACAAAACCATTTTAAATCCTTTTAAGCTGATACCCTCAAGGAAATTATGATCGGAAATGAAAGTCCTAGAACATCGTATCAACTTGAACCTTAATAGGTTGAAGGTTTGGTACCATTAAAACGTTTAAACCCGCTGCATTTGTTTGCACCTGTCCTAAGTCAGGAATCTGATGTTCAGTAGTTGTCGTTTGTTGATGTGGTTTATGTGTGTTTCTCGTTTCTCGTTTTTTATATAGATTAGACCGTTGGTTTTTCCGTTTGAATGGTTTTACACTAGTAATTTTTGGAGCCCTTTATAGCTTACTGTTCGGTGTGAGCCAAGGCTCCGTGTTGAAGACCGTACTTTGACCTATACTGGTTTACTTTTATAAATTTTGACTTGGATGGAGAGTTGTCACATTGGCACTCATACCACATCTTCTTATATATATGAGTGTGACCATGCGGTAATTACTTAGTATACACTGCAAATTTTTCTTTTGGTAGGAAGTAAAGTGTTCAGTTTATAATAATTGTGTTCTTTTTGAAATGTATTTATATAGTAATACAAACTTTGAAATATAGCCGAAACGTGAACCATCATTCACAGTACTAATACAATAAGCAAATCTCTTCCTGTGGCCCTTACTACACGGTTCACTTAAAGAACAATTTATGTGGTTTGACAAGAATAGTTGTTTAATAGAAAGGAAGGATATGGGGTATCCATCCATGACACAAAATCAGTACATTCACACCAAAAACACAAAAAGTAAAAGAACAAATTAAACCTTGACATGCATTGCATTTAGTCCGCTTTTTTGGTCTCTAATAAAATAATGCTTAAAAGAAAGATACTGTCTATGGATAAGACCATTGATTATAGGATGTAGAATGCGAGTACTTAGGTTTAAAATCCTTACAGAATATAGTTAATTCAAAGTGGCTAATGTCTATATTGAATTATGATTAATGGAACCTAGCTGGAAACACAAATCATGTATTAGTTTAAATATACATTGAACTAGGTGTGTCTTTTGTTTTTTTGTTTTTTGTTTTTTTGTTTTTTTTTTTTTGTGGGAGTTAATTTGTTTGGAATTTTTGTTTTGTGCTTAGTGTCAATTTGATAATTCAAGCCCTTTCCAACAGATTCATGCTGGTTTTTCTAATTGTGTGCAGTTATACCACCGCCCTTGCTAAATGAGAGTATTGGGCACACACACACACACACACACACATGTTTAACCCTGACAGTATCTATATGTCAGAAGCCTATACGATGTCTACATCCTGAAAATAAATTGGTTTTGTCTTTCGTTGTTGTATGCCATACTTGTTTTTATTTTTTTTTTTTTCAGCAAAGGACCGGCTATTGGTTTTCTCCTTTGAAATGTTTCATACTACGTCCAATTGAGGTCTATTTCCGTAACTATATGGTATAGGCTTTGCGTAGTGTTGAATACTGTACGATGATCAAGATTTGATCACATTCATGTTATCAACTGATCTCTGGACGATAGTTGTCTCATTGAAAATGTTACCTCTTTTTTGTTATGCAAAATTGCGTTTTTGACATACACGGATTGTGTCTCAATCCGTATACTTATCAGAGTGTAATTTATACATAGCGCATTTTAAGCATTCCGCTTTTGAGATAATTTGTCTTGTTACTATATATATTACTAACTAAATTGGAACATGGCTTATTTTCCACATACTTTGCATAATCCTCTCTCCTTGACACTAAATTATTTACTCGTTTTGGGTATCTTATGTTTTCTAGGTTATTGATATCATAATTATTGATAATTTCCGTTTCAATTTTCATTTAATTTTTCTGACTGATATGATTTGCATTGTCGTACTTTTCTCATTGTTTTTTTTTTTTTTTTAGCAGGAAACTTACGAAATGTATATTTAATGTCCAGTAGAGGAGATGTTTTTTTAAAGATCAGAAACATTCTTTAAAAAGGACACGTTATGGTTATATTATATAACAGATGACTTATATTTGACTAGCATTTGTTTAAAAAAAAAAAAACTTTTTGGTTGTTTTGGCAAAATAACTTTTACATTTGAAAAATGCATGACTTTTAACTTATACACGCTCAAAAAGAGAGAAAATTACTTTCTTTACATGTAGCTGAACAAAATACTTCTCATACAAATCATTCTAGGTTTCGGTGAAATTACCGCTCATTAAACTCTTTTGGCGATAATACATGGTCACTCAAAAACGCTTAGTAGTAAAGACAACCCCTACTAGCAATTAAATCGGATGACATGACATTACAAACCTGTAAATTGTTAGCTGTAAAAAAAAAAAAAAAAAAAAAAAAACACTAACACTGATTTTGCATTCCGTTGGTAAATACACTCACCATCGATACAAGGCTTACAATATTGTACGACATACGCACGTTTTGTCTACAACAGAGTAATCAGTGACGCTTGAATAAACAAAGATCAAAAGGCCAAAAAGCACGAAGTTGAACAGAATACAGGACCCAAAATTCAGAAAGGTTTAGCCAAATACGTTGATCTAATCTACTCCAGTGGTAGACAATCCTTAGTATTTCAAAAATATGGATGCAGACTTTTGCATATATTAAGATATATTTTGAGAGCCTCAGTTAATAATAAACAGCGTATTTATATATATAGATAGATATTTGGACTGAGTGCACACTTAAACAAAACATAGTATTGCGATATCCAAAATCGTAGCAGTAAATTGACTTAATATTAAACAAACATGTTTATCTTCCCGTGGTTGAACTATATGTGTTGTTAATTCTTTTCATTTCAAGAACTTTGCAATGAAAATATACTTACCATAAAGTCTTCTGTGCATGACATCCCATCCATTGTCTGTATAAGTCGAAATGGAACAATTTTCAGATGTATCTATCCGACAACTTGATGTGATTTTTCAAAACTCGCTACACAACATTTGTCTTGAACAGAGCATAACATAGCACAAAACACTATACTTTCTGAGTGAACGTCGATCGCATTTATGCTTTGATATATTTGCTGATTGTACTCTATAGTGAATTTCACGCCCGTTATACTCACTATTAATGGTATTAAGAAAACAATAAAGCTTATTGATACATCCTCGAAAATCATAATCTCTTATAAATTGATGCTTTTCTAGACTTATTCATTAATAAATAATTTTTCAAACACTAAAATGATGAGTCCTCATAGAAATTACAGTAAAATGTCGATATGCACATAAGAACTATGATATAACGCGATATGCAACTACCAAAATATTCTCGTCGTTTAGACTGATGACACTTTTTGTTTGTAATTATAATATTCAAAATGTATCCATTTACTTTAATTGTAACTCGATTGCCTTGATACCTTGTTTTCCTATTGTTTTTATGTGGACTTTAACTTTTTTCGATCTTTTAACACTTTTATCTGTTTTAAATGATCACAATAAAACTAAAAACATTAGTATTTCAACTAGTCTGTAATTGAAAGCTTTGATCATGCAAACTACCGCAATGACAAACTTAATGACAATGCAATCAAATGATGTTAAACAATTAGTAATCAATTAATTATTTACAAAACTCCGAATTGAATATTGATTAAACATTGACAATGCTTATATTGGAATTGACATGTATTTAACAAAAGATCGCATGATGATAAAAACAACTATTGGTTTTGAAACACAAATTATCAGAAGGGCGTAGATTTGCTTGATGATAACAGTCAACGTATGACTGCACGTTGTCGTATTCAAACAATATATACATTTTCTGATAAATACTTAATTTGACAGAAAATTTAATTAAATTAGAACCTACGACTTTGCTTAGACATATTAAATCTATGTACTTTTAATTGTGGTGGAAAGTTGTTGCATTGCGAATAATACTGTGTACTTTTACAAGTTGGTATCAATTTTTAGTGGTTTGAGGAAAAGTTACATATTCGTGGTTTTTTTAATTCTCACTGTAGTCTGAAGTGATGACACAAATTAACCCGATATCGAATGAAAAACAGATTAACGATCATCACAGGTGTTGATTGAACAATAAACATGTCACTGTGCTTGTGTCTGAGCAGAAAGTTGATGAACCAGGGTTATGTCAAAGAACGTCTCGTTTTTTTTTTCTAAAAAAGTTCATCGGAATATACCAATATCTGAATTGCGTGTTATAGCCTTATTTTTTTTTTTTTTTTTTTTTTTTTTGTAAATTATTAACCCTTACTGTTAAGTCCATTTTTCATAATATCTCTTTGGCGTGGCTCGGTACTTATACATCCCGCAATTGTGTTATTGTGCTTTGGTATTTTTTTTTTTTTTTGTCTTTCATTTTTGCTTATGTGCTTTGTCTACATGCCATTTTGTATTTCTTTGTTGACATATTTGTTTGTATTTATAGTGATTAAGATTATAACACAATGTTGACTGCTGTACCCCTATTTTTGACATTTTTACCTATTATGTCACAATGTTTTGTTCACACATTGTTGTCAATATAATGAAATTTTATGCGACTGTCATACAAGTGAGAGGTTTAGCTAGCTGTAAAACCAGGTTTAATCCACCATTTTCTACATAGGAAATGTCTGTACCAGGTCAGGAATATGACAGTTGTTTTCAATTCGTTTGATGTGTTTGAGCTTTTGATTTTGCCATTTGATAAGGGACTGTCTGTTTTGAATTTTCCTTTGTAGTTCGGTATTTTTGTTTGTTATTTTACTTTATAAAGAAAACTGTTACATAGAAAATTCTTATGAAATAAAAAAGCAAGCCCAATATGAAATTATTATTTTTTTTTTCGTATGAGAATAATGAGGAGATAAAATGAACACTTCATCAGGAATATCATCACCGCAGGTCTGACTTTCATCAATCAAAATATTTTTAAATTTTTAATAATCATGAGATTTAAAAGGTTAAATGTCGTACATTGTAGGTTGTTAAAGATAAAATAGATAAAATCTGTCTGAAGTTGTATATTTAGTTCATAGTGCATTTGCTGATATTTGATATATTCTCTAAATTATATGCCCGTATCCATATGATCAAACTGCCTAAATTGGATCTTTCCATGTCTCGAATTTGACAGCTGTTCCTATATGTCCTTGGACACTAAAATTCGTGGATAAAGCCATCCACGAAAACCACAAAAGTTGATACCCCAACGAGGAAAAGTACTTCCAAATTATCATATGTTTTTATTCTTATACATATATTTGAAGAAAAAAATTAAAAAGAGAAGCCTGTGTTGAATTGTATTTTTCAGATTGGTAGTTCTCTTTGAAGAACAAACATCTTTATAATAAAACAATGCGTATAGCCTTAACTGACAATTGTTATTGACAGTATAGTTTGTCAAATTTGTCAGCAATGATGACAGTGACAAGATGTAATACTACTGTTATTTCTTTTTTCAACAAAAGTGCCTAAGTTTCAATTAAGTCGATGTACATTTACCAAATGTAAGGTCTCAAATCAGTATCGATGTGAATTTTTAATTGAGTTCACCTGAAAATATTTTCAACAGGTTAGCTGAAAAATAAATCTAACTTCTAATAAGTTCGGTCTTGACCGTCTCTGGTGATTTTTATTCCAAAAAAAATGTGTCGAGTTCATTGAAATGTGTATCTCTTATTCATTTTACAGGAACAGTTCTGGACAAAAATCGTCTTAAATTGTGGAGAAATGTTTTTTAAAGCAGATAAAACCTTGTTTGGCTGTTCATTTCCAATTTCCGCGTCAAAGAAGGCATATGTTGAATTGGGTTTGTATCATTTTTTTTTTCAAGGTTTTTATCTGGGGTTTTGTTTGTTTACGATTCATTCTGTAATACAAAATGTCACCAGCAATGTACCTGTCATGAGTTATATAACCGATACTACTACTCCAGCAGCATTGCCTATCTTTCCAAAACACCATATGCAGTTTTATATAGTTAATCGTCTTTAATATATTAGTATACTTCTCTGTGCTGTGTTGACTTTTGTCCCAGGTGGCATTCGTCCTTCGTCGATTTTTTACTTGTCTGAATGTGCTTTTCTTTTGTAAATGTAATACTGATGTCAGATTTGTAATACATTATTCATATTCGATGTCAGTTTTTAATTATCACGTTTAATCGTTTATCTTTTTTCAACTTTTATGAAATTTTCATATTACAATGTGTCATCAGTAATTGTTACCCTTACCTTGTTGTTTTACTAATAAATGAATATTAAAACGGTCATTTTGATCTAAACATCTTTTAAAAGGTATGAAAAATAAATTATTCAATCATGTTCAGTCTTTTAGTCAATTTTCAGACTGATCTAGTGCGGTAAATTTAGTACTGTTCAGAAAATTCGCTTGCAGTAAACTTAGAAAATGAAAGGATATGGAGTAAATGTACATGGGACAAAATTGCACACAATACATAGAAAACATAGAAAATTATCAATGAACAGGGCTTTTATTCCTGTTCTTCATCTTGACAGTTGATGAGGGTCTTCAACAATGAACAAATCATTCATACCCTACAACAAGGTCAAGACGGCCCCTAGCGTCGACTTAAGTGGTACTATTGATAAAAATAAAGTAATTGTTCAGTAGCATTTTTGACGAGATTTTTGTACGATGTTGGTGCGTACAGGAAGATAACATCTACTGAACAGTCTGAACATAGTCTGAACAGATCTTATTTGACTGCAGGCGAATAATCTGAACGGTACTGAATTAACCACAGTGGATAAGTCTGAAAATTTACTAAAAGACTGTACATGACTTGATAATTTATTGTTCAGTCAATTAAGATCTGTTCAGATCCTACTGACCGTTTCAGATCAAAATTAGTTTACTAGTGATTTCTATTGAAATTGCTTTATTGGGCTTACGGCTTCCACTCCTTCAAACAAGTCTACACTAGAGGTTTTTCAAGCGATAGAGTTATGCTTTACATTTCATTATTTTGATTTACCCTTGCACTACATTTCTTGAGGTTTTGCACTGTTTTGCAGGTATTCATTTTTGTCTTGGATCATAATATTGTTATTTAGAGTGCGTATGCACATGGAATCCGTGTTAATCTGAACACTTCTAGGATATCCACGTGCTTAAACAAACGTATTTGTAATGCCTCTACAGCCAGATTGATTAACAAAAATTCACAGGGATATTCACAAATTTCCCCGTGCAGTGCCAAAAGTGACTAACCTGTTTTAGATTAACTTCACAAAATACTGTAAGGTCAACAGTGAACGGGAGAGCTGTTTCGCTCTCCTTTTCCTGTGACATTATCTGAAAGACTCAAAACCTCATATATGTGGTAACTTGAACCCAACCTAAGTGTGGTATTCAATATGTGGGACAGACGGGACGAGAGTATTACAGAAGAAATCAAGAACACCTTTACCGCTTTCGAAGACCTAAAAAATTCAAAAGTTTGATATATCAACATTTAGATAAGCATAATCACAATCTAAAATTTATAAAATTCCAACCACTTGAAACCGTTCAGAAACAACCAGGAGAATAAAACAAGCAATTTGAAAAATCACGTGAAGCTCGCGAATTATTTTGGATAAAAAGACTTCAAACAGCTTATCCTCTCGGTCTTAATGACAAAATATTAGGACAGGGGAAAAAATCTGATATAAAATCTCTAGACAGTTATTTGAATACAATTATGAATACTGTTAATATTCGTATATCTCATTTTGAAAACAATTCTGAAATTAGTAATAGGGTCCATGATATTCCCATTTCTAGAATACAAAATAAACCCCAAAGTACTCGCAAAGCGGTTTGTGTTCGTACCGGCAGACAAAGCAGCAAATAATGTAGTGGTGGTGTGACGCATATACTACACGGAAGTTCTCCAAAAGAAATTATAAATTCTTCTACATTCAGGTCCGTACGCTCCACAGAGAGTGGAATTGTAAACAAGCATATCACTGCCACTACCCAGCTTAAAGCTTCTTCAAAACATTTGAAAGTCCCTACTATGTACTGGTTATCTAAATAGCACAAAAAAAAAAAAAAAAAAAATTAAATTCCGTTTCATCTCCGCATCTAGTAAGTGTTCTACTACCAATCTATCGGTGCTTCTAACAACCTCTCTTACTACTTTCAAAGAACTTGTTATTAACTTTTGTAATAAAGCTTATGAAAATAATGGTATTAATTATTTTTGGAGTATTAAAAATTCTTTAGAGGTTTTAGATAAAATGAATGCTTTTGATGGTCCTTTTAATTCTGTTGAAAGTTGTGATTTTTCTACTCTCTATACTACATTTCCAAATAATCTTATCAAGAAAAAATTTTCATATTCAATTAAATGGTCGTTTGAAAAATCCCATTGCAAAATTATTTGCTGTAACTCGTTTAAAGCCTTTTTCTGTAACGAAAAAGGAAAGTATGCTAGATACACTTACTGGAAATGTGAAGATATGATTGAAGCTTTAAATCTCCCCTGGACAACATATATGTACGTTTCGGCGATAAAGTGTATCGACAAGTAGTAGGTATTCCTGTGGGCACTCACTGCGCCCCTTTAATAGCAGATTTATTCCCGTATTGCTATGAATCTCAGTTTATGACCAAACTCAGTAAAGACACGTCATTGTTACATTTGGTTGATACATTCAACAATACCTTCCGTTATCTGGATGATATTTGTTCGTTAAATAATCAATAGTTCTCTAAATATACTACCGAAATTTACCCAAAAGAACTTACTTTAACCAAATCTAACAAAAACAGCAGTAGTTGTCCTCTTCTACATTTGGACAATTCAATCTCTAAAGGAAAACTCTATACTATAATTTACGACAAAAGAGATGACTTTTCATTCCCTATTGTTAATTTTCCTTTTTTAGACGGCGATGTTCCTTTGGCTCCATCATAAGGTGTTTATATATCCTAACTCGTTCGTTATGCCCGTGTGTGTAGTGATGTCATAGATTTTAACGAACGTAATCAATGTATCACTGGTAAATTATTAAGTCAGGGATTTCTTTACCATAAATTACGTAAAACTTTTACTAAATTCTTTTATAGATACAAAGATTTGATTAGTAAATTTGGCTGTACCTGTAGAAAACTGATTAAAAACGATATTTCACAGCCTCTATTGTACTTAAAACGCGGAAATCACTATGTGATCCGTGTAAACTCATCGAACCCTTAAACAAACTTATTAGTACAGGTTATCTTACCAATGTTGTAATATGATCTTTGAATATAGTTTACTTTGGCACTAATATCGATTTTGTCATCAGCAAATTAAAACATAACTAAATTTATATTCTTTTCAAACGGGATGTATAAAGACACACCCACGTTCATTTTGATCTATAAAGAGGTTTATTCCTAACTAACCTACTGCCTGTCGATACATTTATTTTTGGCATTGCACAAGCCATGTCTTCTTTGACTGTCCATGACGTTAAAATACTAAATCCTTGGGATGTGTTTTAGTTGATTTTAGTCTCTGATGCATGATTTTTATTATTAATTGTTTTTGGCTTTTAACTAGCTGTCAGTAACTGCGAGTACTCTCAAATCGTACTTCCCTGTTTATTTGACCTGTTGATACTAATTGTGATGCTTTTTTGTTATTTAATGTTTACTTATTCAGGAGTATATCTGGTCTATATACCAGTTTTTATAAGTGTTAAGTATTACTATAAATTTTCACTTCTTCGTACTATGAACATCAAAATTATTTATTTTGTAAAAATATTTCCTTGCTCCATTTGAACTGTACACGTATAACTAACAACAAAATTATTTTCATTTACCTGTGTTTATAGTAAATGCAAATGGCTGATATGTTTGTTCAAGCATATTGTTTTTTTCTTAAATTGTTTAACATTTCACAGCGGTATAACATGTTACTTTAATTATTCTTCCCTTAGTTTATTTATTTTGTATTTACATTGTATCATAGATCAAATGTATTTGTTCAGTGTATGTTCACTGGTGTCAATATGTCTTTTGACTGAGTTAAGCTATTTCAATTGACATTTTATAGTGTGTCTTTCTATGTTGTGATGTTACACTATTGTTTCAGATAAGGGTGAATGTTTGGTACCGTTAAAACGTTTAAACCCGCTGCAATTGTTTGCACCTGTCCTAAGTCAGGAATCTGATGTTCAGTAGTTATCGTTTGTTGATGTGGTTCATAAGTGTTTCTCGTTTCTTTTTTTTTTTTTATGTAGATTAGACCGTTGGTTTTCCCGTTTGAATGGTTTTACACTAGTAATTTTTGGGGCCCTTTATAGCTTGCTGTTCGGTGTGAGCCAAGGTTCCGGGTTGAAGACCGTACTTTGACCTATAAAGGTTTACTTGTATAAATTTTGACTTGGATGGAGAGTTGTCTCATTGGCACTCATACCACATCTTCTTATATTTACCTACTGTATATTAGACTGCCACCATGCACCGTTTTGCATCAATTGTATACGGGATGATTTGAAATGAGTGTATGCTTTATATATGAATTCTTAACTTTTGCCTATAATAAAAATAGTATGCCATTACAACAAACACATGTCTAGATTTCCGCTATCTAATACAACGAAGTGTTTCCATTTTACTTGTATGTATTGTGAGGAGAATGTTTATTTAATTTTTAGACAAATACAAATCCATTACGATTTTGCTTAATAGGAAGTTATTCAATTTAGTTTAGTCGATAGAAAAATAATGACAGCGAAAGTAAACTAAAGGTATAAAAGAGTGTCCTATGAAGGTAAACACTTTTAAAGGTAAACAAGTTCTTTGTATCTTATTGAATATTCTGAAATATACTCATTGATAATGCGTATCGTCATTTACCCATTCAATTATTCAGGATTTCTTAAAAACAATATTTGGTATTTGTCAATTACCTTGTTGTTATTTCATTTAAATATCGTTGTGGTTGTAACTTGCATAAAATACAACGTAAGCAGAACGTTTTTTTCAATGTAAAACACCATTAAACATAGTCGACTGATAAATAAAGCCATATTGCATAATTGGCAAACAATGCATTCCCAGGAAAAGGGGCGTAATTATCTGTCAAATAATGAGTATGACCATGTAATGAATAATACTTTTGAATTGTAACTAAGTCGTTAATGAAAATGTAAAAAATTAATCCTCTTAAGCACACCTGGCTAATGCTGTTTTCACCGTTTTTTTCAGGGTATGCTTATCCAAAAATGTCATGTATTCGACAACCAATGGCGTCAATTGAACCGGCTAAAGATTAATTATGTCAGTATTAAGTGTCGTAATGCAGGTAATATAATACTTTGAAAAAAAGAAAAAAAAAAAAATTCTATAAATATACTATCTTGCAAATGCAAGAATACACATTTTTGTGAAAATGATGTATTTTTTACACAAAATCGCTCATGTATTGATAGAACAGTGTTTATAAATCAAAGTTATAAAAACAGTTTTACGAGTTTTAAGCATTTTTGTACCATATTTTCAATGGTACGACTGTTTAAAAAATTCTCTTTAACAAATGATCAGTAAAGCCCATCTTAAAATGGTTTTGAAAATACTGGACATGCTGAAGAAAGTCTTAGAGATAATCCAAACGAAAAAATGTTCTACATTATTTAATATATTTGACAGCTATATGTGATCGCCTGCCTTCCTTCCTCACTAATGAATCTCTATGTTTTTCGTCCGTGGAAAGCCGCCCGTTTAGCCAACCTTCCTTCCCTGCCGAAGAATATACTTTAGCGTCCAAGTACGGCCGTTCGACAAGCCTTGCCTTCTTTCCTCGCTGAAGAATTTTTTCTCGTCCGCGGACGGCCGTCCGATCAGTCTTGTTCAGTTTAGTATGATATCTTGTTAATATTGATTCTTTGGTTTTCTAATGAGTCATAATAATATTCTAATAATGTTAAATACTAGTATCTAAATTGAGGTTCTTCACTTATTTAACTAATAGTTATCAAATTTTTCACGATCTAAATAATTAGTAAAAAAATGAAACAACAACATTCTATTTGTATTTATATTTCATTCCAAGCTTACAGAAAGTAAAACAATGAATATATACATTAAACGCTTAAATCTTAAAATATGAACTTTTGGTTGAAAGTGGCAAAGATAAGACATTCTGCCGTTCGTCTTACTTCACAGTATATGCATATGCATTCAGCATGTTTAGCTAATCAATAAAAACTAAAATGCGTATTTCATTTAAGCAGAACAAGTAAGTTTATCCAAGTGTTAAATAAGATTTGCATAGCTCTATAGAAGTATATGTAATATTGTAATACCTTGTCATTTCTAGTTATTGTTTATCTACATTTGATAAATGTACTAGAAACTCTATAAAAATTCTAAACATCTATAATACTAAAATAACGAGGTCCAATTTGTTAGCCGGCATGGGGTAAAAACGACGAATCAAAGAATTCAACTTTATATATAACTTATATAGGACAATGGTGTTGATTAAAAATTATACCATTCCAGGCCCTTTTGTTTTCAACATAATCAATACTACCAATAATTAACAAGTTCCGGGTCGAATCCGTTACCGATACCAATAGTATATGTCACCTGTTACCTTTAACCTAATCTGTACGTTCCTCATCTGTCAGGCGCACCACCAAACGGTGGATATTGGATTTGCTATATACACGGGTCATAATAAAAGCTAAACTTCGTCATTATACAGGGTTGATACTACTCAATTCAATCATTGTCACATTGTTTTCGATTGTAGTTTTTTAATCAGTTTTAACTTTATAAGATAACAATACGAATACTAAACATCCAGACTTAAAATAAGGCGTAGGTACAGTTTCCAATTTGTTAGCCGGTATGACGTAAAAACGACGAATCAAAGAATTCAACTTTATATATAACTAATATAGGGCAATGGTGTTGATTACAAATTACACCACTCCAGGTCCTTTTGTTATCAAAATAATCAATATTCCAAATACTTAATAAGTTCCAGGTCGACAGGTTCAAACAGAAAGATTTTGAAAGCACAGAAAACCGTGCATCTTATAATCAACATGACTTTATCATATGACAATACTAATACTAAAAATTCAGGCTAAAAATAAGGCTTAGACATAATTAGATACTTTAATTCAGTCACGGATCCGCGATTTCGCGGGTGTGTTCTAGTGTTTATAATATTCAAGGCCGAATACCCAGTGGTCACTGACAAATATAATTATTTTTAGAAAAATGTTTTAAACACATTTTAGTACTCAAAGATAACGATCCAAATGCTAAGGAATCAATTCATGCATGTGTATAAATAAAATGTATATGTTATCACATCAAAATAACTTCTTGCATGACGCTAGGAACAACATATCGAGGAGTGACTGTAAATGAGTTTATAACTTGTTAAAATTCTTGCTAGGATTTAGACTTTCAAGTAAATGTAAAATGGTACGAAGGTTAAAGTTGATAGCGGACATTTGAAAAATAAAAATTTGTCAATGACTTGGCATAAGTCAACCTGGATATGATTGCGTCAAATGTATATGTACCTACTTCAATCTGCTGATGCGTAATTTCCAATATTTGAATTTTAGAAAAATGTTTAAAAATAACCATTCAAGTAGTTTCATCCAAGACATTGCAATCATCAAATTTTACATTACGAAAAAGATCGGAGTAATTTTCAATCATTGAACAAAATCTACCATTTACTTTTCTGAAACTAAGCAGAAGGTCACTTACAGGAATATCTTTTAAATGTTCACCAGTATTTCCTCTGGCAAGTCCAGGAGATGTAAACCTATGATAAATAATATTAAACTTAATTAACTTAAAATTATTGTATATGTTCTTTACCTCCATATGTAACATATAAAAAAGAAAAGTTTCACATGTAAATAAAAAAAAAAAAAAAACGTTCTTTTTAAATTTTAGCTAGAAATTATTCATTTAAACAAATAATTCTATTCATTTCAGTTCGTTCAACAGATTACGAAACAAATTCATCTTTTCTTTATGCATATCTTTTTTCTCATTGTGGATTTTCTGCCTTTCTTCTCTTTCGATTTTTTTTCTGCCTATTGCTCAGAAATATGTTGTTTCATTATAACAACCACCTGAGTTGAATTACTTTTGCAAGCTTTTTTCATTATGTCTGAATTAATTGTGATTTATCCATCTATTTCTTCTTGTTCAGAGCTGGATTTGTCTTCAAATTATCATTTTCCTCATCATCATCATTTCAGAACTTGACTTGCGTTTTACAGAGAATATGGAGGAAGATGAAATGGCTACAGGCTTAATAGATTGATTTCCCTCCAGTATTTGTTCAAGTTCGTTTTGAAAAGCACAGGTTTTGCGGTCATTTACTAACTTATTATTGTAGTCTTTGGTTCTTTCAAAAACTGATACTAGTGTTTTCCACTTGCCCTGAACCTGCTCCCATGAAAAGTTATAGCCCTGCTTACTCAATTGTTCTGTTATATTCTTGAACATTTTCTTCTTTGTAATTTTTCCTTTATTACTTATATCTTCTGAAGCTTTCATCTCTGCAATAAGTATTTTTGTAGTTGTTTCATTCCAAAATGCTGGATGTGCTGAAGTTGACGGACCAGAATGTATTGGGTAGGATTCACCAGATATAGGTTCAAGTAAATTTTCTACAGATAAAAAAGAGAACTGTTTAAAAAAAAGTTTTGTCAGAGATACAAATAAACATAAACATTTTTATAACTGAATCTGTTTATGATCTCAAGAGCATGTTGCATATCCAGGAACATGTGCTAAATAAGGAAATTTGTTTAAAAACATACTCATGGGGCAGTGATTTTATATCAATTTCACAAGATTTATCAAAAATTATTCTTCTACTGATCTTTAATTGTAAAGCTTAAAAGCTATGTTTTTTCGTACATACATGATGACAAATAAATTTGCTACTGAAAGATGCTGCTGTAATTTTAAGTATGTATTATAAGATGCTGATTTTGAGGCGTAAGGTATATATTGAAATTGCTTTATTGGGCTTACGGTTTCAACTTCTTCAAACGCGTCTACACCAGAGGTTTTTGAAGTGATAGAGTTATGCTTTACATTTCATTATTTTGATTTACTGTTGTACTACATTTCTCGAGGTTTTGCACTGTTTTGCAGATATTCATTTTTGTCTTGGATCATAATATTGTTATTAAGAGTGCGTATGCACATGAAATCCGTGATATATAGAGATATTCTGTAGTTTCAGTTAAGAAATTAGTCGAGTGTGTGGTTTTTGATTTTGTTATTGAGAGAACGCTGATAATGATTTGCTGTTTAAAGTCAAGTTCCTAATACTCGTGCTAATCTGAACACTTCTAGGATATCCACGTGCTTAAACAAACGTATTTGTAATATCTCTACAGCCAGTTTGTTTAACAAAAATGCACGTGGATGTCCACAAATTTTCCCTTGCAATGCCAAAAAGTGACTAACCTGTTTTAGATTAACTTCACAAAATACTATAAGGTCAACAGTGAACGGGAGACCTTTTCCGCTCTCCTTTTCCTGTGACATTACCTGAAAAACTCAAAACTTCATATATGTGGTAACTTGAACCCGACCTTAGTGTGGTTTCAATATGTGGGACAGACGGGACGATATATTACAGAAGAAATCAAGAACACCTTTACCGCTTTCGTAGACCTAAACAATTCAAAAGTTTGATATATCAACATTTAGATAAGCATTATCAAAATCTAAAATTTATAAAATCCCAACCACTTGAAACCGTTCGGAAACAACCAGGAGAATCACACAAGCAATTTGAAAAATCACGTAAAGTTTGCGAATTATTTTGGATAAAAAGACTTCAAACAGCTTATCCTCTCCTCTCGGTCTTAATGACAAAATATTAGGACAGGGGAACATAACTAAAACTTCAATCGATGTCATTAATACTGTCGATAAACGACTTAGAAATAACAGGTCTCATGCCAAACGCAAAAACCGTTATCAACGTATTAAACATCGTATAAATTATACACTTGCTCATCTGTTATCTATAATAAAAAATAATGGCAGACATCAAGTATTATTCAGACTGGGTCAGATACCAATAAGTAAATTATATGCTATTTTTCTGGAGTGTGATAACATTTCTTTATTTATCCCAATGTATGAATACACCCGTATTATTACAGCCTTTTGTCATCATAGGCTGTTTCCTAGTATCGATAAAACCTGAAAATCTTAAACGGCATTTTCTTAAATTAAAATATATAAATAGAGGTATTGATTTTATTAACTTATCTAGTATATTCAATGACTCTGCCATCCAAAGCCAAATACCGCCATATTTTGATAATATAGAACCACCTATTATTTTGTATTCTTATCAAAAAAAAAAAAAACAGCAGAAGTTTGATTTTTAATTATACGTCAGTTACATCAGACATCAATATAGAAAATAATGTTCCTTCCACTTGAGACTGTGAAACATCTAATTTTAGATATGTTCCCTTCAAGAGACCTCAACATCGTCGAAGACCGTGATGTCATAACTTTTCTTAAAAAAGGACCGAAATATCGTCCTCCATCTAAAATAGATAGAAAACAGTGTCGTCAGGTCATTAAAGACGCTCTGTCTGTCTACTGTAAAACGTGAAAAATCTGATAAAAAATCTCCAGACAGTTATTTGAATAAAATTATGAATACTGTTAATAGTCGTATTTCTAATTTTGAAAATAATTCTGAAATTAGTAAAAGGGTCAATGGTATTCCCATTTCTAGAATAAAAAAATAAACTCCAAGTTCTCGTAAAGCGGTTTGTGTTCGTACCGGCAGACAAAGCAGCAAATAATGTAGTGGTGGTGTGACGCATATACTACACGGAAGTTCTCCAAAACGAAATTATAAATTCTTCTACATTCAGGTCCGTACGCTCCACATAGAGTCAAATTGTTAACAAGCATATCACTGCCACTTCCCAGCTTAAAGCCTCTCCCGAACATTTGAAAGTCCCTACTATGTACTGGTTACCTAAATTGCACAAACAACCATTTAAATTCTGTTTGATGGTCCTTTTAATTCTGTTGACAGTTATGATTTTTCTACTCTCTATACTACACTTCCACACAATCTTATCAAGAAAAAGTTTTCATATTTAATTAAATGGTCTTTTGAAAAATCTCGTTGCAAATTTATTTGCTGTAACTCGTTTAAAGCCTTTTTCTGTAACGAAAAAGGAAAGTATGCTAGATACACTTACTGGAAATGTGAAGATATGATTGAAGCTTTACATTTTCACCTGGACAACATATATGTACGTTTCGGCGATAAAGTGTATCGACAAGTAGTAGGTATTCCTATGGGCACTAACTGCGCCCCTTTAATAGCAGATTTATTCCTGTATTGCTATGAATCTCATTTTATGACCAAACTTAGTAAAGACACGTCATTGTTACATTTGGTTGATACATTCAACAATACCTTCCGTTATCTGGATGATATTTTTTCGTTTAATAATCTAGAGTTCTCTAAATATACTACCGATATTTACCCAAAAGAACTTACTTTAACTAAATCTAGCATAAACAGCAGTAGTTGTCCTTTTCTAGATTTGGACATTTCAATCTCTAAAGGAAAACTCCGTACTAAAATTTACGAAGAGACGACTTTTCATTCCCTAATGTTAGTTTTCCTTTTATAGACGGCGATGTTCCTTTGGCTCCATCATACGGTGTTTATATATGCCAACTCGTTCGTTATGCAGTGTGTAGTGATGTCATAGCTTTTAACGAACGTAATCAATGCATCACTGGTAAATTATGAAGTCAGGGATTTCGTTACCATAAATTACGTAAAACGTTTACTAAATTCTTCCATAGATACAAAGATTTGATTAGTAAATTTGGCTGTACCTGTAGAAAACCGATTAAAAACGATATTTCACATCCTAAATTTTACGGTAATATTGTACTTAAAGCGCGGAAATCACTATGTGATCCGTGTAAACTCATCGAACATATAAACAAACTTGTTAGTGCAGGTTATCTTTCCAATGTTGTAATTAGATCTTTGAATATAGTTTACATTGGTACTAATATCAATTTTGTCATCAGCAAATTAAAACATAACTAAATTTATATTCTTTTCAAACGGGATGTATAAAGACACACCCACGTTCATTTTGATTTATAAAGAGGTTAACTCCTAACTATCCTACTGCCTGTCGATACATTTATATTTGGCATTGCACAAGTCATGTCTTCTTTGACTGTCCATGACGTTAAAATACTAAATCCCTGGGATGTGTTTAAGTTGATTTTAGTCTCTGATGCATGATTTTATATTATTAATTGTTTTTGGCTTTTAACTAGCTGTCAGTAACTGCGAGTACTCTCAAATTGTACTTTCTTGTTTATTTGACCTGTTGATACTAATTGTAATGCTTTTTGTTATTTAATGTTTACTAATTCAGGGTTATATCTGGTCTATATACCAGCTTTGATAAGTGTTTGGTATTACTATAAATTTTCCCTTCTTCGTACTATGAACATCAAAATTATTTATTTTGTAAAAATATGTCCTTTCTCCATTTGAACTGTACACGCATACCTAACAACAAAGTTATTTTCATTTACCTGTGTTAAAAGTAATTGCAAATGGCTGAAATTTTTGTTCAAGAATATTGTTTTTCTTAAATTGTTTAACATTTCACAGCGGTATAACATGTTACTTTAATTATTCTTCCCTTAGTTTATTTATTTTGTATTTACATTGTATCATAGATCGAATGTATTTGTTCAGTGTATGTTCACTGGTATTAATATGTCTTTTGATTGAGTTAAGCCATTTCAATTGATATTTTATAGTGTGTCTTTCCATGTTGTGATGTTACACTATTGTTTTAGATAAGGGCGAAGGTTTGGTATAGTTAAAACGTTTAAACCTGCTGCAATTGTTTGCACCTGTCCTAAGTCAGGAATCTGATGTTCAGTAGTTGTCGTTTGTTGATGTGGTTCATAAGTGTTTCTCGTTTCTCGTTTTTATATAGATTAGACCGTTGGTTTTCTCGTTTGAATGGTTTTACACTAGTAATTTTTGGGGCCCTTTATAGCTTGCTGTTCGGTGTGAGCCAATGCTCCGTGTTGAAGACCGTACTTTGACCTATAATGGTTTACTTTTATGAATTTTGACTTGGATAGAGAGTTGTTTCATTGGCACTCATACCACATCTTCTTATATCTACCTAATGTATATTTGACTGCCACCATGCACTGTTTTGCGTCAATTGTATACGGGATGATTTGAAATGAGTGTTTGCTTTATATATGAATTGTTAACTTTTGCCTATAATCAAAAAGTATGCTATTACAACAAATAGATGCGACCCTGACTTATTTCGAATGTTCCAGAAAACAAATGTCTAGATTTACACTATCTAATAAACGAAGTGTTTCCATTTTACTTGTATGTATTGTGAGGAGAATGTTTATTTAATTTTTAGACAAATACAAATCCATTACGATTTTGCTAAACAGGAAGTTATTCAATTTTGTTTAGTCGATAGAAAAATAATAACAGTGAAAGTAAACTAAGGTATAAAAGAGTGTTCTATGAAGGAAAACGAGTACTTTGTATCTTATTGAATATTCTGAAATATACTCATTAATAATGCGTATCGTCATTTACACATTCAATTATTCAGGATTTCTTAAAAACAATATTTGGTATATGTTAAATACCTTGTTGTTCTTTCATTTAAATATCGTTGTGGTTGTAACTTGCATATAATACAACGTAAGCAGAACGTTTTTATCAATGTAAAACACCGTTAAACATAGTCGACTGATAAATAAAGCCATATTGCATAATTAGCAAACACTGCATTCCCAGGAAAAGGGGCGTAATTATCTGTCAAATAATGAGCATGACCATGTTATGAATAATACTTTTGAATTGTAACTAAGTCGTTAATGAAAATGTAAAAAAAATCCTCTTAAGCACACCTGGCTAATGCTGTTTTCACCGTTTTTTGCTGCCATTCAGGGTATGCTTATCCAAAATGTCATGTATTCGACAACCAATGGAGTCAATTGAACCGGCTAAAGATTAATTATGTCAGTATTAAGTGTCGTAATGCAGGTAATATGATACGTTGAAAAAAAGAAAAAAAAAACAATTTTCTATAAATACACTATCTTGCAAATGCAAGAATACACATTTTTTGTGAAAATGATGTATTTTTTACACAAAATCGCTCATGTATTGATAGAACAGTGGCTATACATCAAAGTTATAAAAACAGTTTTACGAGTTTTAAGCATTTTTGTACCATATTTTTAATGGTACGACTGTTTAAAAAATTCTCTTTAACAAATGATCAGTAAAGCCCATCTTGAAATGGTTTTGAAAATACTAGACATGCTGAAGAAAGTCTTAGAGATAATCCAAACAAAAAAAGTGTTCTACATTATTTAATATATTTGACAGCTATATGTGATAGCCTGCAATCCTTCCCCACTGATGAATCTCTATGTTTTTCGTCCGTGGAAAGCCGTCCGTTCAGTCAATTTTCTTACCCGCCGAAGAATATAATTTAGCGTCCAAGTACTGCCGTCCGACAGGCCTTGCATTCGTTCCTCGCTGAAGATTTTTTTCTCGTCGCGGACGGCCGTCCGATCAGTCCTGTTCAGTTCAGTATGATATCTTATTTGTAATTGATTCTTTGGTTTTCTTATAAGTCATAATACTATTCTAATATTGTTAAATATTAGTATTCAAATTGAAGTTCTTCACTTGTTTAACTCATAGTTGTCAAATTTTTCACGATCTAAATAATTATTAAAAAAAATGAAACAACAACATTCTATTTGTATTTATATTTCATTCCAAGCTTACAAAAAGTAAAACAATGAATATATACATTAAACGCTTAAAATATGAACTTTTGGTTGACAATGTCAATGATTAGACATTCTGCCGTTCGTCTTACTTCACAGTTTATGCATAGTATGCATTTAGCTAATCAATTGAAACCTAAAATGCGTATTTCATTTAAGCAGAATAGATAAGTTTATCCAAGTGTTAAATAAGATTTGCATAGCTCTATAGAAGTATCTGTGATATTGTAATACCTTGTCATTTCTAGTTATTGTTTATCTACATTTGATTATTGTACTAGAAACTCTATAAAAATTGTAAACATGTTTATAATAATCAAGGCCAAATACCCAGTGGTCAATATAATTATTTTTTGAAAAATGTTTTAAACACATTTTAATACTCAAAGATCACGATCCAAATGCTAAGGGATCAATTCATGCATGTGTATAAATCAAATATACATGTTTTCACATCAAAATAACTTCTTCAATGACGCCAGGAACAAAATATTGAGAAGTCACAAACTGAGTTTATAACTTGTTAAAATTCACATATGTATGAGATAGTAGTTCCACAGCCATAATCTCCCCATTGAAAATCGTAAACCAGCCATGTACCCATGCAGAAATGTGATGAGGGACTATTTGGCTCCCCTGCCTTCATGTCAGTAAATGGCATAACTTGATCAGGACTACTGAGCCATTCCATGGAACCATCTTGGTTAAAATTGTATCCTCCTAGCCAGTATCCAAAAACTGAAAAAGATTGTTGATTGTAAAGGATGTTGATTTTGTTCGTTTGCAATTTGATTATTTGCTTATTGATTATTGATGTGTTAGCTACTGACAGAAAACTTGTACTACGATCCCTTGCAATTTTTTTTTTAAATATACCAGCAGTAGTGTAGTCTTGAGCTCTAATACCAATGTTTGTTTTATAGTTGAAAACTTATCAAGTTGTCAATACGATAAGGACACATTATTCGTAATCGAATTTTGGTGCACTTTTATTAAAGAAGTTTTAAAGGCCAACATCCAAATAAACTTCCATAACAGCCCAGTAAAATGAGGTCGTTTGTATATAGAGTACTATACATGTATTAATTATAAAATACTACGAGGTATTTGTTTCAATGTTTGAAGAAAACTGAAGTTGATTATAGGGTAAAAATAACTCTCGCATATACCTCCTGTGTCTCTCGTTCTAACTTCATTCTTGATGAACTCATTCTCTTCGGTCGTTTCTATTTCAGCAAGCTTTCCACCAATACCTTGACAGTTCTCCTAAAAGTAAATAAAAAAATCTTTGTGCTTTGTCATTTGTCAATTCATTGCAGTTTGTAAATTGTACTTTTTTTTAATTTATACTATTGATTTGTGAATTTTATTTCAAATCTCGTATAACTATTTTGCATGGCTGTTTTCTTTGTTTTCGCGTATTATCAAGAAAAGGTTAGTTTGCAGCAATTTTTATTACCATTGAAGCATTGGTTCTAAATCGTTTTTAAGTATTTCTTACAAATTTGTTTTCATTTTGATTTAATGGAACTATACGCATTCGATTATATAACGAAGTATTTGATCTTTATTTGTTTTTAATATTTCAAAAAAAAAGTCCGCAAAATTCCTCAAATTCACAATTACTATAAAGCAAGCTAATGACTTATAGTTGCTAGCCTTCTACTGTATTTAGTCCTTGGTTGGGAGGAGCCTCATAGGCAATCATAGCTTATAATTTTATAATAAAAAAAGAACGATGCAATTTTAACCAAAGTAATTCTGGCTTCCCCTTATCTATGAAATCGATTTATCCATAAATAAATAAAATGCGTAACGAATCCTGGTTGCAGATTGTTCGAAGAGCAGCAAAAAAGGATGAACTTATTTCTTTCCTCTTTAAATATCTATGAATAGGTTTTTGAATTACTATAATGGTATATGAAAATGTCAGCAAATAAAAAACATCATGTTTGTATGTTTATAAAATATATCTGTTTTAATTATTAGTATACATTTTTAGTATTAAGGTTAGACGAAAAAATCATTAGTTTTACAACAGTTCCAATTTACACTTTTTGTTTATCATTTAACTAGACATTAATTAGTTTTAATTTCCTATTTTTTTAAAGGTAAGAATAAAACAGTAGGTACTTATTATTCCTGAAACTTGTAGTAATATATAGCACTATCAGACAAGAAGTAACGCTATGTAATGCAATGTAATGCATAAATTACATGACTTTTTGCCAATGCAATGCATTCCGTTACAATTACATGTAATGCCAAAATTTTGGCTGAGTGTCGATTGGAATATCAAGTGATGCATGCATAGCAATAAACACGTATCTGTCAACGAACCCGTTCATGCTCCTTTTGAAGTTCATGATATACCGTAAATTTATGCAGAAATGATTCATATAAGTGCATCATTACTACATTCATCTAATAAGAAAAAGATATTAAAACATCACATAATATTACTTCTAATAAAGTTTCTGTCTTCGAGCAGGTAAGATAAAAATATTGTCGGTGGTTGTTTCGAACTAGTTCGTTGACTTTTGGATTCACAATTCCTATCTCTAGCATTATTGCTATCAACACTGAATTTGGTATCAACCGTTTATGTTGCTTCATTGAAGCCGCAATAATGTTAATCCATATATTCTTTGAAATCACATATGAATAATTGACATAACGTTCACTGCATTTACCTTTGCTGTAGCCCATGTGACAAGCTCGTCAAAAATTCTATACATTGATGGACCATCATTTGTGCATCCAGTGAAAGATATTGGGACTGAAAGAACAACATGACAACATGTGATTACTTTAAATTTAAAATGAAGAAGAAATTAAACTTGGTATTATACTTTATTATAGTAACCAGTCATGAAATAATTAAGATATTACTGGTTTTATTTTTTTTATTCCTTGAAGGATAAAAACACCTTTTTCCTACGGCGTATTTAGCGTAGGCAAAAAAAAATCTTGTGCATATTTGCACGTCAAAATAATAACTAGCCAGTGACGTCTTATCGTTTGTTGACGACTTGAAAATATGGCGGTCGCCTTAAGGTTTGATCAAAATAAATTAACATTATCTTACTTCTAGATTTTCATCATATGATTACAAAATATGTGAGGTGTTATTGTCCTTAAATAATGATTTCTTTTACCAATTTTAGCATTTTGTCTATAAGCTAAAGTTCACAGAAAGATATAATCTTTTAACAGCAAAATTGATCTCAGTGTCAGATTTATGCAAATGATATCGTGGCTTATTGGAAATACTATCGTTATATCAATATTTCATCAGTTTTCATTTTTTGTGAGATGGGTGATAAGGTTCCTTTGAGCATGTAGTTAAAATCATTATTGTTTTATCTGCTTTAAGTGTATTCCATTTCTCGTATTTTGACAGCCTGCATATGAAAATTGTACATATGGAAATAAGACAACAACCCAACAGCGCAATACAAATGGAAAATAAATTATATAGAGGAGTGCATACTGCTCACCAAAAGACATGTGTGTTGATCACATACCAAGAACTTTATTGTAGAACGACTTGTGAATACATCTTATTGATTACAAAGATCTGCCATTCAAAACGAAAAATTTTAAAGGACAAAGACATCCACATTTCAAGATATAATGTAACCAATGACGATTCTCCTCACTTGCAAAGGGATCATTTACTTGTGGCGGTTTGAACAAAAGAAAATGATGTCTGCACGCGAAAAACGTGTACTTATCAAATATTTCCAATGCAGCCGTCCCTATTTTCTAATTTCAATCAATACAAAATAAATAAGAAATAAAAAGAAAATTGATGAAAATCTGCAATAAAAGTCGATCCAATATTGGCTTATTAGATGACACAAAAGTAAAACAATAATGTGATATATCCTAAATGTTGCTATCAGCCAATGGCAACTGATTTTAACTTACAATCACTTATACCATTTGGAAAAAAGAATTAACCTTAAAATGTGCTAGCATTGAGAAGATAAGGAAAAGTCACATTGTAAAAGAATAGGTCGAACCATTTTGCTTATCTCTTAGCTTGTGTTTCTTTATTATTCAGATATCTGATTATCATCATTTGCGAGTCTCAATATAGATCATGTTATGCGAATATCTGAAGGTTTTTTATTAATGATTCTGAGAAGTATTTTACTTCAAACATGTATTTGAACATTTCAAGAGGAATTAGTTTCGGTTGTATTTAGATTATCTTGCAAACTGTATGTACTATTAACTACAAAACCTTCTTTTGTTTCCGTTGATTCTATAGTCGAGCGATTGATATGGTCAATGTTTTTTACTTCCCCCTTTTTGATTTACTTTGGATTTCGGTATTGTTGTTAATACTTTTTTACCAACTTAAGAAATGATCAGGTGAACACTTATTTTACAGCATTTCGTAACTTTAACTTGTCTGAATACTTCAGCATAAAAATATCTTGTAGTTACGTTGATTAATATAGTCTAAATGTTTGACGTATTTTCAACATCATATAACTAGCATACGTGTTACTTACCACTGGTTATTAAACCCAGAAGGAAGAAAGACAAAACTGTTATATAAACATTATGATTTATGTATACAAAAACTCAAAGGGGTGTCGATTGCAACTACTGTTAACTCAAACATCAATGTTGCTCATGTTGTGAAGTAATTAACATTAAATATGTAACTATTCTTTCGTGTAAAAAAATGAAAATAACACGTTAAATAATTTCATGCGTCCGAAGCGCTTTTCTGGATTTACCTTCATCAGGAATGCTTAAAGCCGAATATTTGATAGCCGAGGATGTATAAGCTTTATGACAAAAAAAAAAAAAAAAAAAAAAAAAAAAAAACTAAAAAATAGCCAAACTTTGAGTTATTTGGTTTCTTTTGGATTGTAAAATATGTGTGCGCAAAGGCTTGCAGTTTTTTGACATCTTCAAACGTACGCGTGCATATCGCCTTAGTCTTTCACAATTACGGTAGGACAAGATGTGAACTAAAGACCAACTGCAAACGACCATTTAATCATGTCACGTATCACATCTAGCGACCAACTATTCTTATACTGGTGAAATTATATATTCCTCCATTCATTTGGAGATTTAGAAATGCGTGTGGTTAAACGCGTGCATTAGCGTCATTATTAATCGCATAAATATCAATTGATAGATTACTCAGAATACCTAAGTACTCATCATTATTAAAAATACACCATTGAATAGTTTTATAGTATTGAATTGCTAAACATCTTGATTGACAGAATACACATTTGTTGCTTTTTTAAAAAACAAGATCACACTACAATAAAATTGTACATTCTCCGGTGAAAAATTAGTCCAATGTATACTTACGTGATCCTGTTCTTTTTAAAACCGCCCATCCACTCACAGGTTCAATAATGAAGAAACATGTTCCGGAATGGTCTATCCGACACGTATGCGTTTCTTCAGAATAACTTGCAATGGAACATGATTCGTTTAAGATACAAAATAAAGAACAAATTTTCGGTGATTTGGAATACACATCAGTTGCATATGAATAAAGTGGAATCCAATTGGATGATTTAATTTTGAATTGAGATAATCTAATTTCTAAATTTTTAACTTCCGGAAAGCAAAGTAGTATCAATGCGACACGATAGAAATTCCTATGCATGGTCAGTACTTATAGAAAACCACTAAACAATCATGCATGTAGTTTAAATATTATTTCAACACTTTAATATGTATTTCCAATGATTTATCCAACCAATACGACTCTGCGATACAATGTAGTATCATACGTTTAAAAGCAATCAACTTATAAAAATTTATATATCTGTTACTGTTAAGAGAAGAATAAAAGTCATGATTCTGATCTCTAAACGTATTTCGTAATATATAGAGTGAAGTCATGTATTAACTTAATTAACATCGATGTATTTTTGTAATGGTGGTATACAAATAAAGAAACTTTCCAATATTTACTGTTCTAATCTTGTCAGTTCCTTTCTCTTTGTAATTGAATCAAAACGTGTGGTCATTTCATTTATGATATATCATTATCAAAACCAAAAAAAAAAGCCATGACCATCAACTTTAATCCAGTTGAAAATTTAATGTTTACTTTTCTCTACTTTAAGCACATATGGCAGGTCTTTGGTTCTACATTTTAATGACGATCGAAACGACTGAAATTCAATTTGAATTGATTGTTTTAAGGTAAACAAATATAATGCAATACTTTATTCTGTTTATTATCGTATACAAAGGAATAGTAGGAACATTGTTTTGTTACATTGTCTCATTTCCACATGTCTTTTTTTCAACATGGTATTTATCACTTCAAAGTTGACATTTTTAAATTCCAATTTGACATTTTTCAGTTCCAACATTAGCTTGTGAGATATGACTATTTTGTCCAGTTGGAAGGAAAACATTGCAATTTGAAATGAGAACTTTTAAGAACAGATTGTACCTACTATTCGTAAGTCCGTTTAAGCTACTTTATGTTTTAACCTCATTGATATGTCTTCTTCTTAATATAAAATTGAGAATGGAAACGGGGAATGCGTCAAAGAGACAACAACCCGACCAAAGAGCAGAAAACCGCCCAACGCCACCAATGGGTCTCCAACACAGCGAGAAAATCCCGCAACCGAAACTCATGGAATATCTACCAGTTGATGTTAAAAAAGTAATAACTAATCAACAAACAAAAGTTATGTGACGCAAGCGTAAGTATTTATTGCTGTCTTTCATGACAATAATAGCACACAACACGTTCGGGTGTGCAACAGTGGTATCACGTCACGAGCATGCCATTCATTCAATACTGTTGGTTGCTGTCTATTGTTAGTTGTTGTCTGCCTTATTTGTTTTATCGTGTGCATTTTTGGTATAAATTAAGCCGTTATTTTGCTTTTTTGAGTTGTTATATATTTTGCAATGCCGCGGCCTTTTATACGTTACTACACGGTAGTTAGTTTTCTCATTATGAAGGCTATACAGTTGCCTTAAGTTGTTAACTTCACTGTCTTTTCGTTTCTAAATGATAGGTGTCTCATTGGAAAGCAAGCCATATATTTTTGTTTATATTTACTACAATCACCTATAGTTGTGTATTTATTCAAACAAAATGAATATTGTTTAACAGCAATATAAGGGTTTGTTCGTTTACTTCTGAGGAAACAGTATAGGTTTGGAAAACAAATCTCTGTTAGATTAATAATATTATGATGCCCCTGAATTCATCTTTATGTAATAGTCCATTTGTTAATATTTTGTCTAGTTTTACTAATAACTTGAATACTATTACAGATACAAATGGCTTTCTACAAACGACCATGATAGTACCCTAGATAAAGAAACTGATCCAATTTATTGTTGAACTCAGTAATGAATGCTCTCTCAAGCAATTTGACCTTAACATGCTTACGGTGGTTTACTTTTCTTTTTGATATAAAAAAAAAAGAAGATGCACTATGAGTACGATAAGATAACTCTTCTAGACGTAAACAACTAAAGGTCATCGTACGGCCTTCAACAATGAGCAAAACCCATACTTAATAGTAAGGTATAAAATGCCTGAAATAATAAATTAAAACATTTCAAACGAAAAAACTAACGACTTGATTTATGAACAAACAAATAAACGAAAAACAAATATGATATACAGAAATAAACGACAACCACTGAATAAAAGGCTCCTGACTTGGAACAGGCATATACGAAATGTGCCGGGGCTAAATATGTTTGCTGGCACTAAACCCTCCCCTTAACTTGGGACAGTAATGTAACAGTACAACATCAGAACAAACTATAGAAATCAGTTGAAAAGTGCTAAATTCATCAAATCGACAAAAAAAACCCAAACACAAGTCAACCCTAACAAAAACACAAAAGACAAAGCTCTGAAAGTACTCGTTCTAGTCAAAAAGCATCCCGAAGTATTCATGTGTTTTCACTTCAATGCTTTTCTTGTTTTAGGGTTTGACCTTATCAGATAAGGCAAAATAAAGAAAAGCGCATCTATGCACCATATTCATAAAGTATTATTATTATTGTCAGCTTGATAAAAAAAAATCATGGTTCAAAAACATTTGGCCGTGAGTGGGTGTATGAATGCGTGACAACGTCAAGTCTGAATAGGATGGTTTATTAATTTTATATGCAATGCTTTGAGTAAGTAAGTGGTAACGTTTTTTCCACTTTTAGGAACTAGTTAACTGGTTAAATTGTCCATAGGTTAAATGTTGCACGCCAAAGTATGTGCGCTTATCTTATACTTTACTCGGTTGTCCAGAGAAAACTGATTTACATCTACGTCTGGTAAACTTTACGTCTGTGTATAACTTGTTTTTAAATTCAACGCCCTCTCACCAAATGCCCTTCGGGAACTATATGATCATAGCCACTATCAACGTTGTTGGAAATGTATCTTATGGATAATCTTGACGGTATAACTCTTCAGATATTTATCGTAAATTAGTCCAAACCTATTTTTACACACATGCCTTCGTAAACATGGGAACGGTCTCAGTTGTCTCGTGCTAGCGTGCTTGGTCCGTTTTGCTAGATGTTGTGGGATCGATTCCCTATCTGATCAAAGCAAAATACTAGTACTTGAAGACTGATATTTGATGTATAAACTTGTTTGAGCAAAGACAGTCGGTTAGCTCTGAATAATGTGACTGTTTCTGGGTATGGTGACAATTTTCCTGTGGACTGTTAACTTGCGAACTATAACGTTAAGATCCGGCTAAGCATGTTGGTCTAGTAAAATGTAGGGTTTAAATTCATATCTCATTATCAAATTCTCGTCCTGAATATGCATTCATTTTGAAAATGGACGTTAAGCAGCCATCGAAAATCATCATCATCGCAAATACCGGTGTTTCTAGGAAAATAGTCAAGTTTAAACAAGGTCAACGAATAGTCATATAAAAAGAAGATGTGGTATTATTTTAATTTAAACAACTATAAACTAAAAACCAGGTGACGTAGATGTTAGCCACTATTGGTTACCATACAGCCTTGAGCAAATGAGCAAAACCCATACAGAATAGTTTTATTTCACAGTTTCTCTTGTCGATAGGGGGTTGTACGCTATAAATAGATATAAGAAGATGTGGTATGAGTGCCAATGAGACAACTCTCCATCCAAGTCAAAATTTATAAATGTAAACCATTATAGGTCAAAGTACGGTCTTCAACACGGAGCCTAGGCTCACACCGAACAGTAAGCTATAAAGGGCCCCAAAAATTACTAGTGTAAAACCATTCAAACGGGAAAACCAACGGTCTAATCTATATAAAAACGAGAAACGAGAAACACTTATGAACCACATCAACAAACGACAACTACTGAACATCAGATTATAAGCTTTGTTATGTTCTACCTCGCTATGCTCGTCCGAACATAAATTATTTCTGATTCTATATAGGGAAACAACAAAGACTAATATGGTAGGAGAAACACACCAATAAGTTTAAATTTGTAGAAACAAAACATTTAGTCTTAGATGAATGATTTTTTATTAGTTGTTAGTGGCTTTGAACTAGCTGTCAGATAACTGCGAGTACTCTCAGATCTGTTCCTAGTGTCTTTTTGTTGTTTGGATGTACAAGTACCCTGCCACGTCCACTTGTATTTTGTCCATCTGATGAGTTAAGCCTTTTTCAACTGATTTTTATAGTTCGTTCTTATGTTGTACTGTTATATCACTGTCCCAGGTTAGGGAGAGTGTTGGGATCCCGCTAACATGTTTAACCCCGCCACATTATGTGTGTATGTGCCTGTCCTAAGTCAGGAGCCTGTAGTTCAGTGGTTATCGTTTGTAATGTGTTACATATTTGTTTTTCGTTCATTTTTTGTACATAAATAAGGCCGTTAGTTTTCTCGTTTGAATTGTTTTACATTGTCATTTCGGGGCCTTTTATAGCTGACTATGCGGTATGGGCTTTGCTCATTGTTGAAGGCCATACGTTGACCTATAGTTGTTAATTTCTGTGTCATTTTGGTCTCTTGTGGACAGTTGTCTCATTGGCAATCATACCACATCTTCTTTTTTATATTGTTATTAAAATAAATCTAACGAAAAAGTCCATACATCATACATCATATTGTAAATCTCACTTTTCGTACTAATATCTACGAAAAGAAAATACAATGAATTAGGAATTATACAGTGCATAATATTACAATCTAATTGTAATAAAGTTGTCGAACAAGTTTGGTACGCAAAATTTCGATGAAATGAAAAGGGTGGGTAAAATAGTATAAAAGGCCTGAACACCGATTTACTCAGTATTGCGCAACCGCGCAACAACAAAAAGTAAAAAATCTCAAACGAAAAGAAATATAATTATGTTTTACCCCGCTATGCTCGTTCGAACATTAATTATTTCTGATTCTATATAAAGAAACAACAAAGACTAATCTGGCAGGGATAACACACCAAACAGTTCGACAAAACAGATAAAATATGTAAAGACTGGTATAAATAAAAAACAAAAGTAGTAGTTTACAAATTCAAATTATTAGTAACAGATAACCTGTTATATAAACTTTCTCTGATGCAACCGTCTTTGGGAGGTCTGACTTCCAGCGACCGTGCGCTTTTGATAAGCTGCCTGAGTCAAACCTCCGCTTCTCATACTTTGAAGACCAAATTTTCCTTTATCAAAACCTGCTGACAACAAACCATCTAAAAATAACTCTCTTGCTTTAGTATAAATATAGGTTTGTTAATTTTACACAACATAGAACTGTTTTTGATTTTTAAGAAAGTAATTGCTCTAAATATGAACTCACTGGAAATCAAAGAAACATTTGCTAATTTTATATATCGCTCTAACATGGTCATGGGACACAAGTCCGAATTGGTTCTAGCAATACAAATAGTGTTGTCCTGTCTATACGCATCAGTTTTACTTCTTTCTATTATAAGTTCGAGATGAGAATAGTGAACAGATAAATTAGATGCTTTAATATTTGCAAACTTGTTGAAACGCATAAAACCGGCGTATCCCAACAGCATCAAACAACATCTTCTTACATTCTTAATATCATTCAAATCTTCATCATTATCGAGAACTTTTTAAAGAATTTCAGACGTGATTGGTTCTTTTGTATTTCTAGGCTTTGATGAACTTCTAGTTCCTCCTTCTAAAAATCAACTGCAAATATGTTTCAGAAAACACTGAATTGTACAAGTTAAGCTCGTGCTCCCATTTGATTACGTAATAAGCATTTTGCAATGATAGCCACTGACGCTGGTAACGCACATAAACCATGATTTGTTCAAAAAGTGTAAAATTTCTTTAAAGCGTAATCATAAACTTTTAAAGTATTTTTGCTTTTGGTGGACTGCACAATATTGGGTAGTTTATCAGCGAGGTCGCGTAAATAGGGGTTTTCAAAAGAACTAAGACCCTTTCAGCGAGAAAAATTAAACCTTACCTGAAAGGAAAAAATACAATTAAAAAAAAATGTAATTGACTTATATTGCGCAAACTAACACACTAAAAAAAAAAAAAAAAAGAAATTCTTGTAAGGATCACCATCACGGAGTTGGAAAATCCCATAACAGGACATATAGAAAGTCCCATCACGGGAAAATAAACAAAATCCCATCACGGGAAGGAACATAATTAAAATCCCATCACATGAAATAATCTATCAAATTATGAATAAGCATAACAGGTTAAGAATCACAATTCCCGTCGCGGAGTAATTACGATGTCTAGAATAAATTCCCATCACGGGAAAATTATTATTTGATTATACTCAGTTCCTGAAATCTAACCTAAACTAGAATATTAACGATAATTTCTCAACTACGAAAATACTGCTAATGTTATAGCCTTTTGAAAAAAAAGTACTCGGTTAAATCTTTCACGAAGTATTTAAACCTTTGATCGTTAAATGACCACAATAAAGACCAGAAAGGTGACGATGTTCATTTCGGTACAACTAAATTGCCTTGACCTTTAAAGGTAGAAAAATGTGAAATTGATCTGCTAATAAATTTTACAGGCGGTATAATCCAACAATTAAATTCTGACCAGTTATGTGTAAATGTGTCTTCTGCATTGGTTCCAAGACACTAATATGGAGAAAAAAATTTTGTTACCTTTCGGTCATTACTGTTAACTTTGCAAATAAGTACACGTAGCACGTGTATGAACCCCACACTTTGTTAAAATAGTCAAAATACAAATTGAATACAAACCAATGACCAAAATCAAAGATTTATTGTAAGTATCACCAATTTGATTTTGGTTCCTAGGTATCCATTCTACTTATAGAGAAATGCTGAATTTCAAACACAAATTAAAAATGTCGAATGCAATATCTTGTAATTCAGAATTCATAATGCCTTTATCAGTGTAAATTTTAACTAAACAATTACTGAAACATTGAATCAAAGAAGTCAAAGTAATAAAAACGGTCTTTAATTCTCGATACGTTGAACTTTTAGATGCTTCTGCAGTAGACCACATCGTATGGACTACTTGATGTACAGTCTCTACTGTACAACCGGCACATGCGTAACTGCTAGCGTCTGTATACACTATTTTATCAGGTAGATGAGTTTGTTGAAATAAACTTGTTCTAGGTTATTATTTAACCAAAAATGTATTTACTGCTCGACTTTTGATGTTAAAAATATTCTTTCTTCCCACAATCGAAAAGTGGTAACTAACATCATCATATTTCTTCTCATTTATTCAACAAATGTAACATAAACTAAGCATAAAAGAAATAATTTTCCCCGGTAATTCTAGCTAATTGTCTTCCTGACCGCGAATTAATGGAAAGTTTATCGATGTCTTTTTGAAACGAATAAATTTATCTGAAGGAAGATCCAAAGTTGAATTACGCAAGTCCCATTCAAAACCAAGCGCAGTTAATTTTTGAGTAGGCATCCAAAATTTCTTCTCTTTTATTAACGACAACTTCTGCAGATTCAAGGTCTAACTGCAAGATATTAGATAATACTTCACAAGATTGTGTGTTAAACTCTACTCCCTAACCATCAAGGTATACTATAAATCTAAGGCCTTGAGAATGCCAATGTCTGACAACAGGATGTAACACTTTTGAAAGCACACGTGATGCTGTAGATAACCCAAAATGGGAGAGTGGAAAATTCAAAGTATTTAGTTGCGTTCTGAAATTTTCAAGAAAACCCTAAATACGTCCGATTATCTTTATGTATGCTTACATGATAATAACCGCTTGTTAAATCAACTTTAACCATATATCCGTTTTTAATTGTGTATTATAAAGCCTCCGATACACCCTCGAATTTAAATTGTCATTTTTTCTTTAAATTTATTGACGTGCCTTAAATCTAGTATCAACCTTTCTTTACCTGAGGCGTTGACTGATACGGTTATTGGATTGATAACAAAAAGAATCTGATCTTTGCATTCAATAGCTGCCCCCGTTTCTAAAAGCGTATAAATGGCACGCTCGACGTATACTGAATGTTTAAAAGCAGAAATATTATCGTTCAATCTAGCTGATGAAGAATTTTTAATAAAAGGTATTAAATAACAGCTATAATATACGTTGAAAACAAAACTGCTTGCTTTTAAAACTTCTTTCCAAAATAGAAAAATTCCCATGAACGCTACCAACAAAAAATGACGTTTTATCATTGTGCGAATTTACATGTTCATAATCTTGCTCGTTTAAATTATAAAACTGGTACTTAACTGTTTCACTCTGCTGCTTCTGTTGGGGATATCTGCCTGCTTTCCTAGGACACTGGTAGGATCAATGACCTTCCTCAGTACAGTGGTAACAGCGCGTTGCTCCTTCTTTCCCTCCAAAGTACTCGCTTGACATGTAAATGCCTTTTCCACCTGTTGCACTCCTGCTCCTAGATGATTCTTCTGTATATGCTCTTCTAGGGCGACGAAAAAGATCAGAAGTAGCCTTTTCTTCACCTTGGTTCCTATAATATGGGTTCGGACGATCGGCTTTAACAGATTTTTCCCTCCTCCTCATTTTAGCTCTATATTCTGCCTGCGTAAAAACTGGTAGCCTCTTCTGTACTCTCGGTAAACGGGTCTTCCATGAACTATTCAACGACGTCTCAACCATACATGTCGGCTATACGGAGTAACTTGATCCTTTCTTTTAGAGATGCTTCAGTTTGCTCCAAAGTATTAACTGCTGCGCCGACAGAACCGCGCTCTAGAAAATCTTTCACTCTGTTCAGTTCATTCATAAGAGCAGTATTGAACTCGTGTTGTCTTCCATTACCCTCGAACTTAAACTTGGGAGCGATTGTTGGTTAGCGAGAAGTCTTTTCCAATTTTTTAAAATCAATTTCTGCGAAAAGCTCTTTTTTGTGCCTTACCAAAGCAGAATCTAGTTGACTAGAAAACAAAGAAAGAGCATCTTCAGGAGAAACTCCTACATGGTTACCTTGGTCTGTTTGATTGGTCGATTAACTAGCTCTGTTAGTAACATCGTACTGGTCTCATGTTGAACGTTAAAGTTTTTGAACAAGTTCGGTGTGTGAAATCTCGATGAAATAAAAAGGGCGCGTAAAATAGTATATAAGGCCTGAAAACCGATTTACTCAGTATTCATCGGTATTGCACAACAGAAAAAGTTAGAAATCTCAAAACGAAAAGAAATGCAACTAACTGTTGTCTATTTGATAGATATAAGAAGATGTGGTATGAGTGCCAATGAGACAACTCTCCATCCAAGTCAAAATTTATAAATGTAAACCATTATAGGTCAAAGTACGGTCTTCAACACGGAGCCTAGGCTCACACCGAACAGTAAGCTATAAAGGGCCCCAAAAATTACTAGTGTAAAACCATTCAAACGGGAAAACCAACGGTCTAATCTATATAAAAACGAAAAACGAGAAACATTTATGAACCACATCAACAAACGACAACTACTGAACATCAGATTCCTGACTTAGGACAGGTGCAAACAAATGCAGCGGGTTTAAACGTTTTAATGGTACCAAACCTTCACCCTTTTTCTGAAACAATAGTGTAACATTACAACATAGAAAACACACTATAAAATATCAACTGAAATAGCTTAACTCAATCAAAGGACATATTAACACCATTGAACATACACTGAACAAACAAATTTGACCTATGATACAATGTAAATTCAAAATAAATAAACTAAGGGAAGAATAATAAAAGTAACATATTATATCGGTATGAAATGTTAAACAATTTAAGAAAAACAATATGCTCGAACAAAAATATCAGCCATTTGCAATAACTTTAAACACAGGTAAATAAAATAATTTTGTTGTTAGGTATACGTATACAGTTACAATAGAGAAAGGAAATATTTTAACAAAATAAATAATTTTGATGTTCATAGTAAGTGGAAATTTATATTAGTACCAAACACTTATCAAAGCTGGTATATAGACCAGATATAACCATGAATAACATTCAATAACAAAAAAATCATTACAATTAGTATCAACAGGTCAAATAAACAAGAAAGTACGATTTGAGAGTACTCGCAGTTACTGACAGCTACTTAAAAGCCAAAACAATTAATAATAAAAATCATGCATCAGAGACTAAAATCAACTAAAACACATCCCAGGGATTTAGTATTTTAACGTCATGGACAGTCAAAGAAGACATGACTAGTGCAATGCCAAAATAAATGTATCGACAGACAGTAGGATAGTTAGGAGTTTAACCTCTTTATAGATCAAAATGAACGTGGGTGTGTCTTTAAACATCCCGTTTGAAAAGAATACAAATTTAGTTATGTTTTAATTTGCTGATGACAAAATCGATATTAGTGCCAATGTAAACTATATTCAAAGATCTAATTACAACATTGGTAAGATAACCTGAAACTAATAAGTTTATTTAAAGGTTCGATGAGTTTACACGGATCATATAGTGATTTCCGCGCTTTAAGTACAATATTACCGTAAAATTTAGGATGTGAAATACCGTTTTTAATCAGTTTTCTACAGGTACAGCCAAATTTACTAATCAAATCTTTGTATCTATGAAAGAACTTAGTAAAAGTTTTACGTAATTTATGGTAACGAAATCCCTGACTTAATAATTTACTAGTGATACATTGATTACGTTCGTTAAAATCTATGACATCACTACACACACGGGCATAACGAACGAGTTGGAATATATACACACCGTATGATGGAGCCAAAGGAACATCGCTGTCTAAAAAGGAAAATTAACAATAGGGAATGAAAATCGTCTCTTTTGTCGTAAATTTTCGTATATAGTTTTCCTTTAGAGATTGAAATGTCCAAGTCCAGAAAAGGACAACTACTGCTGTTTATGTTAGATTTAGTTAAAGTAAGTTCTATTGGGTAAATTTCGGTAGTATATTTAGAGAACTCTGGATTATTTAACGAAAAAATATCATCTAGATAACAGAAGGTATTGTTGAATGTATCAACCAAATGTAACAATGACGTGTCTTTACTGAGTTTGGTCATAAACTGAGATTCATAGCAATACAGGAATAAATCTGCTATTAAAGGGGCGCAGTTAGTGCCCATAGGAATACCTACTACCTGTCGATACACTTTATCGCCGAAACGTACATATATGTTGTCCAGGAGAAAATTTAAAGCTTCAATCATATCTTCACATTTCCAGTAAGTGTATCTAGCATACTTTCCTTTTCGTTACAGAAAAGGCTTTAAACGAGTTACAGCAAATAAATTTGTAATGAGATTTTTCAAAAGACCATTTAATTAAATATGAAAACTTTTCTTGATAAGATTGTGTGGAAGTGTAGTATAGAGTAGAAAAATCATAACTGTCAACAGAATTAAAAGGACCATCAAAAGCATGTATTTTATCTAAAACCTCTAAAGAATTTTTAACACTCCAAAAATAATTAATACCATTATTTTCATAAGCTTTATTACAAAAGTTAATAACAAGTTCTTTGATAGTAGTAAGGAGGTAGTTAGAAGAACTGATAGATTGGTAGTAGAACACTTACTAGATGCGGAGATGAAACGGAATTTAAATGGTTTTTTGTGCAATTTAGGTAACCAGTACATAGTAGGGACTTTCAAATGTTCGGAAGAGGCTTTAAGCTGGGTAGTGGCAGTGATATGCTTGTTTACAATTTGACTCTCTGTGGAGCGTACGGACCTGAATGTAGATGAATTTGTAATTTCGTTTTGGAGAACTTCCGTGTAGTATATGCGTCACACCACCACTACATTATTTGCTGCTTTATCTGCCGGTACGAACACAAACCGCTTTGCGAGTACTTGGAGTTTATTTTTTATTCTGGAAATGGGAATATCATGGACCCTATTACTAATTTCAGAATTGTTTTCAAAATGAGATATACGAATATTAACAGTATTCATAATTTTATTCAAATAACTGTCTAGAGATTTTTTATCAGATTTTTCACGTTTACACCAATTTTTACAGTAGACAGACAGAGCGTCTTTAATAACCTGACGACACTGTTTCCAATCTATTTTAGATGGAGGACGATATTTCGGTCCTTTCTTAAGAAAAGTTATGACCTCACGGTCTTCGACGATGTTGAGGTCTCCTGTAAGGACATGACCATAGGGAACATATCTAAAACTAGATGTTTCACAATCTCAAGTGGAAGGAACATTATTTACTATATTGACGTCTGATGTAACTGACGTATGATTAAAATCAAACTTCTGCTGGGTTTTTATAAGAATATGAAATAATAGGTGGTTCTATATTATCAAAATATGGAGGTATTTGGCTTTGGATGGTAGAGTCATTGAATATACTAGATAAGTTAATAAAATCAATACCTCTATTTATATATTTTAATTTAAGAAAATGCCGTTTATGATTTTCAGGTTTATCGATACTAGGAAATAGCCTATGATGACAAAAGGCTGTAATAATACGGGTGTATTCATACATCGGGCTAAAAAGAAATTGTATCACACTCCAGAAAAATAGCGTATAATTTACTTATTGGTATCTGACCCAGTTTGCATAATACTTGATGTCTGCCATTATTTTTATTATAGATAACAGATCAGCAAGTGTATAATTTATACGATGTTTAATACGTTGATTACGGTTTTGCGTTTGCCATGAGACCTTTTATTTCTAAGTCGTTTATCGACAATATTAATGACATCGATTGAAGTTTTAGTTATGTTCCCTGTCCTAATATTTTGTCATTAAGACCGAGAGGATAAGCAGTTTGAAGTCTTTTATCCAAAATAATTCGCGAATTTCACGTGATTTTTCAAATTGCTTGTGTGATTCTCCTGGTTGTTTCTGAACGGTTTCAAGTGGTTGGAATTTAATAAATTTTAGATTGTGATTATGCTTATCTAAATGTTGATATATCAAACTTTTGAATTTTTTAGGTCTACGAAAGCGGTAAAGGTGTTCTTGATTTCTTTTGTAATACGCTCGTCCCGTCTGTCCCACATATTGAATACCACATTTAGGTTGGGTTCAAGTTACCACATATATAAGGTTTTGAGTTTTTCAGGTAATGTCACAGGAAAAGGAGAGCGAAAAAGCTCTCCCGTTCACTGTTGACCGTACAGTATTTTGTGAAGTTAATCTAAAACAGGTTAGTCACTTTTTGGCATTGCACGGGAAAATTTGTGGATACCCACGCGCATTTTTGTTAAACAATCTGGCTGTAGAGGCATGAATGGTATTGTACTCTTTGGGATAGATGTCGCATGACAATTATTTTACATCTCCTTATTTTATATTTCTGTGCTAAATAGAGTTGACAAAAACTGTTTTTTAGCTCACTGGTTTATCTGTTTGATTTGAACACGACATTATCAAACTACACTAAACGTTGACATTGTTTATGCAACTCAGTATGGTGCTTAGTTTAATTTCATATTAGTTATCGTTTAAAACAGTGTAAAAATGTAAGGCAATGTAGGTTTAAAATATGTATCACCATACTTTAGTACACTTTTTAACATTTAGAAAATCCCATTGCATCAAATAAAATCAATTGACGGTTAGCTCTTCAATGGACATTCCGATTTGAATTATTCTAGGAGTTCGGTATTTTTGTTAATATACTTCTTATATCATAAAACATTAGAATATGTGTTTTCTCTCGTAATTTGTTGAAAATGCTATGCTTTAATAGGAAAACACTAAATGTCCAACCTCTCTTGTTCCTCACTCTCAGTTCATTTTTGATCAAATGATAATCTTCGGATGTTTTTAGTTCAGCAAGCATTTCACCAAGACTTTTGCAGTTTTCCTCAAATTAAGTTAAAAAATGTATTAGCTATTTCATTATCGTAACGTTGTGTTTTATTTAGTTGGATATTTTTTTTGTTTCCGTCAAATTTTATCTGTGAGCTTGTTAAACTAATTATGACAGAAAGGGCTTGTCATCAGGTTTGCAACATATTTGGTAGCAGTGATATTCTAGCATTGGTCGTGAATCGTAAATTTTGATATCTTTTAATTGTTTGATGCTTGTGAATGAAATTTGTTATTCTCTTGTTACTCCACATAAACAATAAACACTAAAAAATGAACATTCCAAAATTGCATATACAGCTTTGTAGAAAGACATAATGTACTTATGTGTCTAATTGTAACACAATAGTACAGTTTGTCGTATAACAATTAAATCTTAATACAGTTATATTGATTACAAGGACAAGAAGTTCGCTTGCTGATCGAACCATCTTAACTTTTGATCCTAATGTTTTCTTCATGTACATGTAAAAGATTCACTTGTTTTGCGTTACTACTTTCAAGTTAGAATTTTTTAAGCGAAGATACTCTCTTTTAATTAAACAAACAACTACAAAATGAATATGCCAAAGACGAAATCTATGTTGACCGTTAGTTGACTTTAAATTATTTTTTTGTTTCGTTGATTGCTGTGCCATTGACATTAATCCTTTCACCTTTTTCATTTAAAAAAAGATAAATGAACAAATAAACATTACAAGGTTATGAGTCTGTTGCACATGATTCATGATTTTATAAACTGGTATTGGCCTGGTATGATATTCAATCAAGTATATTACTCTGTATGGTATCATATTTTTGGGTTGGGCAGGACTGATGAAAAATAATGTTAAAATGCGCGAACGGTGCATTATATGAATTCTTGTGTCATGTAATTTTGCATTACCATATATTTCATCAGACCTTGTTTGACATGCTGGGGTGTCTTTACCAATACGGTTAAATGGAATTACGAAATAAACCCAGCAATATTTATCAAAATTTCACTAATAAAAATGTCCTCCTAAATGTTAATGTTAACATATATAATGCATCAAGGTTTGGGATTAAGAGTATTTCATTACAGCTATGAGTCAGTATCGCTGCTGATGAATTTAGTTTCATAGTGATTGCTGTTTGTGTTTCTCGTGCTCTATGGATGCTGTAGAATGTGTCCCGGTTTTGCTGTTTCTTGTTTTTATATTCATTGGTTGTCTGCTTGTGGGAATGGTACTTAAGTTTATTATCAAATGTAATCATTTTCGTTAAATTCCTGATTATGCAATATATGTGCCACCCTACTACAATTTTCCTCGGAATTCTTATAATTTCAATACTTTCCATGTATTGTTTTTATATTTTTGCTATGTAGTACTTCGGTACTGGCATAAAAAAAATGGATACAGTTTGATTGAAATTTGCAGTTATAACATTTTTGATTTTTAAATTTTGATCATCACTAAAGAGACATAAATTATCGAAATGCGTATCTGGTGCTGTACAATAAGTATCGTCAATGTCTCAACGTCGGGCATTTTATTACAGTTTTTATACAAAAGTTATTCATCTGTGATTCTAATTTGACTGTGAACCTATTTTACTTGCTTTGAAATTAATCTACTCAGGGTTTTTGCTTGATTGCATTGTTGCGTATTTTTTGACGTGCTTACATCAAATCGTATACACTTCGGTTGTTAGTTGTCCAATTGCCAATCATATCACAACTTCTTATTTTATGATATAGTTCCTGATCGAATGAGTTACCTTCTCAACCAAGTAGCAAGTGCTGCTCTTCTATCCAGGCCAAATATGCTGTTGATTCCTAACCGTTTTATGTACCTTGCTTGTAATGCTGTCTTCTCCTGCTTTTGGTCTCGTCGTTCCTAGTGAAGCGCGATCAAGAAACACGTATAGAGTATTCTGATATTTGTACAATCCGTGTATTTAATGTTTTACTAAGGCTGTAAGGATAACACTAAGCAAATCCATTGGCAACAAAGTTAACATGGTAGATAGAAACACATTGATGGTCAAATAAAGATTATTTTAGTTAGCGTCAATTTACAAGTTTGTGTTTACCTATGAATATTCCTGTTCTGTCGCTATATTCTAATGGCTGTGTGTATCGTTATTTTCATTTTAAATTTATTGTTTTCATTGTTATTATTGGAGGAGATTCATTTGTGAATCTCCTCCAAGGGTGACTGGGGAATAGAAATATTGTCACTGCAGGTCTTCCTCCGACCGGCAGTAAAACCCTTGCCAAAGAGGGACGTCCGTTTGGCTGTGCGGGATGTATCAAGTACGCAGCCACGTTCGGTCAGAATGGGAACGTTAAATCCGAAGCCTCGTGTAGAGAGAGTGACACGATCTCTTAACGTTAAGAACCCTTGCAACAACTATTTGAAGTCCGTAGATGGCCTGATGCAAGGCAAAATTTTGTCCCTGCCCAATTTACCCTCATTTTTTTAGTGGTAGTCTAAATTTTCCCGACCTTCATCCCAGCCGGCCTCTATAACAGGACCTACTTATTGTATTTGTTGTTATTTGTTCTTGACCTGAAAATGCATGAAATATTTGCCACTGGACGTTAAGCAACCAACAATCAATCAATCCTTTATGTATCTTAACGTTTCACGTTGAAAACAGATATAGAAAATTATTTGGCTGAAAGAGATTTTCTCGCATTCCCGACAACTCCGTTCTTACCTTTTTATGGTCCTTTTTAGATACCCCTAGTTTGCTTCGATAGTTATTACAATCTAGCATTGATTTGATCTGCCCCAGTTTGCTAATGTCATCTGTAATGTTGTTATGGTTATGTTACGTTTTTATAATGTTCTGTTTAAGTTTATTATCAGTTTAAATTCTAGCTTTCCATAACTTATTGTACATTATTTTCAGACGGTTTGTATGTGGATTGTGATCTTAGGCACATTCAATATACCTGATCCGCTGTCTGCGGATGAAGTTATGTTACGGTTAGTTATCCTATATGATATTTGATCTTACATGGTCATTATAGAATGGAGCCAATGAAATACTAATTTATTTGCATAATTGAAATCTTTTTGGCCGAAATTACAGTTTTGACGTTTTTTGTTTTCAAAATTAGCGCTTATGCGATAAGCCCTTTATATATTAACGTAAATTTGTAGTGATTGTTTTTTTGTGTTTGTTTTACTTTTGCAGAAGTCGAATTTACTAGATCATCGATTATTCTGTAGAAAGATGGTATATTATTTATGCAGCAACCATAGGACATTGTGACTGAAAAAGACACGTTTACTTCAAAAGTAAATATGCAAAATCAAACCATGTATTATTATTGCTATTATTAGTATTATTATAAAAATGTTATTATTTGATTCCATCGTTAGTATATAATAAATTCGTCATTCATCTGCTTTTGATGGATTCCACATGCAAAACGAGATATGGGGTATCCGTAAATGAGAGAAAAAAAAAAAAAAAAAAAAGCCAAAAAAAACAAAAAAAAACAAAGAAATATAGATATACATACTAGTTTTAAAAATTGACAAATTTCTATAGCATATCAAGTTTCTATAGCATATTTGACGCCTTGTTTAAAAAAAGTTGTAAAAACATTTGATAGATAAGCAAAGATTTGCCATCAACACAAAGATATATAACAGACAAAAGTAAGAGATAACAACAGCCACTATCAATATTCCTGACAAGAACAAGAATATTAATATGTTGCGAGTATAAAACGTTTTGATATCATATCCGTGCGCACGTCACATGTTTCTGGATAAGCCTTCTTTATCATGTTTAGCTTGTACGCTTAAGACAAAATTTACTTTTTTTTTTCAAGTCAACACTTCTTGAGTGATTTCCAACCTGAGCTTATATGTTTAGCAGAAATAATTGAGTTTATGGACTAGAAATTTACAAACTACCTGTATCACTTGGTAATGAATAATTACTTTTAAAAATCTAGTGATATATCAGAATCATTTCAACTGCGATAAATAATACAGATGCACCTAACTTTTGCTTCAATCATTAGCAAACCTTGAAAGAAGCATTTGATCAAAAGGAATTATCGTCACTTCTTTTTAACTCACAGTTGATAGAAAGACAACCCAGCGTCCACCGTCAGTTCAAATACGTCATGTTTTAATGAGAATTCAGAAAGCACTTGCCTTGAACTTGCCTTGCACTAAACATAATTTGTTTAAGACACAAACCAACGCACAATCCATATGCAATTCGGAATGCAAGTTGTATTCAAAGAAATTCTATTGAACTTATTCAATTCAAAAATTTCTAACTTTTTAAAAGAAAAATATAATCAAAATAAAATGAGGTAATTTATTGTTTATGGTCAACCGAATGACAACAGCTAACCTGTACAGAGGTAATTTACTGTTTATGGTCAACCGAATGACAACATCTAACCTGTAGAGAGGTAATTTGCTGTTTATGGTCAACCGAATGACAACAGCTAACCTGTAAAGAGATAATTTACTGTTGATGGTCAACCGAATGACAACAGCTAACCTGTAAAGCCTCTAGCGTAGACAGATACAATTTCGACGGATATATAGATACATTATAATTGATATATATCCTACCAATAGGATTGTTTGAACTATTAAGGTTTGATGAATATTCTGATGTGTACAGCTCCTTTAAGTCCTGAATGGAAACAAAACAGATTTAAAATATTATCCAATACTAATAAAAAAAATGCCATTACTGTGACATTTTTCACTTTTACAATACATGTTTGTCAAAGCATTTATTTACCTTCAGCTTTATTCCATGTTTTGTAATTGTTAATTTTTGTGTAAACTTGTACTTTGTTTTAAAGAACAAAGTATATATTTATCTATCTCTCCTTTATTAATTCAATGTAACATTTACTTAACCCGTTTTGAATAAGAGAATACACTATGACGTCACAATGTTTTTTTAACTTATTTTTGTATTGTTAGCTGTAATCTGTAAAAGCATCACGTGTAACGTCATATCAAATTCGATTTGAAGCTGTTGATGATTCAAATTCGATATAATTTACATAAGGCTTCTGCGGTTAGACATGACATTTACATGTACACACCGTACAATATTATATACTAGTACTCATATGAAGTATATTTCCTACAGAAATATTGTTATAGACAAAAAGAAAAGCATCTGGAATGAGTTCCCAATGTCATATTCAGATATATTGATAACGTCCTACCACTAAATAACCCACATTTAAGAATTAGAAATAAATGAACACTCGGATTATCCCACTTACAATAACGTAACCTTTGATAGATATGAAATTTTGGCAAACCACAAGACCTTCGTGGCGTCATTGAATATTTCAAAAAATAACAAATCTTAGGACTAACCTGGTTTGTATTGGATACCTTAACATCACAAGGCTCCGTACAAGCAACGGTACATTGCTGGCTCATCTGCATGCTCTACAAAACAATTGTCAGTTAGAATAACCAAAATTGTGTCCGCAAAGATTACAGAAACACTCAGTGGCTTTAGCCATGTAAAGATTCTTTAGAACTCATATGATAAAATGGTAACTGACGAACCAAAACATACACAATTCAAATGACAAAAAAAACGGCATGATATATGCTCAAATTATATAAAAAAAAAATCAAAACATAATGACAGACACCAAATCAAAGACAACCCCTGCACTACCGCCTTCTGACTTTGGACAGGCAAATACACAATATATCATAGTAACATATGTTTATAGCGCTCAACTCTCACCCTAACATTATATAGCGGTCTTCCAGAGCAACTAAGGAAAACACTGTAAAGTTCAGTCGAAAACGGACAAGGCTCATCAAATCAGTAATGAGTACAACAAAAACTACTATTGTTAACAAATGACAAAATGATACAACATATCGCCTTTGGGCTACTTTTCACTTTCAACAAAAAAATAGACCACGTTTTCCAAGCATACAATATTAATAAGTACACTTCCAATGGACTCAGCTAACCCTAATTACTGCATAACCAATCTACAATATGCCTACAGTTTAATTGGAAGATCAAGCAGAAGTTATTGTAGTGTATATTGCAGTCCAATGAGGATACTTTCTTTGTATTTGTTAATAGGTTACTACATTGGGAAAAAATTCCATTCAGTTGAGTTTTCCTATTCTTTAACATTCAGTTTTCTATCTGTAAGGGGTTATGTAACATTCATGTACAGAACATGGGCAAAGTAAAAAAAAAAAAGCAAGAAAAGAGCGTATTTCATTTTGTACAACAGTTTGTCATATTTGAAATTCCCTGTTTCCATTTTGTAAATTCTTTCAGTTCTGTTCCATATATTTCGGCTTAACAAATAGCCTAAAGATTAAAACTTACCTGTATTATTGATCTATTTTTAACGTACAATCAGTATTGTTAAAATCAGTGACACCGAAGAAGGCTATTTCAAAGCCGAAATATTTGTCAACACGATTTAATAACAACATCTTCGTATAATACCATCTTATATTAGTATCGTTGTGCAAATTTTTAGATTTTATAAATATATATATATATATATATATATATATATATATATTCAAATAGTTTCCCGGCTTTTAATTTTTCACTTATTTTTGTTTTTACTGCATCGGGGGATTTCGTGAATTTGATTCTACGATATGTTCATTTAAGCAATAATTTTTAAGATTTTGATGATTGTTTTCTCTTTGTTACTATGTTGCCACGAGGTGCTTCAAAGTTCTCACATCCTGATCAAATTGTGTGTTTTTTTTTTTTTTTTGTACGCACATAATGTTAGAATTGAGGTATCCCAATTACAATGTGTAATTCTTGGCTTCTTTGTGATGTTGTTCTCATCGGCTCTTATAAAAAGCAGAATAAGTCCCTTATTGGTCATCATAATGATATTATGGTGGTTGAATGGTAAGAGCAGATATTGAAACAATTATGTGCAGAAAATTTCATTTCAGAAACTTGAGTGATTCGACAGGTGTTTTCAATAGCTATCTTTAAATGCTTTCTTTCGTTGCGATTTGTAAAATAAAACTAATACTTTAATTCAAAATGACTTTGTTTTTCCAATTTTGCATGTTCTGAATTCAGATTTTATAGGTATTGAAAATTTGCTTGTGTCTATAGAACAAAATCATTAATGCATATACAACCTTACATGCATAGTACTATCTTAGATCACTTTATTTCTGTTCATTGAATAGTTGGGAATTTTGCACAGATAAACGATTTAAAAACGGACATTAAAACAGCTGCAGTTTTCGCGCATACAAACCAAGCAGAACAGCTAAATATGTATAAATATGAAATATGAAATATTATTGAATTACCTCTAGCAGACTCCCTAAACTGACATAATCACACACTAATATTGTATTGTCGTCTCCGCCGGAAACAGTATACCTGAGTCTTGCGTTTTCATGGAGGCTACGCAAAAAAATCACATATCAGACAAAAATTGTCGAATTGCATATGTATTGCAATACAGTGTTATATTGGCTACTGTACTTGTAAATACATTGCTTGCAGCAAACGCATACATGGATTGGTAGAATAATTTAAAATGCGATGAGAGTAACGAAATGTCGTCGCAGAGGAGAAAAAAAAAAAAAAAAAAAAAAAACAACCGTTATGTTTCTATTTAAACGGATGGATTCACTTAAGGTTGTTCTCATTATAAGAACTGTTAATTGCATCAAGTAATTTAGATACATTGGTATCCATGGGAACAATAAAATCAAAAACAAATCTTGAATACTTATGTTCAATGATTTTTCCCGTCTATCCAAATGCCGTTTTTGTTTTGTTATATCGGTATATGTTGTATGAATAAGAGGTGATTTGTCGATGATAGCAACCAAAGAGGACTATTGACTTCAAAACTTTTCCTTAGTTCACATGTGAAAAAAACTATAAAAAATGAAAACAACAAGTTATTAATTTCATGTGTACGAAGCGCTTTTCTGGATTTACCTTCATCAGGAACGCTCAAAGTCGAATATTTTAAAGCCAAGAATGAATAAAACCGAAAGTTCAAGAGCTATATAACAAAAAAGGGCCTAAAAATAGTCAAATCCATCTTAAGCCAACTCTGCCTGAAGGAGTTGAAACCTTAGTTTCTTTATAATTTCAAAATTTATCAACAGACAATTCTAGAAAGGTTTGTTATAAATCATATTAGTACCAACGTACTGACTACTGAGCTGATGATACCCTCGGGGACTCATAGTCCACCAGCAGAGGTATCGACCCAGTGATTTTAAAAAAATGAAAACAACACGTTATAAACTTCATGTGTCCGAAGCGCTTTTCTGGATTTACTTTCATCAGGAACGTTCAAAGCTGAAAATTTGAAAGCCAAAGATGAATAAAACCGAAACAGTTGATGAGCAAGTCAATTACATTTGGCATGCAGTTTTATTAGCAGTTGAACGTCTCATTTCCATGGAGAATAAAGCGCCAAACATAACGGCATGATTAACTGACTTTTAAACTTGTGCAGAGTTTATATGTTATTATTTGTGTTTAGGTAAATTTAAATTGAATCACTATGTCAGTGGTATTTGGTATGCAGTTGTATTATTATTGGGATTTGTTATTTCAGCAGAGGCCTAGATAATTTGGCCCTGCACCTTCCGTTATCGTGTTTTTACATTTAAATCTAATATCAATATTACATAAACAAAACTATTTTCTGATGACAAAAATATATTTATAATAGAAAAATTTCACTGGTTAAAAGTTTCACTAATTTTGATCTGTGTTGACAAAAAAGACGAGTGAGGGAAAACGGGAAAATGATGCTGTCCTTGAATGACATTAGAGATCCCGATATGTATATGCGTCATTTATTTCAATTTTGTTTTCTTTCCATGCATTGTGAATTTAAGTAGATTTGTTTTATGTTAACATAGAATTAAGTATGTGATATTTATAATACTGCACTAATGGAAAACACACTTGGCTTAATATTGGCCAATTCAACGCTTCCGCTTTTATAAAGGAAACCGAAATTTGTTCCGGCCAATACTAATGGCCAAGAGTGAAAGTAAACAAAAAGTTTAAAATAAAATACAATTAAATGCTTGTTTTTAAAGCAGACAATTGAATGCATTATCGCTTTCATTTTGATATAAGCTCTAATTTGAAAGAATATCATGTTTATACTCGATAATCAATGATAATATTACAATGTAACTGAAGTATTTTGTATTTCATGTATTTGCGCATTTGCTTTTTACGCAGTGTCCGTAATATATGTTCATACTCCTGATTCAGTACCACGAAGATATAATGATGTTTACAAGCTTTGGTATTTATGCATTCCCTTTTAAATGGCAACAGTTTAACATTTTATCATCAAGGACTTCTCATCAGTACATAACTGCTAATTTTCCATTTTCTGTGTATGACATGTACATGCATAATCCTTTTCATTATAATCATAATGTTATCAAATATTGGCTTTTATTGTATTAAGTTAAAGGGCATCCGATACAGTTTCGCGTTATATTATTATTTTTTTTTTTTTTTTTTTTTCATAATTTTGAAAATGTTGTAGGCTAGGGCGAGTTATAATGAAATTACAAAAAAAAAAAAAAAAAAGCATAGTTCCAGAAAATTGTTGATTTTTGCAATTTTGTGAAAAATTTAAGCAAAGTTTTAAATATTTTGGAGTTGATATTCTTCGTCCTAAATGAATAAGATTGGATTCAAACTGAATCTGTGATAAGTGAAAATAAGCGGAAAAAGAAATCCATACAAGAATGACTAGTTCATTTTTCAAGTCATACTTAAAATTACGGATAAGATGCTCAAAGTTGGATATATTTTTACTTCAAAATGCGGAAATAGAGAGGTTCTTATAATGTATTTATTCTCATTTTTTTTTACATTAACTGCCGTATGTCATGCATTCTCCAAATAGCGAATTAAAAATATATGTCACCTTGCTGGATTTGACGATAAATCGCATTTAACAAAAAAAATGCGTCTTCCTTGGTAACCTCAACGTTAGCGCGAAAATGCAAGACGTCGCTGACTGAAGAAATAATTAAACCTTTAAAAAATCATATTGTTTTCCAAAATATGTATATCATAAATACTTCTCTTTTTATTTTGTTCATGTTCCAAGTGAGAAACGGACTTACTGCGGACTGTGAATGTGACTGTTGAAATTATTTACGGTTTAATTAAACGTCTAGCGGCAATTTAGAGCTAGACAGGCCGGTATTGTGTACACAATCGTGTATTGGCTTAGCCCATATGTTGACCTCTAGATGTTTTTGTTTTTGGTTGGTGGGCTGCTGTTTCCTTGACGTACCTCCAAAAATCATCGTGTGCACAATTTAATCTTTTTCAAGAATTTCAAATTTATTCATAAAACCAAACTGTTATTCGGGTGAATGATATTTGACAAAATAAATGGAATTTTGCTTCTATTGAAGTGTTGATGTTTTGTGTTACAAGGGAGTAAATTAATCGAAACTAGATTTTTGCGCTATCTGAACTTTTGATATAAGATTTTAAAGATCATTAACACAAACTGATATCGACTTTGCTTCTAACTAAAATTTTACACCAAAGAGATCAGTCGTCTTGAGATTGCTCACTTTACGATATTTTTTTGACTTCATTGTTGAAGACCTGACAGAAGCTTCAAGAAAAGGAACAGTAGAAACAGTAATATGCGTTTAATTTCTTATGATTTTATTAGACTTTTATGTCGTGTATATATACCCAAAATGTTAAAATCTAATGCACTAATATTAAGGGCGTGAAAGTTGACGTTTGTGAGAAACATACATTGGAGCATCGTTTATACTAAATTCCGTTCAAGCGGGGTTTTTTTTTTTTTTTATTACGTAAAATTACACGCATGACGTACCGTCGAAAATGACGTTTTGTGGGAATTCGAACTCTAAACGTCGCGGCAAGAGTTAACTCCATTGAAAACATTGTATCGGATCACCTTATACCAGTTACTTGTACTATGTGTGTAAACGGACTGTTTACATGTGGTTCCTGTAAAGAAACTTAAGAACAAGTTACATGTGATCTTTTTTTTTTTTTGTAAGAAAAAAAACATTAGCAATGCATTCAATAGACTGTGTCTGCAAAGTTGTTTGACTATGATACAATTAAGAAGAATCAAAATAGGTTGAAAGCATACAATTTAAAGTAGAATGAATAAATACCAGATATACGTCTGCATGCTACTGTGTATTCTTTTAAGTTTTCAATCTCAAACATTTGAAAGAAGTCTTCAAAAACAAAAAGTCTCTAAACACACTTTATATTTACTTATTAAATGATCCAATGGACCTGTATTTAATGGTATAGCGTGTGCAAGTAACTTGGTATGGTTTTCAGATATTTTGTGTTTGACAAAGTATTGTTCTCGCTCAATAGTATCCTCTGCCGCCCCTGAACAAATACTTTGCTAGCATTTTTACATTTTTTAAGCACGTTATAAAACGGAAAAAAAAACAAACATGGTTTTCTTCTTTAAGACTAAACAACAAAAGATACCGATAACGTAGTAGAGACCTCCCTTACACTGTCATACGTACGTAACACAACGTACGGATTTAATGGGACTGGTAATTGACAACCTATGCATTGTGTAGATATGTCGATCAAGTTTTAACAAAGTATTCAAAGAACATTGAAATATCACACAATAATTTCGTGTATTTTCATTGGAAATACGTACAAATGATTCGATGCGTATATTTGATAAACGTAAATTATTCTTATTGAGGAAAGAGTATTTTCAGGGACACACACCCTTACACAGAACCGATAAAAAAGTATTTAAAAAGGATGCAAATTTTTAAAGTATTATCATGATTATAGCTTCCTGTTAGAATAGTCTTTATAAAAGTTTTCATCTTTCCGGTCAATTTTATAAAAAAGGAATTCATCATAATGTGTCTCCATAAAATTATCATATATTCCATGTTATAAAAGTGACCAGAAAGATGAAAACATTGTATCTAATCTAATAATTGCATCAATGATCTAAATGTATGCTCCAAACAAAAGTATCTTGGTCGCGTACATCTTTTATAATCGGGCGTGTTTAAACCTTTAAACCGCGTTTCGTTTAACCTTATAACTTATTAAAACAAAAGAAATGTAAATATAATCTCACTTCAGATTCCATTGCTTTTAATTTATTGGCCTAATTTTAATTTGAAATAAGCAGTTGTAAAATTTACAATTTAAGAAGAACTTTTTAGACGGCGATGTTCCTTTGGCTCCATCATACGGTGTTTATATATCCCAACTCGTTCGTTATGCCCGTGTGTGTAGTGATGTCATAGATTTTAACGAACGTAATCAATGCATCACTGGTAAATTATTAAGTCAGGGATTTCGTTACCATAAATTACGTAAAACTTTTGCTGAGTTCTTTCATAGATACAAAGATTTGATTAGTATATTTGGCTGTACCTGTAGAAAACTTATTAAAAGCGGTATTTCACATCCTAAATTTTACGGTAATATTGTACTTAAAGCGCGGAAATCACTATGTGATCCGTGTAAACTCATCGAACCTTTAAATAAACTTATTAGTAAAGGTTATCTTACCACTGTTGTAATTAGATCTTTGAATATAGTTTACATTGGCACTAATATCGATTTTGTCACCAGCAAATTAAAACATAACTAAATTTGTATTCTTTTCAAACGGGATGTATAAAGACACACCCACGTTCATTTTGATCTATAAAGAGACTAAACTCCTAACTATCCGACTGTCTGTCGATACATTTATTTTGGCATTGCACAAGTCATGTCTTCTTTGACTGTCCATGACGTTAAAATACGAAATCCCTGGGATGTGTTTTATTTAATGTTAGTCTCTGATGCATGATTTTTTATTATTAATTATTTTAGCTTTTAACTAGCTGTCAGTAACTGCGAGTACTCTCAAATCGTACTTTCTTGTTTATTTGACCTGTTGATACTAATTGTAAAGCTTATTTTTTATTTAATGTTATTCAGGGTTATATCTGGTCTATATACCAGCTTTGATAAGTGTTTGGTACTACTATAAATTTCAAAAATTATTTATTTTGTAAAAATATTTCCTTTCTTTATTGGAACTGTACACGTATACCTAACAACAAAATTATTTTCATTTACCTGTGTTTAAAGTTATTGCAAATGGCTGATATTTTTGTTCGAGCATATTGTTTTTCTTAAATTGTTAACATTTCATACCGATATAGCATGTTACTTTTATTATTCTTCCCTTAGTTTATTTATTTTGTATTTACATTGTATCATAGGTCAAATTTATTTGTTCAGTGTATGTTCACTGGTGTTAATATGTCCTTTGATTGAGTTAAGCTATTTCAGTTGATATTTTATAGTGTGTCTTTCTATGTTGTGATGTTACACTATTGTTTCAGAAAAAGAGTGAAGGTTTGGTAACATTAAAACGTTTAAACCCGCTGCATTTGTTTCCACCTGTTCTAAGTCAGGAATCTGATGTTCAGTAGTTGTCGTTTGTTGATGTGGTTCATAAGTGTTTCTCGTTTCTCGGTTTTTATATAGATTAGACCGTTGGTTTTCCCGTTTGAATGGTTTTACACTAGTAATTTTTGGGGCCCTTTATAGCTTACTGTTCGGTGGAGCCAAGGCTCCGTGTTGAAGACCGTACTTTGACCTATAATGGTTTACTTTTATAAATTTTGACTTGGATGGAGAGTTGTCTCATTGGCACTCATACCACATCTTCTTATATCTAAAAATAAAAGTGAGGTTAAAAGACTAGCTAATCGTTGTAGATGATTACAAGTATACAATAGATGTATTCCTTCAAAAGGCTGATGTCAATTAAATTATAAAACATTTAACAACCAAAGATCTAAAAATCTAAAATAATAGATTAAGTTAAAATTTGATACAATCTGTTCCAGCAAATAATGTGTTATCAACGAGCGCATATATATGCAATCTAAGCTCCTCTCCGTCATGCTTCAATGCAATAGGCTGAGATACATTTTTTGTACTTGCAGATATATTACCTATTTAGGTTGGTAAGTAAATATTAAGAAATAACAAATCCTTATTTCAAAGATACTGTAGAATTTTATTTGTTTTCTTAAGGTCCAGTGGCAAATATCTCTTGCATGTTCGGGACGAGAATGCATTTACAATGAATAAAATAGAAGGGTCCTGCAATAAGGGGTCAAACGGGAATTGCGAATGCCACAGAAAAATGAAAAACAAATTAGATAGGGGCATTAAAATAATTTTCTGCATGTGTCTTCTCACGTGTTGTTCTGCAAATATTTTTTACAAGGACCAATACATATTCATGATATTTTAATTGTTCATATGTGTATGTCGTGTGAAGTGTTTTTACGATTATATTATTTCACTATTCAAATCTATATAAAACTGTGTGTTATTGTTTATTAATTGGGAGATTTAAGCGGCATCATACAGAATAAGGCTAGCAACGGATATTTAAGTATCTATACTAATATATAGTGTTGTTTCTTTGCTTTTTGTGTTTTTTGCTCTGCATATACTGATTTTGTGTCATGGGTGAATACCTCATATCCTTACTTGTTTATTAATAGATATGGAAGAACAAACATGTCTTTTAATGAGGGATGTCAAAGTGTTCTTGTCCTAAGACACGCCTATCCCGATGGCTTATGTCAATGGATTTATTCCCGGATAGTGTTGTCCTGTTCCCTATATAAGCATGTGTATATTCTTGAAGACCATCAAATTACTTGTTTATATGCTGTGATGTTGTAGTCTTTTTGACGTTTATTCACATCTCTATTGTTCATTATTTATTTTGTTTAGATTGAATGGACAGTCATAAGCTTCCCTTTCAAAAAGTATAAAGACAGATTACAAATATCACTTAAGACTTGAATGCCGTTTTTTTCATTTTTATCTATATACAAGAAAAAGTGAAATCCTTCACAGTTTGATTGAAGCGCGGAATCACCTCTTGTTAGGGTGACGACAGACTTATTAGCTATGAGGTGTGGGGTTACGTTTATTTGCTAAGAAATATTCTGGATTTGAAAGTAACGGTTTAATTATAAAACTTCGGCAGATATTGTTTAGTGACATGAAAGCAGTATAATATCATAATAGCATGTAACAAAAATAGTCGAGATATGCATAATCATGATAATGAAGATGTCGATTTCAAAGATGATATCTCATAAAATAACTACAAAGTGCATGTACATCATATGATACTAATGTATTGTTACATATCTGTAGTAATCATTTATATCTACAATATAAACTTTCAACTGTATTATGATTTTTTAAATGGCATTATTTAGAATAAAAACCTTTTGCACAAATTAGTATACACACAATGTTTAAAAAACAGTGTTCTTAATAAGTTAGGTGGAGCTTATATTCAAGGATTGCTTTCATTTATAATTTGACGCCATGACGTGATCGACTTTTGGAAAATAAAATGTTCAGTATATGTAAAAACTGAACTCCAACAATAGATAAGGTCAATTATAAGAAAAACATATATTTGATCACACTTATTGAAATTCATATGTATTAAATTATATCTTGACACAACCAATTACCAAATTAATAATTATAATAAAAAAAACATACATTTAATCTTTTTGATTAAAATTCACAAATGTAGGGCAATGTATTCTGACAGTACCAATCTCCCCATCGATAATCAAAATTTGTCCATGTTACCATGCACAGTTGAGAATATGGTTGGCTTGGCTCACTCAACTGCATATCACTAAATTGCATAATCTGGCCAGGATTACTCATCTATTCCATGTCACCATCATTGTTAAAATTATAACCACCAAGCCAGTATCCATCAACTGAAAAAAAAAATGTGTCAAACGTTCTGTTAACGACAGCATATGTTGCGACATTTCACTGTTGTTATTGTGTTTTTATTTGCTTTAAACCTTATCAAACATGAGTATTCTAATTTAATAATGTTCACTTCTCTCTTTCAAAATAACAAGTTCTGTAAAAGACTTTTGTACATTAATAGTATATGAATAACGGAACTTAAAAAGCAGAAAAAAGTCAAGGTCCGTTTCCTTGTTTTTGAAATATATGCCATTAAAAATTTGGCGGGAAATGATGTTCTCTAGATTTTTTTTTTCATACGTTTACCATTGGCAACTTTTTTTTGAAAAAATTACTGGAACTGTGATTAGATAATTAAAGCTGAAAATGTTCTCCTTGACAACATATATGTACATTTCTGTAATACAGGTTATCTAGATGATTGGTTAAAGGTATTCATATGGGTCCTAACTACGCCCTTCTAATACCAGGTTTGTTTCCGGCTAGTTAACATGTGTTATGAATCACGGAGTATGGTTAATCTTAGTAAAGATCTGTCTGAATTCCAATTTATATTTTAATAAAGAAAATACCGCACTACGATGATAGGTTTGTTTAGGATAATCAATAATTCGTATTCTAAAAATAGATATATGGACATTAAAAGAAGGGAACTGAATATAAATCAATTTGATACTTTGTGTAATGTAAACAGTAATTTAGCTATTTCAGTTTTACACAATTCTTCGTTCTCTATTTTTACTTTTTTTTTTTTAAATCTTAACGGTGATAATCTATTTGTGCCTTCTTACAATCTGTTTATTTTCTAACTCCGACGTTATTCCCTAACTAATTAGAATGTTAACGACTGGTAATTATCAAGTCGGGGATTTCTTTACAATAAATAAATCAAAACACAAATGTGTTCAAAGATACACATATTTGCTTTGAATGTAGCTGTACCTGTGAAATCCTTATAACAAGTTGGTTATCACAGAACACTTTTGTGGTAATGTTGTTTATAGAACTAACAAATCAAGAAACGATCAATGAAGACTGCCTTATCCTACAATTCACTTATTATTAGAGGTTATACATTTGACACTGCAGTACAATCTTTGAATATGGTCATTTTTTAACATTTATTTCTTCTTTAATACATTCGGAATAAGTAAACATGTACTGATTACCAGTAATGGACACTTATGGTCATGCATCATACCGGTAATTCTATGTTGATATTACACTAAATCATTTTATCATCAGACTGTGTATCACGTTTGTAAACTAAAAGTGTTGTATGCGAACTGATTGATATTTAAGTCTTAAAAAACTGATCTATTATTTTTTTAAAATAGATTATTTTAATTGGCTTTGAAATAGTTTTCAAGTATTGCAAGGACGCTGAGATCGATCCTGTTGATTTTTATGTTAGTTGCTATGTACTGCTTCGTCCAGATTTGATTTATGATTTCTTTGAAATTCCTACTGATTTGTACAGTTTCTTCTTATGTTGTGCTGTTACACTAATGTCCCAGATTATAGAGCGATCGGATCGCTCATAAACACTATTTACTCTTCCAAGTTATTTATGTTACTGTCCCAAGTCAAGAGCCTGTATTAAAGTATCTGTTCGTTGTTGCTTCATCATAAATGAGGTTGTTAGTTTTACTTTTTTAATTCCTTCACATGTGTTATGCTGATGTGGGTTTTGCTCATTGATAAATGTTATACTGTGCAATGTACATACACATTCACGTCATAGGGTCTCAATGAATAGCTGTCTCATTTGTATTTATAGCTCATCTCCTCAGTTTTAAATTGACATTACAAAGGCTCTATCTTGTGGGGAGTTGTCTCATTGGTAATCATACCACATCTTCTTATTCTTATATTAAATGGGAAGTGTAGCTGGAAAAGGGATTGAAAAGCGTCTGGTGACGTTGTTTGAAAAAAGATTAATTCGAAAAATGAATGGGGTTCAATAATCAATAAGTAGAACACCTTGTTATACTAGAAAAACAGTCAAATTATACAGATTGTATCTTAGACATTGTCATAATGCAAAAGATGGTTTAGTCCTTGCAAACTTTAAATGCATTTTTGGCATTGATTGAGGGTTCACAGAATTGTGCACTTCAAATATGATAACAAAATGAACAAGCGATCGGTAAAAAAAAATAACTATATATAAAAAGATCGCATTTATTTTTTCACTCTTTTGTTAATACTTGCACATGTTAAACTCATCATAGACACAAGGATTAAAACTATTATTTTTAGAAGAATAACATTTGTTATTTTGTGTAATAGATCTTTAAGGGTGATTTTCATTAGGAATGTATTATATTTTATAAGATTTTACGTTAGTTTTTAAATCAATATATGGAACAAGAGTCAACAAAAAGTAATTTTGTGTTTAATTTTTGCAAAATTAAAGAGTCTTCGTCATTGATCTTTGTTATTGATAGAACGATGATTGCAAGGTATAATTGTTTTACAAACAGAAAAAAAGTGCAGATAATAAACTTTCGAATTGTACATATAATAGCCGCAAACAGACTTAACTATGAGTCTTATTGGAAAATGTCAATGGACTAAAAGAACATCAGATGTTTGATAATAATGTAAAAAATCATTAGGAGGTAAACATTTTTCGTTTACAATAATACTCAATAATAAACGCCTTGGATTCACCATGCATTTTCTAAATCATTTAAGTTAAAAAAAAAAAAAAAAAAACAACATGCAAATAGTTTTTAAAGTGATGTCGCAACTAGAGCTCGTTATTAAGATTTAATCCATATAAAGTTATTGCTCTTTTGAATACGTTTCTTCTTATATATTATTAATTAAACATTGTGGAAAGATCTCAATTGGAACTTACGTGGATTTTATTTTTTTTTTTTTTTTTTTTTTTTTTTTATATATATAATTTGATAATATACGTGTATTGCCGTCTAGTTATTAAACACTTATGATGCTACAGCATGTCCATACATACATTTAAGTATTGCATAAGATCACGCTTTACATGAACTGCTTATAACGTATTTACACTAAATTCGTTCGAGGTGTACTGATTGCTTTTTGAATCTGATTATTTATTAGATTAAATATAACTTTGAACTAAACTTTTGGTAACTGTTAGTACTATTGGGCCGGTACTTTGTCTATTGTCTTTTCGTTATTTTGTTTTCATGCTATTATTATTATTAATTTTAGTCTATTATTGCATTCAATTAAAGCATACCTATTGCATTCATTGTCATTGCGTTTATTGTCCTTAGTTCATTTTGATGTATTCATTTTCGTCATTAGTTTCCAATTCAGCAAGCTTTTCACCAAGGCATAAACAGTTTTCCTACAATACATGTACATATTATTGCAGGAAAGGATTGCGTACAAAATTTTGTATATGCATGACGTCGCCAATACAGTAATTTTTTAGAGCATATTTTGATTGATGAAGAAAGATGTAAAAATGCTTATAAGATCATTTTTTGAAAACAATGGCTACAAGGATTTAGATAAACTGCTATGTTTGCTTTAAAAACATAAACAATAAACAATATCTACGCCATTAAAAGTCAGAGGAATTTTGTTGGTTTTTTTTGTTTTTTTGTTTTTTTTCTGAACGAAATATTGTTTATCAAAGGATTAAATACATAGTAACAAATAAAGTACAGATAAATCATTTTGCCTGTGTTAAGATACTTCCATTGTTTACTTCACAAAATCGAGATGTGCTAGTTTTGCTATTTTTTCTAGGTTTAAACGTTGTTTCTAACCCATTTCGATACCTGAGTTAACCTGACTGACAATAAAGACATTCACAATTTTGTAAATACACATGTTGGTTTAAAACTTTTATACAATGTTAGTATAATAAAAAATATATATATTGATACTCCAGAAAACATAATAAGAACAAGAAATTGACAAAGCTAAAAAATCATTTCATTTAATAGCAATATTCCAGAATATTTTGTTTGAAATAATACATTGTAATAGAAATAGAATGTAAATGTAAAATGTTAATATATAGATGGTTCACTTATATATCTATTTATATCGGTATAAGTTATTTAATAGAGTGGTCCAGCTGTTCTAGAACAGAATCTGCTCTTTGATTGACATGTAAAAATCTGTTCTAGTATAGAATGTCGAAAGTGTTCTAGGGTAGAACTATCAGTACATGTTTTATAGTAGAACTGTCCAAATTCATCTAGGGTAAATCTGCTCAAGATAGTTCTTGGTAAGGACAACTCATGTCAAAAAATGTTCGAAAGGTGTTAAGAGAAATGTTCTGAAACAGTTCCTGACAGAATTTAAGAACAGTTAGAAGAACTTATTACAATTGTAAATCGATGATAAAACAAGAAAAGTTGAGTTAATTTTATAAGTACCTGTGCTGAGGTCCTGTTCGTTTGCTCGTTAACAACTTTATACATTGATACTTCAAAGCTTAGGTACGCAGCACTTGATGACGAAACAACTGAAATTAATAATTTAACTCTTAATTATAAAAGAAATTGTATTATCAACTCGAAAACCATTCTTTGTGTTTCATTCATTCCCCCCCCCTTTTTTTTTTGCTCAATTTTCCTACATATGCAAAAAAATGAGGGGGGGGGGGGGTCAAAATAGATAAAGAGGTCAACTTGTGGTTTTCAACATCAAATAATTGTCAACATAAGGTTTCTATATTAAAGACAGTCCAAATCTAGATAAAATACCCTCATATTTAATAGAGACTATCAAAGATCGGAGCTGAATTATCATGAGCATAAGTACTAGTGGTAGTGGGGATTCATTAATTTTCGTGGGTACCAATTTTCTTGGATTGAGAAAAAAATGTATTGACGTAGAAATTTGATTTCAGAATTTTGCCGAAGTCTGCGTACAATTCTATAGAAAATATGTTCTCTGTTGAACATTTAAATTCGTGGTTCACCTTTACCCACCAATCCATGAAAATTGATATATTTCGAATGATAATGTATTCACAGTATCACAAGTAGCAGTAGAAGCAGTTTTGGACTAAGAAAGATCGCACCTGTTTCATAAAAAAAAGGCGGCAGATACAATGGCATAAGTCAAAGTAAAACTTACAACGCTATGGCGAAAATTGAGAAACAACGAACACTCCACAACACTACATATAAACTATAATCTGAGCAACACGAACACCACCAATGACCAGTTATCTCATATGCAGGAAGGGTTAGAAGTTTTTGTTCCACATGTGAAACCAATCGTGTTGCTCGTGTAAGTACAAATCCTGTGATTAATCGGAAAGATTCTGAAGATACCAAACATGCCAAAGAGATATTCAAAGTCGAAAACGAACTGACAATGCCATGACAAAAAACGAAAACGAACAAAAGACAAACGAGTCTACAAAACACTACATGGACACCAAAAACTTGGCATGGTCTCAGCTGCTTCGGAAGGGTAGGTAGATCTTGCTCCATATGTGGCACACGTCTTGATTCTCATGTACAATTGAAGTACAAATCCCTGGACAATCGAGAATTGGAGTATATCCGTGGTCATCTGAGACACATATATTCCATAACATTTAACCAACTCATGATGGTGTCTGTGGAATTTTCGGAGAGATTACATCATATAACTTCTAATAACATGCACAAAACTCATTAATATCATTATTATTATTCCTGATTATGTATATGCTGTCCATTCCCGACAGTCATGGTATATTAAGTTTGAAACATATGCACAGTTAACATGTTCAGGTTTCTGATTAGGTCAGTTTAACGGGAACCGTTGCCATTTGCTCAACAGAAACTACGTATACACATATAGGTAAGACATATCTCTGTCATGCCTATCTCCACTTTTATTTTTGTTGTTTTTTATTAACGCTAAGATTTAATTTGATATTCCTAAAAGGATTTTTTTCCTTTCAGAACAATAAGTCTTTCTTTTACGAAAACAACCCGGACGAAACCAAGTTTCAACGAAGAAGAAGCCAACAATTTCCGAATGTTTTTACGAATGACCGTTCGCTGAAGGGATGTGTCTTCCAGGGTTATTAGCCTTATGCATTTTGGGCAAAAGATAAAAATATGCAAGAGTTTTTTTCATAAATGTAACTATCTGCGTGCATTTTTTCTAGCAGTTAATTATGTGTTAGAAGTTGTTGTGAGGTCAGCGTTTAGTTTTCGGTAAAAATTAGCATCGTCAAGTTGACGTTCAGCCTCTTGAATATAGACAGTTTTATCTATGATGACCACGTAAGTTTATATTTCTTTATCGAAGAACTAGATAAAAGAAGACGACAGATATTTTTAAAATATGACTTTGCTATAACTGACTTTCAATGTTTAGAATCATTTGATTGTCTTCTGGAAGTTTTTTCATTCACACTACAATATGAATCTTATAACAACATTAAAGCATATTCCAGAGCACCTGAGATCATCCCCGGTTTTGTTTTTGTTTTTGTTTTTTTTTTTTTTTTTTTGTTTTTTTCTTTTTATCTTTTTGGGGGGCAAAGAGAGTCGTATTGTTTAGCCTTTAGTTTTCTTTGTTGTGTTTTGTATACTGTTGTTTGTCTTTTTGTCTATTTCTTTTTTGTCATGGCGTTGTCGGTTTATTTTCGACTTATGAGTTTGAATGTCCCTTTGTTTCTTTCGCCTCTCTTTAAAAGTCTATTACTATTAATACATATGAATAAAGCTTTGCATACTTTATCATATTTCGATTTTAATTCAACAAAAGTTCCTTACATGTGCGATCGGCACTTAAGCAATGATCTATAATTCATGAAATATGTTTGATTAAATTCGTAACAATTTTAGAGAATAAATCCATATTTTTTAATTCTATATGTGTGTTAGAAAGGCATTTGACCCGTGTCGTAATGTTGAGTTAAGAAAAATAAAACGCGGATATTATGTTTGCATGTACATCCTTTTACAAAATTTGTAATAACCTAATCAAGGCAGGTTTTGTAATGGACAGAATTGGTTAAGGTATGCACATAGTTTACAATATTTCTACATACAAAAAATGAATACAACGCGTTATAAATTTCATGCGTCCGAAACGCATTTCTGAATAAGCTTCACAAGGAACGCTGAAGCCGAATATTTGAAAGCTAGGATGTATAAGAACCGAACCAGATAAAGAGCTATATAACCAAAAGGACCTAGATTATAGCCAAATCCATCTCAGGTCAACTTTGCTTGAGGGAGTTTCTTAGTTTTTTTATAATTTCTAAATTTATAAACGGACAATTTTAGAAAGGTTATTAATAACATAAACGGTACCAATTTTTCTGCACCAGATGCGCATTTCGACAATCAATGTCTCTTCAGTGATGCTCGTAATATATCATGGAAGTCCGAAGTATACTATGCATTCTTGTTAAAAATATATGTCTTCCCTGTCACAATATCAAAAGAGGATACTCGCATTGACTGGTATATCAGGTCATAATTGTGTTTATATTTTTGACGAATGTTATTCAAATACATCGGATAATTTTATGTGGTACTCACGATATTGTTTTCGTCCAACAAATGTCCATATGGTGTTCAATTGGGATGCAACATTTTCCAGATCTGTCTAACCGGCATGTTAACGTTTCTTTAGAATAACTTGCAACACAGCATTGGTTGTTTTCGGCACAAAACAAAGAGCATTCCGTTAGTGTTTCCGAATACACGTCGGTCGTGTTCTGACTTAAAAGTACCATATTATAAGTGTTAACATCAAAATATACAGATTTAATTTCATAAGTTCTTGTTTCTGGAAAGAACAAACCTGTTAGTATCAAATTTATAATATTCAAATGAAATTCTTTGATCATTTTGTTCACTATTGTAAATGTTACAGTTTTCAAGATATTTGACGCGATAGAAAATTTAACGGTTAAACATACATAGAATACATGTACTAATTAGGTTTATAACTCAGTGTAGCTGCTCTTAAAATTATAATGTCCCTGCTTCATTTATCCATAAATATCATGAACATTATTCACTTGAAACGTGGATATCATTTCATATCATATAAATGATTGTATTCAATAGCATTATAATGTATGTGTTCGATTATTTTACAATACATGGAAAATTATACAGGTCCTCAAGTGGTGGCTACCAGTCTAATATTGACTGAAACATTACGAAAAATCAATAGTTTCTTTTATTAAAATGATATGAAATTAGCTTCACCACAAAATTTCAATATTTCCATTTAACCAGGAGAAAACCTACCTATATCTCAGTTGTTTTTTTTTTTGGGGAGGGGTTATTTTGTGACACAAGAGGGTCATCGGGTCGAGTGGTCTAAGAAGGTTAACTACTGTATCACTAGCCTGTCAACACTGAGTTTTTGGGTTCGATCCCCGCACATGGCATGTGTATTCGACTCCAATCTTAATTTACTACGATTATCAGTTTTCCTATCGAAGGTCATTCTGGCTTCCTCTACCAATCAGGGTTCAACAAGCAGTAGTATTTTTTTTTTTTTTTTTTTTTATATAATATGTTCCGCTAAGTTTGAAATACTATAGAAAAACTGTTTCGAGCCGTTTCTTCAAAATTGATTTTAGAAGGCTTGTAAAAATTGTCTCTGAAGCTTTAAACACTACAACATTATCTTGACAACATGTGAAAAGAAGGTTCAAAACGCATTTAAAATCCAAAATAGTCTTAATGCCTTACATAGTTATATAAGTGAGAATTGGGACGCAAGATTCTTGCATATTGTGTTTAAGTACCAATCTGCCTAAGAATCAGGCGTTGGTGAAAACATGACAAACAAAAACCCACTCAGCTTTACATTAATTTAAGTTCAGAATGTATAATGGTGCATGAATAAAACATTTGTTTCCTTTTCCTGTTCTAATAATTCAAGATATAATTCGGTTAAAATGTACTAGAAATTAACAATTAAAGGGAGATAACTCCGTAATTTGCTATCATTCTAATCAAAATTTATCTAGATCTTTCTCGAATTACCAGATACGGAGAAGCAAAAGACCTAACATTTTTAACTCAGGTTGAGGGTACCTTCAAAATAGGGTGGTAAGGTTTTTTTCGGCCATGTTTTGAAATTTTTCTAAATTGCCTGATTATTACAAAGACTGGCGCTTAATAGAGAAACATGATTTATGTCATTATCTTATGAACATAAAATATATTAAAAACAAATCCGATAAATTCTAAGATATATAAGCACAGGGTTGATAGAATTATGAGCACGTTTGGACAAAACTACCATAACCATTATTTTTTATCTACTGATGGCTTTGTCGTTTCAGTTAATTCTGGAGCCGCTAAATGAATTCAAACTCAAGTTTGAGTATTCGCCACCATGCAACATAGTTGCTTTTGCTTAAAATAGAACATATGTTGACAGTACGGACAATTAAATTTTATGAATAAAGGCCTTTAGTTGTTGTATCAACACATTTCTACAGAAGAGCAACCGACGTTAACATGGTTAAACAACTCGTAAGTTCAGTAATTCGTCATTTCAATATTAATATTATCTTTTACTATGAAACTATTATAAAAGAATACTTGCATAAAAAACAGTTGCTTTGTATGGCGTCATTGACTCCATCAAATGAAAATTAACAAACCATAGACGTTGTAATCAAAACACCTGCGTATGCAAATATTTCTTTCCAACTGTCTGGACATATCATTGTTCAAGAATAAGCTTTGTTTCGTAGTATCAAAATATAAGAGTTACTTAATATATTTCATTGAAACTGCTAATAGCGTAGAGCCAGTCACAAATATATATATATGATACTAAAATTAAATGATTTTGCTAGATTTGTCTTTTCCTCTTGAATGAGTTGTCCTATCGATGTTACATATAAATTCTGATTATTCTGATTTTTCTAATTATGTTAGTGTATATCAATTTCGCAAGCAGGGGTACAAGGAGATCTAGTTTGTAAATTTAATCCGTAGAACATAATATCCATAGTTCGGAATTCATATAATCATCCAGTATCTTAAAAAAATAGCATCGGGCTACTTTGTGGAATAGGTATGGTTCTAGACAAAGTAGTTTGTCGTTTTTAAGGCAGAAACCACACCTCCTCAGTGTATTGTTGAAACAGATTATCAATTAGTGGCAATAATACGTATGTCACTCAAACTGCAGAAAAATAAATGAGAAGAGGTCATTTGAGTTCCTAGATATTTCATGATCTAACCTGCTTTTAGTTTTTTTATCAGTCGAATTCGATTCCAATATGTGACCCAATATGTAATATTGCTTTTGAAATCCACACTATAATGAAATGGCTCCTTGGGAACGCCAAGGTCATACTAAACATCAATTACCTTTAAAATCACCAACATATCAATGTAAAAACATACTTTGACCCATGGTGACCTATAGTTATTAGCTTCTATGTCATTTGGTCTCTGGTGGAAAGTTATCTCATTTGCAATCATTCCATATCTTCTTATGTTTATATAGAATAACTTTGTATAGTCTAACGTTGGTTTTTTTTTTTTTTTTTTTTTTTTTTTTTGTCGAAGAGTAAACTAAAACAAAATCAAATTACAAATACGGATATTAGAATATGAACTTAACAAAAATAAAAATATTGTGAAAGCGGGGAATATTAAATTCATACGAAAAACTAACTTCATGATATTTGTGCTGTTGAGTAATTAAGTTTAATAATTGCTGAAATATCAATATGAGTGGCAAAATCCGAATTTAAGAAAAAGGCCAGCCTTAACAAATATCCATAAAAAGTGAAACGTTAAAAGTACATGGCATTAATACCATACGGAACACTTGATATCACTCCTTGTATTTGGTGTAGCACGTGTTGCTCTGGCTATGGTTTTCTATGTTTTGTTTTAATTTGTAGACTGTTATATGAATTTTGGTCGTTTTTAGTTTTCGACTTATGATTTTCGCTATTCCTTTTGTATATATCAGCCGCCTGTAATTTTTGATAATGATTATCTTTTCGTATGGTACCAGATCCGCCTCTCCAGTCCTTGTTATTCCGTCTCTGCATCACTATTATCTCGATGATTATTCTATCATTTTTTAGTCATGAAACATTTTTGGAAGATTGTTTATGACAGATATATTTCGCTGTTTACAGTTTCTACTTATAGTGTTCTATATAAGTATAAGTAAAACATGAAAATTAGTCAACATCGTCATTCAACGGCTATACTCCGTAAGTAATCCAATGGTTCGATCATTATTTTGTGTGTAGATCTTGTATCGCTGATTGATGCTGTTTACAGTGTTTACCTACACCAAATAAAAACAATTCATCATTTAAGGGCCATCAAACCCTTTTAGGAGTTATCCAATGGTTTATGTTGTGTAATAGTTATGTAAACCTTATTTTGTGTACTAACAATTTTTACCTATCTTTAATAGTGTTTGAACTAATAGACAAAACATATAGTGGTATGTGAATTCAGTCGGTATTGCGATGTTTTTATCAATATGAAAAATGCGGCTGCAGTATCATGTTCGCAATTACAAAAACGTCGCATTCATAATTTCAGTAGAGAGGATCCAAAATTTTCGCAATAACATTCATAAGATCTCGCATTTTTTTAGCTGTTATGAGTGATTCACAATTATAAATGTACGTATTGATTTCTGATGTACATTAATTAATACATGTAGCAACACTTGAATGATATATATAAATAAGGATATTGATATATATATTCTCGTTGAAATTCTAAAAATTCTAACACTGTTGGGTTTAATTTTCAGAAGTATATAAAATATTTGTATTAACCCTATATTTCATGACAAGGTAACACTACGACTATTGAAGTTATATTTTAATATAGCGGTGTGGTCGAGTGGTCTAGAGCGCTGGACAAGAGGCTAAGCGATTGATGCTGTAGTGTACCAAAGGTGTGAGTTCAAATCCCGTTGAGGGACAAACGTCAAACGTTTGTCAGCATAATAATCTAATTCTAACACTGTTGGGTTTAATTTTCAGACTATATATATATATATATATATATAGAGAGAGAGAGAGAGAGAGAGAGAGAGAGAGAGAGAGAGAGAATTGACTCCTTTAATAAGTCGTGCTAATGATTTTACTACTTGTTACCTCTTTGGGCAACTGAACAGATTATCCATACAACTAACACTAAATATGAAATACATGCATATTCCTTATAATTATGATTGATTTCTTTGGTACATATGTAAACTAGAAAGATATCAATTTTACACATGCAAATGTTAAATAATTACTACAAAGAGTTCATTAAAATTTTCAAAATTGCAAAGCTCAGAAAAGGGTTGAATCATATCTAATGATTTAGCTCTATTTTCGAAGCGTCGACATTGAATTTAAATTTAAGTATAAATTTCCGTTCTTAAATTTAGACATTATGAAAAAAACGAAAGTTCTAATTCTCTAAGTCAAAGTTTCTTTCAATAGTTTTTTGTTATTCTCCTTAGTCCCTTTTGTTCATACAGCTCCTAAAGATGTTATGCATCCTTGATTTTCATCTTTCTGGTTCTTGGCGTTCTTGATTAAGGTGTATCCAGAAAAGTGCTTCGTACGCAAACAAATGCTTAATGGTATAATTCTCTACCCGCTAGAATTGGTTCTTTTGTTTACCAATGGTTCGATGATTTATTATTACTGCAATGAGTATCTGTCATAAATAGACAGAATAAAGAATCATACATATGACGACAAGCGTTTAACAAACAGAGATAGCTTCGGAGTATAGATGCAAGGTTGTTCGGAGTTGACTTTCCTTCGTATACGCTGTAACAAACTTTTCGCACTTTTTATTAGTACAAAATTACATACACAATGCTGATATATTTAACATAAGTCTTTCTGATGAATGTATTTGACTTTATTAAAAAAATTCGCATATATAAGGATTTAACCAGGTACATGGCAGATCTACCCATTGAAAATCATAGTAGTTGATGGCTCCAAGACACAGTTCGCTATTAGGATTGTTTGGTTCACCTGGTGCCATATCTACGAATGCCATTTCTTGACTTGGAGTACTAACCCATCTGATATCTTCGTCAGGTTTGAACTTGAATCCTCCAAGATAATAGATTTTGTCTGTAAAAAGTGTATGAACAATGTCTTTAAACATAAATTCAACGAGAATTGAACAATTTTAAGGAGTTAACGTTCTAATAGTTAAATATTAACAACAAGGATTCGTTGCACGAGTGAGACATAGCCAGTAATTCTGCTTTTTCAAACTTGTACTGATTAAACAATGAACAGTCTGAAGGATTCTCAAATTTCTACATCAATAAGTAACGTACTGCGAAACAAATTGAAATGCTCCAGATAATTTTCGGACTTTTCTTATCAGAAAGATAGGTTGTATTTTTGTCACTTCGTCTCTTTTCCTGCGAATATTAAGAAGGTGTCACTTTCATTATGCATATATCGAAAGCCTCCCTATATAAGGCACATGTGGGGCGACATTTTAGTTAAAAAAAGGTGTTGTGTAAATCAAATCGATTTGCCAGCACTTGATACATAAAGAACACGATGAAGAAATTTACATGTCTCATTTACACGTTTGCAATTTCGATGTTTTTTTTTTAAAGCGTCAATACTATGTTGTGTTGACGGTTTGAGGACAAATGCAATTATATTACTTTCGCTTGGTCTTAGAATTTTAGTTGATAATCTTATTCATAATTTCAAAATATATTCAATAGATATAAGAAGATGTGGTATGAGTGCCAATGAGACAACTCTCCATCCAAGTCAAAATTTATAAATGTAAACCATTATAGGTCAAAGTACGGTCTTCAACACGGAGCCTAGGCTCACACCGAACAGTAAGTTAAAGGGCCCCAAAATTACTAGTGTAAAACCATTCAAACGGGAAAACCAACGGTCTAATCTATATAAAAACGAGAAACGAGAAACACTTATGAACCACATCAACAAACGACAACTACTGAACATCAGATTCAAGTATTTACAGTTTAAACTGTAAAAATGTAATAACATTTATGTGATCGTTTATATCATACCATCTTCTATAATGTTGTTGGCCATTAAAGGGCATAAGAGAATCTCCTCTTTATATGGAAGTATGAAAGGACTCTGTGAACATCGGTGTCAAAAAATATCTTAAGACCACGGAATTAACCTATAAACGTATGTGTTCTCTATATTTTATTTTAGAATTGAAATCACAATACATTTTCAAATTCATGTAATCATTTGCTAAATTTCATTACAATTTTGACTTAATTAAAAAGATATATAAATTTATATGAATTACAAGTTTGAATATTCTGACTTCAATCTTTATCTTCTCACTTTTTTTATTTATATTTTTATTTAAAATGTGCCGAGTGGACTTTACCATTATAGTGTAGTTCGGTTTGAGTAAAAGTTAATTCAAGCTCAAGTAAAATTCGGTTTAGTTTAATTTATTAATGATTTTTTTTTTTTTTTATCTGATCATTTAAAACGTTGGTTTATAAAGATCAGCTTCAATACGCAAGTATTTTTAGATTTTTCTTTATAAATATACATGCTCCGTGTTGATGGCCGTTCTTTGACCTATAATGGTCTACTTTTACAAATTGTGACTTGGATGGAGAGTTGTCTCATTGGCACTCATACCACATCTGCTCATATCTATGATATAGTTCAAATGCAAATTAGTTGCGTTAATGGAATTGTTCAACTAAGTTAAATCTAATTTGATGTGGGAAAATTTGTTATTTGAAAAAAAAAAAAAAAAAAAAACATTGAATATGGTCAAAGAGATGACTAATGCAAGCAATAGCGGATGTCACCCGCCCCATTGCCACAGTTGTTACAGCCATTTTGAAAATTCGAAAGTCGAATGCCAGATATTTGTATGCCAGTTACCATTTCTGTAAAGTTTCTTTGAGTTTGGAGCATTTTGAATTTTTTTCACATTTTTGCTGTTTCCATGGTAACGGCAGCCATTTTGGAAATTCTAAGTTCAAAAGTCTTATCATGACTTGCCAGTTAACATTTATATTGAGTTTCATTAAGTTCGGAGCATTAGAGATTTTTGAGATTTTTGCTGTTTCCAGGGTAACGGTGACCATTTCTAAAATTCAAAAGACACATGCCACACTGACTGATGACATGTTACATATGATTGACGTTTCATTGGGTTTGATCTTATATTCTTTAAGAAAATGCTCCTTTAATATGTTTTCCCATAGGGTCAATGTTAAACTTTTGCCCAGTTTCCATGGCAATGGCAGCCATTTTTGAATTTTTAAGTATTGTCGATGCTTCCACACATAACAGGCAACATTACCATTAAGTTTGATTTGGATTGATCTATTAAAAATAAAATAATTGGCTTTTTGAAAATTGTTCACATTTCTGCAGTTTCCATAGAAAGGGTGGCCATTTAAAAATTCAAAAGGTGTCCTGCATAACGAAAGTTGGTGGTCCTCATTATGGTACCCATTCATTATGATTGGTCCACTAATCTATGAGAAAACTCTCGGACAAAAAAGGTGGAATAATTAAAAAGTCAATTGTTCATGAACAATTGAAAGGTCTTTCCTTTTTTCTTTTATTGATAGCCTTCTTAGTTCAAAAATATATGGTTGCTAAGGACTTTTATGTTTATAACAAGTGGTTGTTATGGACACAAATCATTCCTAATGATAAAAATATTACTTCTAGTATTAAAAATGTCATATGTACTATTCATAGTCTTTCAACTTAAAAAAAATAAGTGATTGCTAAGGACTTATATGTCGTTGCTAGGGACAAAAATGTCATTTCCAGTATTAAAAATGTCATATTTGTATTATTCATAGCCTTCTAAGTTCAAAAATATATGGTTGCTAAGGTGTTTTATGTCGTTGCTAGGGACCTTGACCTCTGACCTTGACCTAATTTTATAGATCTTATTATGCTGAACATTTTTGCAATTCAAAGTTTCTTTCTATCTCTAACCTCTTTTGAGTTATAAGCATAAAATCATCATTTCGGACCCGAAAAACAGTTTTGGTGCCCTAGGTCCATAATAGTTGGTCCAATAATTTTGGACCCACATACCAAATGTTGACCTTGCCAAGACACACATTTTCTCGATGACATTTTATCAGCCATCGTTTACGGTTATTAAGTGAATCCGATAACAAGCTAAGGTCAAAATCTAGGTCATGACTTTGACCTTTGACCTTAGGTAAATTTGCATGGTCACGTAAATTGATGATCATTGGTGATGATCCTAGGTGGCTACAACTTACGGTTTCTGAGTTTTAGTGGCCCACCGACATTGGTTAATTTTCAAAGGGGCATAACCCTATCAATGAGTCGTTGAATCTTTTTATCCAAATGTAACGAAGAACCAGAGTCTGCTCCTGGACAAATTCCACCCTTCGTTTTTTTCTACCTATTATGGTTATGGAGTTAGAATGATAAAAGATTTTCGGTGTTAGGGGAGATAACCGCTATAAAGGAAATGTTATGGGGTCGTTTTGGTCAACCAATACTAGATACCTAATATCATTTTAACATGTCGCGAACTTTTTTGGGGAAATGTCGTTAAATTTGGCGGAAAGAATAATAATAATAATAATAATAATAATAATAATAATCAGAAGAAGAAGAAGAAGAAGAAATACAGTAAGGTCTTTCCTTATAGAAAAGGAAAGACCTTAATAATAATAATAACTAGATTTGTAATTGCGAGCAATAATGGATTGCACCCTCGTTCCCCCATTGCCAGGGTAACGACAGCCATTTTTAAAATTCCAAAGTCAAAGAGGGCATCTACACATGCAAATTAACGTTATTGTAAAGTTATCATTGAGTTTGGGGCATTTTGAAATTTTGGACATTTTTGCTGTTTCCATGGTAACGGCGGCCATTTTGGAAATTCCAAAGTCAGAGGGACAACTTCACATGGTGGTCAACATCGTAGCATAGTTCTATCAACTTTGGCCCATTCAATTTCGAGAACTGCTCCGGACAAAAAAAGTGGAAGTAGCTAGATTTGCCATTGCAAGCAATAGCGGATGGCACCCTTCCCACATTGCCATTAAACTGCAGCAATTTTGAAAATTCAAAAGACAAATCTCATCTCCTGACATGCCAGCTAACATTCCTGTAAATTTTCAGAAAATTTGGAGTATTTTGAAATTTTTGAAATTTTTGCTGTTTCCATGGTAACGGGGACTATTTCCAAAATTCCAAAGACAAATGAGGCATTGACATATGACATGGTACATATCCATAGTTTCATTGGTTTTCATTGAACATTCTTAAAGAAAATGCAACTTAATGTGTTTTTTTCCATAGGGTCAATGTTAAATTTTTCTCCTTTTTCCATGGCATGGGCAGCCATTTTGGAATTTCAAAGTACTGATGGTACCTAAGGGCACCACTGGCAACATTTAGATAAAGTTTCAATAAGATGGCTCTTATAACAAAAGATCTAGAATTTTTTTTTTTACTTTTTGCTGTTTCCATGGTAACGGCGGCCATTTTGAACCATTCCAATGTCTCTTGCACAACTTCAAATAGTGGTCCACATTATGATATAGTTCCATCAACATTGGTCCATTCAATTCCAAGAAATAGCTCGGAAAAAAAGTGTGAAAGAATAAAAATAATAATAATAATAAAAAGAAAAAAAGGAACGTAAAATAACAATATGTCACCCCAGCTCCGTTGAGGGTGCCATAAAAACTAGATTTGCCATTGCAAGCAATAGCGGATGGCACCCATCCAACATTTCCAGTAAACTGCAGCCACTGTGAAAATTCCAAAATCAAATATCTATTCCTGACATGCCAGGTAACATTCATGTAAATTTTGAGAAAATTTGGAGTATTTTGAAATTTTTGTAATTTTGGCTGTTTCCATGGTAACGAGGAGTATTTCCAAAATTCCAAGGACAGATGAGGCATTGGCATATGACATGGTACATATCCATAAAGTTTCATTAGGTTTCATTGAAAATTTTAAAAGAAAATACAGCTTTTATGTGTTTTCCCATAGGGTAAAATTGAGAATGGAAATGGGGAATATGTCAAAGAGACAACAACCCGACCAAAGAGCAGACAACAGCCGAAGGCCACCAATGGGTCTTCAATGCAGCGAGAAAATCCCGCACCCGGAGGTGGTCCTCAGCTGGCCCCTAACTAAAATTGTGTGCTAGTTCAGTGAAAATGGACGTCACACTAAACTCCAAAACATATAAATGAACTAAAATTTAAAAACATACTAGACTAACAAAGGCCAGAGGCTCCTGACTTGGGACAGGCGCTAAAATGCGGCGGGGTTAAACATGTTTTGTGAGATCTCAACCCTCCCCCTATACCTCTAGCCAATGTAGAATAAAGAAACACATAGCAATACGCACAGTAAAACTCAGTTTAAAAGAAGTCCGAGTCCGATGTCAGAATAGGTAACAAAAGAAACTAAGCAAAATGACAATGATACATAAATGAACAAAGGACTTCTAGCAATATTAAACGTTTCTCCTGTTTCCATGGCAATGGCAGCCATTTTGGAATTTCTAAGTACTGTTGGTACCTCGGGGCACCACCACCAACATTTGCACAAAGTTTCATTAGGCTGGCTCTTATAACGAAAGAGTTAGAATTTTGAATTTTTTTTTTTACTTTTTAGTTTCCATGGTAACCGTGGCCATCTTGCACATTCCAAAGTCAGGTGCACAACTTCACATGGTGGTCAACATTGTAGCATAGCTCCATCAAGATTGGTCCATCCGATTTCGAGAACTGCCGTGGACAAAAGTGTGGAAGAATAAAAATAATAAGAAAAAAGAAATGAACAATAAAAATATGTCACCCCAACTCCGTTGAGGGTGCCATAATAATAAGAAAAAAAAAAAGAAACGAACAATAACAATATGTCACCCCAACTCCGTTGAGGGTGCCATAAAAATAAGATAAAAGAAACGTAGAATAACAATATGTCACCCCAACTCCGTTGAGGGTCCCATAATAATAATAAAGAAACGAAGGAAAAGCAATATGTCACCCGACTATATCGTACGGGTGACATAAAAAGTTAATTTAAATAATATCAAAAAAAGAAATGAAATATTATTGGATAGAAAACAAATCTCTTTTCTGATGATATCCAACTAAACACACAGAGGTCAAATGGTGCATTAAATAAATAGAACAATTGCCATTGTGTTGGACAAAAATAGTTTGAAAATGACAATATTACTACCTTAATAATTTTAATAAATGCAAAACTTTGCTGATACTGATTTTATTTGAGTTTTTATTTTTGTATTTGATTAGACATCAGGTTAAAACTAATCTGACGGCGAATTATGAACCCATAAGACAGAAAATACATCTACATGTCAATATAGAGTCGTCATTATTAGACAAGTGTCTATACCATACGTGAGTTTTTCATTTATCCGACTGAATCTGTGAATAGGTTTCTTTAAGAAAGCCATTAATATTGAATTAGTTAGAAAAACAAAAACAAAAACAAAAACAAAAAAAAAAAAAAAAAAAAAAAAAAAAAAAAAAACAAAAAAAAAACAAAAAAAAAAAAAAAACACGGAAACAAAGATCACTGTCGGAGTTATTGATTTTAAAGATGCAGAGTAGCATTTGGCGATGTAGAACTGGTTTAAGCACTTAACTCAACTTTTGAATATGAGTTTAATATAAAAATAAGAAGATGTGGTATGATTTCCAATGAGACAACTCTCCACAAGACACCAAATGACACAGAAATTAACAACTATAGGTCACCATACGGCCTTCAATAATGAGTAAAACCCATCCCGCATAGTCAGCTATAAAAGGCCCCGAAATGACAAATGTGAAACAGTTCAAACGAGAAAAAATAACGGCCTGATTTATGTACAAAAGAATGAATAATGAATAACGAAAAAAATATATGATATACAGCAACAAACGACAACCACTGAATTACAGGCTCCTGACTTGGGACAGGCACATACAGAATGTGGCAGGGTTAAACTAGTTTAAAGGCGCGCCAACCCTCCCCTAACCTGGGACAGTGGTGTAACAGTACAATATAAGAACAAACTATAAAAATAAGTAAAAATGGGTTTAACTCATCAGATCGATACAAAGCAGAAATATATCTAACAAAAACACAGAGTGGAAAGTGTAGAAACAAAAATCATGAAATGTACGAGGCTTCAATATGGAACACAAAAAACGCGTTTTGTCTGTGTAAAACGTATAAGAGGCGCTGTTAAATAAACATTGTTGCCTATATTATGATTAAACAGTGACATATCAAAGAACATGTTTCTTTTTCTTAAAGCTAGCCTTGAATCTTCAAACATACAACATCACTCCTTATATCGACTGTGGCAAGAACTTTCTTAGTTTATTTTCCTCACTAACATTTTCTTTGCATCAAATATCCTGACAGAAACCATATAAATATTTTTACAATAAAATAGGAAATAAAAAAAAAAAAAAGATAATGATTAAAGCACGACTAGGATCGGACGATCTTCCTTCATATAGTACAGGGCGTCGGTGAGCGAGTAGTCTAAGTAGTTCCACTATTGTATCACTAGCTTGGCAGCACTGAGGTTGTGAGTTTGTACTCTATTTGGCGAAGGTGCATTAGACTGCAATCTCAATAGACAATGATTTTCAGTTTTCCTGCCAAAGCACAACACGTTCCTCTACCAATAAAAACTGGCCGACACGAAATAGACAACATTGCATAACAACGAAAAACTTGATATGAAATACAATCTTTCTGCTTCTGTGTTTGTTACTGGACTGCATAGGCAACAGTCAGTTGATACTTATATTTGTGTAAAAATTAAAACAATGTTGACCAATTCTTTATATCTATATGTCCGTTTGAATTTTCATCAATTTAAGAATTACGAGTACGAAGAGAAATTCTATTGACATGGTACAAAAACGACAACGATTGCTTCAAATGTTGGATTAGGCAAAGGGTTTTTCGGATGTATCATATGCATGTGTTATGTGTTTTGGTTTTTTTTTCGTTGATAGGGTGCTGTATATTTATTTCTTTTTCTCGTCTCATCCAATTGTTGATACTAAGGTGATAAATTGCTGATTTAAATTCCCTATTTTTTTTTTTTTTTTTTTTTTTTTTTTATTTTATTGATATTTTTGTATTGTGTATACCTATTTTACTTGACACTAATCCCATAATAATTCGTCAAAGTGATAGTATCTTTCATTTTGGAAAGTTACTGATGTATATCTAAATGACAAATAGAAATTAAACATGTCAAGAATCCAATAAATCAACCTACTTCCAGTTATGTTTGCGTTTCTCACGGTTAAAGTAGACTTAATGAAATCGTTTTCATCTTGTGTTTCCATTTCCACTAGTTTTCCTCCCAAGTCATAACAATTATCCTATTAAAAAAATCAAAATAAAATGACAGGTTTCAAATTGATTATAATCAAATAGATCTAATTCATCTTGGATCAAATCATCATTCTTTGGTCATTATTGTCTAATTATATTTTTTTATTACTTTTGAAAAACACGATTGAAAGGAAAGTCAATACGTGAGTACTCTAAACATATTATTCAAAATACACCTTTAATTACTTGAATGATAAAAGTTTTAATATACTTTTAATGATGCGATCGATACAAAGCCTATTTTTTATTGAACTCAGCGTTGATTTTATTTTCCCTTACTGCAAATTTCACAGTTACAAATGTGTATAAGAATTTACAATTTCACTGGGTAAAATTCTACAAAAGATATGTTACGCATCATTGTGATATTTCCCGGACTCAGAGTAAAAAGTTAAATCACAAAAATACTGAACTCCGAGGGAAATTCAAAATGGAAAGTCCGTAATCAAATCAAGTAAAGCATCATTTGATCTTACTTCTAAAATCTCCGTGCTATGCATAGAAAAATTATAGGATTTATCTTTACTCAGCCAGAGATTGGGATAACAGCCTTTCGTAAAACAAAACAAACACATTACTACAATATAATAGAGGCGGATCTCAGTCTTTCGAAAAAAAAAAAAAAAACGGAAATCAACGTCAATTCATTAAAAGAGCAAAAAACAGTCGTGCTTCGGTTTACAAATATCAAAATAATCTTAAATATTTTTTTAGTAATCAAAGTATGAGGGTCTGGGTGAGGTTAACAGAATAGAGAATAATTGGCAAAACTGCAGAATATAGGACGCCAAAAATAAAGAATAGAGAAAAAGATGGCAAAAAATACAGAACCGAGAATATTGGGTGCTTAAATATAAAGAATTGAGAAGTATGGGCAAAACATATATTAAAAAAAAAAGAGAAACATGACCTAAGAAATTAAAGAATACAGAAATCAAGGGCGCACATCTAAACCCTCATATTTTAGAACCCAATGTATATATATCTTACCCGTGCCATTTCCCAGTTAAGAGTGTCCTCAATAACTTTATACGTTGACGATGCGTAACTAAAGCATTCAGTACATGACGGAGGAACTGTAATGTAAAAACATGAATTATTTTACAACCTATGTTTTCTACATTTTAATTGATTCAAATATATAACATACAATGATGAATAAAACCCGATTTTTGTCATACCATGTATTTTTTAAAGTGCCATTAAAGTATAGTTATATTTGTCGACATCAGTTCATAATTGAATTATGACAGCAAGATAACGACATGAGGCCCTGCAAAAATCAAACCTAAAAATTCTTCATTTATGAAAGAGTCACTTGATATATAAATTGATCAAAACATGGATGAACATTTTTTTTGCATAAGTTGGAATTATGATGTAATATTCTGCAGTCAGAATAGGGGTGTTTTATTTCTATAATTGGATTAAACGTAGAGTTCATTGATGTGCAAACAGAACTTTAAGCTGTCTTAATTATGTATGTATTTAAACAGTGAAACGGAAGAAATTTGTTGCAACGACAAATCGTAGAACTTCAACATAACATAGAAAACCAAGGACTGAGCAACACGAACCCCCAGCAACACTCGGGGTCATCTCAGGTGCTGTGGATGGGTAAGAAGATCATGCTCAACATGTGACACTAGTTGTGTTGATGTCGTTCTGACCTTTGTTTAGACTTTTATGTATCTCTATATGGTTCTCAAATCAGCCGATAAAGTATAAGCAAGGGATGCATTGGATCTGAAAAGTAATAGAAAAATGTCCCTTCCGATCGTTCGAAATACATAGTTTACTTGACTGATAACATTTCTTTTTTTAAACAAAATACGATTATAATAAAAAAAAAAAAAAAAAAACACAGATTGAATGTTCTAAATGTTGTGTCGTTTCTTTTCAAAGCTTATTGGACAAATACTGTAAATGGAGAAAAAAACGTTTTGCTCATATATTATGCAGAGCTCAATATATGCAATCTTTGCAATATATGTTTTTGTCAGAATGGCTCAGCAATATATAATATGTAGAGATACACACAGTTACAATATCATATTATTATCACAAAACGATTCGAATGTTAGGTGGTTTGAGAACCTTTGAAACAGAAAATTCAAAAATGGTTTCATTGCGTAAGGGTCTATCATGCTGATTATTCATCAACAGTAAATTATAAGCACATATATTATCCAACAAATATCTAGTTAGTTTGTGTAGGTAATTATAAATTGCTTGTTCTCCCTAAGGTAGCTTCTGCCTCGTATGATAATCCCCAAAATAGTAGACGTTATGTTAATTTTGAAATACAGAACCAAACTATCATCAATGGCGTTTGCTTTTGGAAAAAACCTAATTTGATATGCAATGCTTTAAGATTAAGTCTAAAAGAGTCACCAGAAGGGTATGGGTTTTTCCTTAGTAGTAATCCTGTAATAAAATGATATTGAACTTTTAAGTTATATGTTATTTAGGAGACAGAAAAATTTACCTCGATGTCAATTTTTTTATATGAAGCTGAGCATAACCTGCCTCACTTATGGTTGAAGTTTACGCCACTGTGTTTCAGTTGACATTCTCGAGGAAGACACTCATGATGACATAGCATAGCTACATAGATAACTATCATTAGGTAGCAAGTTACAGTTGCACACAAATTATATTCCAATCTTCATGTGTCCACTACCATTAGAACTGAACAATGCTGAATGCAATATCATTTTTGGCATGAACATGACACAAGGCAATTATTAGTTCTAAGTTGAACTTTTTTGTTATTGTTATTGATTCATTTACAGTGTACATGTATATAAATTATGTATATCAGAGTACACATTGGGGCAAAAATAAGAATGTACTTTCAGACAAAAATAGACATAAATCGAGTGTATATGGAATCGGAGAGTAACTCTTACTGTGATTTTAATGAAAATATAAAAATAAAGTGATGTGGCACGAATGCCAAAGAGACAATTATCCAACAAAGTTCAAATGAATTGGATATAAGCAATTATAGGCAACCGTACTGCCTTCAAAAATGAGAAAACCCATACCGTATAGTCGGCTATAAAAGGCCCCGACATGAAAAATATGAAACAATTCAATTGAGAAAACTAGCGGCCTAATTTATACTAAACCATTTACGAAAAACAAATACAACAAAACAAAGAGCATATTTGACAGAAGGACAATAGTCGTCATTACTATATTTTAGAACAAAAAGTATGTTAATTTCACCATAAAAAAATACATTTTCATTTAAAACGTTTTGATGTAAACTATCATCAAAATATGTTTGTATAAATATATATTATCTATAATTAATTTGATAGTCTTTATTGAAAATTCAAATAAAAACTTACTATATAGTTGTTTCCGCATGATATTCCATCCAGTGTATGAAAAAGTCGCAAGAGAACAATTTTCCGATTTATCTATCCGACAAATTGATGTGAGTTCTGCAAAACTTGCTACACAACATAGATCTTGTTCAGAACATAACTTAGCACATTTGATTATGCTTTCTGAGTAAACGTCGTAGGTGTGTATGTTTGGCGACATTTGTCGGTAGTTTTGTATTTTAAAAGTCACCGTCATTGTTCTCCCGGTTACTACGTGTACCTTCATTAAAAACATCATTATGATTATTTTCATATCCATTGTTAATCGAATTTATAGTTTGGTATAGTTCATCTATACACAACGTTATACACCAATAATTTTAAGCATTCGTTTCATGATTAATTATATGCCATATAAAAATTCATGTTGTAGTTACAACTTCAGAGAAGCTAAAAAAATCTATGTTAATCTTTAATAAATTGTCGATATATAAATCTGACTAATTATCTATAGTAGAATTCAAGGTTCCGTATATTCTCTTTTATTGCTACAATCTTCAGTCATGGTAAGCATATATTATTTTTGTTTGCTTTGTAAAGAAACTCAGATGACAGCTCTACTTCATGTTGATAAATAAATTGTTCGTTTTAAAACTTCAACTATTAATCAAATATATTGATTGCGGATGAATCCTATCAAGTTTAAACATTTAGTAATTATTACATTCTGCATTTAAAGGTTTTAGAAAGTTAATTGTTTTCAAAAGCAACCTTAACGGAAATAAATGTAATAATCAAGCTTTGAATCATTTATTTGAAATCCTAATATTGAAAATTGTAGAGGTATAAAATGTACGATGCAATGTTGTCTTTGATCAATTACGTACGGAATGAACGTTTAATATGTTGAATAATCAATCGAATGACAGGCCCAGATGACAATATACAGATCTAAAAACAATAACCGTAACCAAATTGATTTTTTTATCATAACAATAAAAGTATATTTACACTTTTCAATTGTCATATATAATAACAATTCCATTCTCCTGTTCTCAGTTATGACATCACCAAATGAGGCTTATCGCCTAATTTGTACTTACAATGAACAACATTACGGTAGCCACATGAGGACCATGATCACCTGAGATCGCCAATGTTTTTGATAGGGGTCGTGTTCATCAGTTTGTAGTTTTCCGTGTAATATGTTGTGTATTTTCATTTGTTCGTCGATTTTTTTTTTTTTTTTTTTTTTTTTTTTGTCAGGGCGTTATCAGTTTTTCTTCGACTTATGAATATTATTATTAATGTCTTCTTGGTGTTTTTTTTTCGCCTTATTCTCATACTCAACATTGTTCAAACAACCGCAAGAAATTCAGATTGATACTTTTCACATAAAAGCATGGATGTAAATTGATAAAAATTGACATAAAATAATTGCATATATCAATTCAATGAGTTAGTGATCGACTTTATCAATTAATAAAACAAAGCGTTGTTTCGTTTCCTAGAAATGCATCCATGAATTGATGTAGCAATTTCAGACTCAAAGGCAAATACAATTCATTAATTAACATTTTTTTCATCAGTTTGTTTTTCGGGGCATCTTTTAACAATGAATTCACGACCTGAAGAATCAACAACTATTAAAATAACATTTGCGATGATGGTAAATGACGATTATGTACAATAATAACATGAATAATAGAATACTTGTTAGAATAATAAAATGAATGATAACAATTGCAATAAAAATAAAATAAGAATGATATTAATAATTAAATAATAGAAATAATGATAATAATAATAAAAATACAGAATAAAGAAACAATGACCAGTGGCACTGATTTCAAAAACAAAATCACTGTTAAGTGCCCATATAGGAACAGAAAAAATTATGTAATAGGACAAAATCACTGTTAATTGCCCATACAGGAACAGAAACATTTATGTAATAGGACAACGTAAATTTATCATAATCAAACATTAAACAATGTCTTCACAAATCCATCAAGTGAAATATCCGTTTCCACCTAAGATACGTTCTAGAGTTAATTTCCATCTTCATATTAAACTTTTTTGTTGAAGAATAAAATAACATTTTTTAAACCAAGATTCTTGTGGCAATCTGGAATTTTTTATAAAAATACAGAAAAGGATTTCATTCACCTAAGCTCACTTTTACACAATCTTTTAAGGAAAATCTTAAGACTTGATATCTTAATTACTAATGGTTCATTTGTGATAGGCAGTTTTAAATGAAAACAAGTTTAACAGTATTGATAAGGATATTCTAAATTAGTTAGATATATCTTAATTTTATAACAGAGGTGAGAAAGTGAATGAAGGTAATGATAAATAAAATAATTGCATATATCATTTCAATGAGTTAGTGATCGACTTTATCAATTAATAAAACAAAGCGTTGTTTCGTTTCCTAGTAATGCATCCATGAATTGATGTAGCAAATTCAGACTCAAAGGCAAATACAAATTCATTAATTAACATTTTTTTCATCAGTTTGTTTTTCGGGGCATCCTTTAACAATGAATTCACGACCTGAAGAATCAACAACTATTAAAATAACATTTACAATGATGGTAAAGGACGATTATGATAATAATAACATGAATAATAGAATACTTGTTAGAATAATAAAATGAATGATAACAATTGCAATAAAAATAAAATAAGAATGATATTAATAATTAAATAATAGAAATAATAAAACAAAAATAATAAAAATACAGAATAAAGAAACAGTGACCAGTGGCACTGATTTCATAAACAAAATTTCTGTTAATTGCCCATATAGGAACAGAAACATTTATGTAATAGGACAAAATCACTGTTAATTGCCCATACAGGAACAGAAACATTTATGTAATAGGACAACGTAAACGTTATCATGATCAAACATTAAACAATTTCTTCACAAATCCATCAAGTGAAATATCCGTTTCAAGCTAAGGTACGTTCTAGAGTTAATTTCCATCTTTATATTAAACTTTTTTGTTGAAGAATAAAATAACATTTTTGAAACCAAGATTCTTGTGGCAATCTGGATTTTTTTTATAAAAATACAGAAAAAGATTTCATTCACCTAAGCTCACTTTTACACAATCTTTTAAGGAAAATCTTAAGACTGAATATCTTAATTACTAATGGTTCATTTGTGATAGGCAGTTTTAAATGAAAACAAGTTTAACAGTATGGATAAGGATATTCTAAATTGGTTAGATCTATCTTAGTTCTATAACAGAGGTGTGAAAGTGTATAAAGGTAATGATGCCTTCTAAATCAATTTGATAAAAGTTTAAAGTGATATTCAAACCCAACCTGATTCAACATTATCAAGAATATCGGTTATAAACTTTAAGTAAACATCTTTATGATTTGTTCTGTAAGCCCTCGTCTTTGTTTAAAATTTGCATTGGCAATGCTATTTTCAAATCATTGCATATCGTATTATATTCTAGCACTATCTGAGTATCTGGGTGTTTTCTGTATTGCTTTTTATGTACCGTTTGTGATTTTTGGATTGAGACTGGAAGGAACACTTTTGATATCTAAACAAACTTAACACCACCAACCATTGAGTTAATTGTTCCTAGTGTAGAACATAGTCAGGATTTGGCTTTTGCTATATGTATATGTTGTTTGTTTTTGTTGTCATTTGTGGTTTTCTTGAATGCAGTAGTAAGCAATTCTCTATTGAATTTGTTAACATCTGTTTACACTCAGTCAATTAAGAGCATAAGGTTATGTAAATAAACCTATCTTTTGTTGTATCTTCTGTTATTGTGCTGTTCAGTTGCTTTCTTAGGACTTATACACAACATATTAGTATATCTCCATTTGAAAGATGTGACTGTATGGACAACAAATTCTAGTACAGAGACAAAATTCAAATTCAAACAAGCGTTTCCACATCTAAAAGCGGCCAGGAACAAAAACGTAAAACATTCATCTCATGACATGTTAGTCATGAGATGCATGTTTTACGGCGTTGTTTCTAATTGCAGTTAACAAACTTAAAACCACAAAAATAACAGACACGAGCCTTTCATCAATAGCGAATATATCATTTAACTTAGTCAGCTGTTACAGGATACATGAACACTAATGACATAAACAAAGGAAAAATTAGAAAAGCGCTTGGGACGCAAATATTTAAAAACGGTTTATCTATATATAATTCAGAGTCTATCCTAAATTGAGGTAAATTATATGGTCTTCAAAATACCGTTTCGATTCCTAACATCACTGAAGAGACATTAATTGTCGAAATCCGGATATGGTATACTAATTTTTGCACCTATTGTTTGCGATATACCATCTCTGCAAGTTTATTGTTTTCTGTTTGGTATTAAATTAATAGTTAAGATCCATTTTGTTACATCTAGTGATCCGTATAATTGGCAATCGCCAATGGCAGTCAGCAGGGTTTAAAAACATCCGTTGTTCGACCTGTTAATCAAATGCGTTTTGTTAAAATATACTTTTTCACTTTTTTGTTCTTTTGGAAAATGTTGTTTGTGCTGTATTTAAACCCCTCTACCAAGAAATTTGTTTTCCATGCACACGTATAAAATTTTCGGTTTTTATCAAATGCAATCATAGGTTAATGTTGTTTTAAATTTAGACTTGTTTATATTTTTTTCGTTTAGGCTCGTATTATATTTGCCTTCGGGTTTATATGATCCGTTCATCCTATTTCGACTTTTCAAAATTCACGAGTCTATCCTAATTTGGGGTAAATTATATGGTCTTTCAAATACCGTTTCAATTCCTAACATCTCTGAGAAGACATTAATTGTCGAAATCCGGATATGGTGTACTAATTTTTGCACCTTTTGTTTGCGGTATCCTATCTTTTCCTCAAGTTTATTGTTTTCTGTTTGGTATTAAATTAATAGTTAAGATCCATTTTGTTACATTTGGTGATCCGTTTATTTGGCAATCGCCAATGGCAGTCAGCAGGGTTTAAGAACATCCGTTGTTCGACCTGCTAGTCAAATGCGTTTTCAAGTTGTTAAAATATACTTTTTCACTTTTTTGTTCTTTTGGAAAATGTTGTTTGTGCTGTATTTTGATCCCTCCCTCTACCAAGAAATTTATTTTGCATGCACACGTATAGTATTTACGGTTTTTATCCAACGCAATCATAGGTTTGAAAGTTGTTTTCAATTAGACTTATTTATATTTTTTCGTTTGGGCTGGTATTATATTTGCCTTCGGGTTTATATGATCCGTTCATCCTATTTCAACTCTTCAAAATTCACGAGTCTATCCTAATTTGAGGTAAATTATATGGTCTTCCAAATACCGTTTCGATTCCTAACATCACTGAACAGACATTAATTGTCGACATCCGGATATGGTGTACTAATTTTTGCTCCTTTTGTTTGCGGTATACCATCTTTTCCGCAAGTTTATTGTGTTCTGTTTGGTATTAAATTAATAGTTAAGATCCATTTTGTTATATCTGGTGATCCGTTTATTTGGCAATCGCCAATGGCAATCAGCAGGATTTAAGAACATCCGTTGTTTGACCTGCTAGTCAAATGTGTTTTGTTAAAATATACTTTTTCACTTTTTTTGGTCTTTTGGAAAATCTTGTTTGTGCTGTATTTAGACCCCTCTACCAAGAAATTTGTTTTGCATGCACACGTATAAAAATTGAGGTTTTTCAAACGCAATCATAGGTCCGAACGTTGTTTTCAATTTAGACTTGTATACAAATATATATATATATATATATAATTTATCTCAAATTTAGCCCAAAATTGTTAGATTTGCCAATCTGCGTGAGGAAATTTTTGTTCTTCCCTCAGCGGAATTCGAACCCCTGCTTCTGTGACATCCAAGCAGCAACACCACCTGTACTGTGTCCAGAGCCCTAAACCACTCAACCAACTAAGATATATTAAGGGCTATATAAATATATAGCTTTCGCTAGTCAAATAATGCCTTTCCTCGTCGGCTTTATCTAGGGTTGTAACACAGTACATGATGTATAGTTACAAGTAGGATGATCTTTCTTTCAGTTCAGCTATGTTTTGTCTCTCGTAAGGGATAATAATGTAATGGACATGGCGTCACATCACATCTTAAGATTTGCATGCTTTATTGCATATGATTTAGTCTCTAATAACCAGAAATATAATAGTGTGTTATTGTTTAAAAACACATGTTCTGTGTTGCACGTATGGCTTATTTACCAAATACACAAGCTATTTCCATTTATTTACAAAGTAAATTAAACGTAAAGGTAACAAATAATATGATAATTATAATTGAGTAAGATACTAAAAGACAAACAGACAAATAATAGTACTAAAGACTAAGCAACACGAACCCCACCAACAACTGGGGGTGATCTCAGGTGCTCCGGAAGGGTAAGCAGATCCTGCTCCACATGTGGCACCTGTCGTGTTGCTTATGTTATTACAAATCCAGTAAATAGTCTAATTCGGTAGGTTACATTCGTGAAAAGGGAAGGGTATCGTAGTTACGACATAAGGAACATATCGGATATCATCTGTGAAACGGTTATTCCATAACGGTCAACCAACTTGTGATGGCGTCCGTAAAATTTTCGAAGGGATGATTTCAACTTCACCATTTGGAACTCTTCGTTTAATAGCTTCCTTGTGACTAAGTATTGCCAAATCAAGGTACTGACAAAAATGAAAATAAATATAACATAATTTCAAATCAAAAGGAATGAACAACATGTGTCCTCCGGAAACATGCATGCATTACCATTCTATCTCCAAAGAAATTTATTTATACAGTCGTTACTTTTTTCCCTGAGGATTTTGGCAATGGCCTCGTGTGTAAGTATGCACGAGGGGGACTTAGTAAGAAAGTAAGTATGTGTCATCCAGAGACGTAAATGCATTAATTGTACTGCTAGATAATTTATTTTTGCATTCGTATTTATTTTCTTCGAGGATTTTGGTGATTGCCTCATATGCAAGTATGCACGAAATGACAAAGTCAGAGAGTAAATACGTTTTCCTTAGCATTCAGGACAAGCACAAGTAAAATCAATTACATAACTGCAAACTAGGTAAAATTGATATCAAGGGCGGACCATTTGGGACTATCCATGATGGAGACAGATCTTTTATTAAAACATATTACGTTGGCAGAAACGGTATTGAATGCACTCTCTACAAAAGAGAAAACGAGTTTATAATTTTACTAGATAAAATGAGAGTCAAACGTTTATATGACATAAAAAGCATGTATAAAGGAAACGAATGTAGAAGATGCAATCTTTTGGAAAACAAGCATGCGTGATAAAGAACATTTCGGTTAATAGGGGATAAGAGTTGTTATTGTGAAATAAATTTAGTATTATTCGGCATCAGTATAGCGCTATATTAGGTTAACTTTCAGAATCAGTGCCATGTATTTCTCTGTATAAACAATATCCCACAGCTTGATTTTCTTTTCAGAATTTCCTGCAACGTTGAAATCTTTTTAAATTTCACAAGAGCTGCATATTGTTACCTGGTTGAGCATTTTGCAAAATTTTAAACCTTGGTGGCCATAAAATATGTCGCATTTGTCATTCCCACGTTCCATCCACTTTTCCCAATTTGCTTTGTTTATTTGTTGAGTATCCTTGTTTTTGCTGTTTTTGTTTTGTATTGCATTCACTTATTTTAATATGATCTTTCTTTCTTCTTGTCAGCTTGTGTCTTTTTAAAAAAAGAAGTATCAGAATGTTACCATCAAGTAAAAAATATACAATTAACATAACATACTTACTAAGAGGTAAGTTTGGTACTCAAAATCTCTACAAAAGAAAAATAGCCTCATAGCAAATTCGGCCCATCTGACAATGTTTCGGACTATTTAACAGTTAAATTTGCAGTTAAGTAATGTTTCGTTTGTATTTAATCATAAAAACTAAAATTAAAGTTCGATAAAGGATTTGGATAAACAGAAATGATTTCTAGATAAATGTCAACATTGGAAACATCTGTGACAGTACTCAAAAGATACAACAAGCATAACTTATGCATTTGTTAAATTTCATGAAATCGGAAAACAAATTAAACTTAAAATATAAATAAAGAATTTTGGATTAAAATACAATTAACCCCATATCGACAAATAAAGGAATAGTTTAAACAGGTCAGGAACACTATCTTATACGGATATGCATAAATTAGCATACTAATGTCGTCACAAATATAATTGTTTATTTACGTATGACGCAATATCTTTTACCTTGGTTTTTGACCAGTCCACTAAATGAGTAACAATGCATGATGGACTATTACACACAATATCACACACCTATACCCCCTCCAAAAAAAAATTATCTTCAATTTTGACCCCATTTTAAAAAAAAAACCCTTTTACATCCAAAATAAAATTTTACCAACATTTTGTGTGATTTTTAACTTCAAAATTAAGAAGAAAAAAAACACACTTTGCATTTATACCCCATAAAAAAAAGAAAAACATTTTTTGTAAAGAGCACACAAAACCTTAATCCTGGGTTTTTATAAAACTCATTTTTCCCTAAGGGAGTAGTATAGTACTTGTACTTTTTATAAAAAACGTTATTAAAACACCCAAAAAAACAACAAAAAAATTTCAAAAACAAAAATAAAAAAAGGTCAGGAGAACACACCGCGAAAAAATTCTGTTGGATTTTGGAGAAAAAAATTTTTAGAACCCCGAGAAATGGTAAAGATAGTAAAAAGCTATTTTGAGTTCCCATAATCCTAGGTAGCATTTTGTAAAATTTCATTCAATTCTGAGCTGACTTTTCAATGCTATATTTAGAAACGGTTATGCATAACCGGGGTAGTTTCTAATATGATTATTATTGTTTTCTAGGTCTTACTTTTTGTAAAAAGTCACTTTGCATCGTCTTTGTCATCAGTTTTGTTTGTCGTCTAATACGAGGTAAATGTACACGAGCAGCATATTTGGCTGAAGTAAATATTCATGAGACAACTATCATGCGTAGCGTCGTTTTTAAAACTTAGTCATTTGTAATTCTTGTTCATAGAAAGAACCTGTTATTTCTTCGCCTTTTAAATCAATTATTTTATAAGTAAAAGGAATTGTATTTAAAACTTTTCAATTACAAATATTTCTTTAGTCCAACGAGTAGTATAACCCTTTTCAAATTTACCTTTTTTTTGTTATTCTTACTCTATCTCCGACTTCGAATTTAGGTTTTTAATTTTCTCTTCCTTTTCTGGATATAAATTTTTATACACTGTTAATTCATTTTTAATTTACTTGCTTGAACAGGTGTCATTTTAATTGAAGAATGTACTGTATTATTATAATTTTTAACTAATTTATCTAATATATCATAATATTTTAAAGTTTCATTAGCAGTAAAGTATTTATACATATGTTGTTTCATTGTTCCTATCCATCGTTCCACTACACTGGATTTTCTTCATTCTCAGTTGAATATAACTTTATGTTATTATCTTTTAACAATTCTTTTACTTGTCGATTATAAAATTCGGATCCTTTATCTGACCAAATATATATTGGTTTTCTTTCTTTAAATAATGTTTTAAATGCTTCACTCACTGCTACTCCTGTTTTATTTTTCAATGGAACTAACCAACCATATTTACTAAAACATCTATAACTGCTAATAAATATTTATAGTGTTTATTTTGTTTTGAATATGGTTGCATATCTATTAAATCAACTGCCCATGTTTGATCTATTGAATGAACATAAACACGTCTTTTAGGAAAGATTTTACAACTCTATGATGTAGTTCATCTGCTAATTTATTTGTTAGATTTGTTTTAGACATTTTGAAGTAACTAAAATGTTTTCTTAAAAATGGAGGCAAAAAGGATAAAATTTTATCCAAGCGAGGAGATTCATATAAACTTGTTTTGACAAAAGAATATAAACATAAAGCAAGTATTTATGTATTTAATTATAAAATTAGTCTAAAGGATGAAAACAAGAAACATTTACAAATGCTTTTGATCACATGGTAGACTATTCCATAAAAGATTACCCTAATGGAAGAATTAAAATAGTACCTATTCATGAAATCATAATTACTAAACATAAAAGCTGGCCTATAAGAACATATAATACAGTTAAAAAGTTATTCATGGATCAAATGGAAAGATTATTAAATAGTGCTGAAGAATTAAATTTAGAAGAAGTTATTTTGAAGTTACTATTATACCCAATAAAAGAGGAAAAGGTAAAGCTTTAAAAATATTAGATGTCATAAATAAAAGTATTATCAAAATAAAAATGATGATACAATATGTTTATCAAGGGCAATTGTAACTTCTTTAGCTTCAAATAAGTTATTAAAAGATTTTACAGATTCTCAATTAAAACATATCAATGAAAGTAGACCATTACAAAAAGATTAGCTGAAGATTTGCATGAACAATCAGGAGTAGAAATAAAAGAAGAAGGAAATGATTTGGAAGATTTAAAAGCTTTTGAAAATTATCTTAATATTAGGATAATTGTTTTACATCAAATAGTACAGAATATATTGTATATGATGGTAATGAAGAATATAATGAACAAATATATTTATATTATCATGATGAACACTTTGACACTATAACAAATATAACAGGATTTTAGCTAAACGTAGGTTTTGTAAAGTATGTTTAATTGGTTATACTGAACAACATACATGCAAAGATAATACAGTAACAACTATCAGAAAACAACATATTTGTGATAAATGTAACAAAACATATACAGGTAAAAATCACAAATGTGGTGAAAAATATGTTTAATATGTTATGAAAAATACACGGAAAGTAATGAAGAACACTTATGTTATATGAAACCATCAGTACCAAAACAAGTAAAAATAATAAATATATATATTTTGATTTTGAAGCAAATCAAGAAACAGGAATACATATAATGAATTTTGTATAGCTTACGATTTAGAAAATATTTATTGTTTTAAAAATAACTATGTAAAAGTATTTAAATGTGATTTCAATATTGATAATTTAAACTTGTTAGAATTAGACATAGATGATTGTTTTAGTGATGTAGAAAAATTAAATATGAAACCCTATAGGAAATTCTGTAATAGACAACTTTTGTAAATATTTCATAAGAGACAAATTTAAAGACTACACTTTTATTTCACATTATGGAAAAGGTTATGATATGCAACCGATTTTAGGATACATTGTTAAAAATAAAATTGAACATAACATAATTTCTTCTGGACTAAAATTAACAGCTATATTTATTAAAGGAATAAATTTAAGATTCATAGATTCTATAAATTTTACATTATGTGGATTAGCTGCTTTCCCAAAAACATTTGGATTTGTGGGTAACAAAGGTTATTTTCCACATTATTTTAATACAACAGAGAATCAAAAATATGAGGAATTTATCCTGATAAAGAATATTTTGGTTATAATACTATGACAATTAAAAATAAAGAATTATTTGATGAATGGTATAATAAAGTTAAAGAAAAGAATTTAAATTCTATAAAGAAATATTTTATTATTGTCTATTGGATGTTTTAATTCTTGCCAAAGGTTGTACCTTATATAGAAAATTATTTTTAAATATAACCAATAATTGTATCGATCCATTTCAATATATTACAATTGCTCAATGTTGTACAAAAATATTTAAAACATTAATGTTGACAAATGAAACAATTGGAATTCACAAAAGATGACAATTAAAGAAGTACATTCACAAAAATCAATACAATGGTTAGAGTATATTTCTTTAGAATATAATATAATGATTCAACATGCTAAAAAGGAGGTGAAAAGAAATTATTCATTAATAATAAATGTTATAAAGTCGATGGTTATTATTATGATAGAGAAAATAAAATGCGTAATGTTTATGAATTTTATGGATGTTATTGGCATGGATGCACAAAATGTTATAGTCCTGAAGAAATATGCAAAAAGATAGAAATAAAAAACTATGAAAGAGTTATATGACCAAACTAAAGAAAGACTTAAAACTATTGAAGATTATCTAAAACCAAATGTAAAATTCATACAATATGGGAATGTGAGTTTGATCAACAAAATATCCTGAAGTTGATCCACATTTAAAACCTATTGATAAAAGAGATGCATTTTATGGAGGAAGAACAGAAACTATTCAATTATACAATAATCTTTCTGATTTAAAAGGTAGATATGTAGATTTTGTTCTCTGTATCCATCAGTAAATAAATATTGTAAATATCCTATAGGACATCCTATTACATCTACAGAAATATCTGTAGATGATTATATAAAAATAATTATTTCGGAATAATGAAATGTAAAATATTACCACCTAAAGGATTGTATCACCCTGTTTTACCTTATAAACAATTAACTAGTGATAATACACATAAATTACTTTTTGGATTATGTAGAACATGTATGAATAAAATATCTTTTAAATGTAAACACATAGATGATCCTACTTTAAATAAACATGATAAAATACATGAAATAAAAGATGTAAAGAATGTAAAAATATTAAAATGAAAATGTATACATTCTAATGAGGAAAGAGTTATAGTAGGAACTTGGTCTACAATAGAAATAGATAAAGCAATAGAAAAGGTTATGAATTACAAAAATATATGAACTAGAACATTTTGAAAAACATCTACAGATATATTTAAACTTTATGTAGATACGTTTATGAAATATAAACAAGAAGCTTCAGGATGTAAATGTGATCCTAAATATTGTAAAAATGATTGTAAAACGATAAAGAATGTAAAACAAAATACAATACATTATAGATAATACTGCTTATGATCTAGATATTGACAAAGTTAAGTACAATTCAGGATTAAGATTTATAGCTAAAATATGTTTAAATAATTTATGGGGACATTTTGGTATGAGAGATAATTTTACACAAAAGAATATTGTTTTACTTTAGAACATATAACTAAAATAGTATTTAATGAAAAATATAAAGATATAAGTACCATGATATTAGATGAAAATATTGTATTAACTGAATATAAAGAAAAGAAGAATATTCTAAACCTAATCCAAGTGTAAATGTTTATATAGCTTTATTTACAACAGCACATGCTAGATTAAAATTATACGAATTATTAGATATTCTACAAGAAAGAGTTTTATACATGGATACAGATTCTTGTATTTACAATGATGATGGTTCTGAAGCATGTAAAAAAGTAGAAAATATGATGGGAAGTAAATTAGGTGATTTAACAGACGAAATTGTTTCAAAACACAATGCTAATCACATAAAACAATTTATATCTGCTGGTCCAAAAGATTATTCAATGAAACTAGATACAGAAAAACTAGTTAGCTGTTGTAAAGGTTTTAGATTAAATGCTGAAGTTGAAGAAAAGATTACATTAGATAAAAAAATAAAAATAGTTACTGATGAAAATGAAAAATATGAAACTGTTAAATATAATAATATAAAAATAGGAAAAGATCATCAACTTAAAACAGTTAAACAAGTTAAAGCTTATGATTATATGTTTGATAAAAGAATGGTATATTGTAAAAATGAAAATTTAATTAGAAGTTTTCCTTATGGATATTAAAAATATATAATTTAAATTTTATTTTAAAAATAAAAGACTAAAAATGATTGAAGCTTATACTGAGAAAGATGATCCTGACGCTAAAGTTATATTAGGAAGAATAATGTTATCAGATTATCAGATATGTTGTTTAAGAGATGATGGAGAATGTCCTTTGACTCCAAAACAAATGGAAGTAATGGAAAAGTTTGATGGTAAAAGTTATCTAAGTTTCCTCCTGGTTGGGATGCTTTCATTAGACCTGATAAAGTTTATGAATATGTTTTGAAAACCATGTCCTGAAATTTAATTTATTTTGTTATTTCTTTATAACCCTCTTTAAAAACTTTAATCAAAGGAATAATATTTTTAGATTTAAATGTATCATTTTCTTCAAGGTAATCATCGCTTCGCTCGCTTATTTTAACTTCCAAACAACAAAACCAGTTAATACCATACCACCAACAACAAATGCAATTTCTCTATTTTTTTGATCTTCTGATGGTGTATAAAAATCACTTAGTTTAGGTTTGGGTGATAATGGAGTTAATTGTTTACTTGTAATGTAATAGTATTGTTTCATTGCTTGGTCAACATCTTCAAAAGTATGTTCGGCATGATGTTCTTTTGTAATTGTTCATTGATGAAATCTAATCTTTGTATTCTTTTTTATTCCATTCTGATTGTGCTTTTCTAATTTTTCTATAGCTTTATCATGTCTTATTTTTCTTCATTTGCATTACTATTCATATGTGAAAATAAATAATTACTCCCGAAAATGCAAAAGCATTTGTTATTGCCCCACCAAGCATCATTGCTAAAGCACTTGCCATTTTATTAGAGCGACAAGCGATTCCTAAAAACAAAATAAAATAAAAAAGAAACGGTTCCTTTTATTACTTCATGATATCAGTAGGTATAATACCTTGCTTAATCAACATATCTTTTGTTGCCATTGCAAGTAATATATCAATGGACAACATTACAACATCATTTACATTAAAATCTACTTTTGGTGCTGGTCTCCTTAGTACCTTTTACCTATTTCTGCATATCCAACTGTTAACAATGTTTCCACTCCAGCATGATATAACATATTTGCTATTTGTTTTCCGTCTTTTGTGTTGACATTTTAATGTACTAAATTTTAAATTCTCACTTTGCTCTTAATTAAATTCAAAAGGATCAATTTCTTTCTTTTGTTTTCTGGTTTTGTTATTTCTTTAATCATTCTTTCTGGTTTCTTACTTTGGTTGTAAAAACAATCCCAATCCAACAATACTTATAGGAAAAAGTACAAATTTGTAATCAACTAGGGAACTGGAGTGTTTCTTGACAGAAGGGATATGTTCGTTTGATTCATAATCTGTTTCTGTATCAGAATCTTTTGTTATTTGTTTGATTTTGAATTTTCTTTTTAATTTTCCACTTCTTTTTCTCAATTCTGCATTTCTTATTCTTACTTCTGCACCTTTCTTACCAGCAGCTACTCTTTTGGGTCTTTTGGTTTGGGTTTTTAAATACTTTTTTTTCTTCTTTGTTTTCTTTTTGTTCAGGATTTTCATTCATCATTTTTATGTCATTATTTTCATCTTTTTTCGGAAATCGAGCGAAGCGAGTGGTTCGATATGTCTTGCTGTTGTTAATATTGCAGTAAAGGAGCAAGATACATTCCATATCTATAGTACAGTTCACAACATGTATTAGTTAAAGCATTATTGATAAAAGGATCTTCCTCTAAGTCTTGTATTAAAATTGGTGGATTAACAACTTTGAAAACTTTGATACACCCATGACATATAAATTTATAAAGAGTTTCCTAATGTCTTGGTCATACTAGCTCCCAATCTTGCTTCATATTTACAGTATAGTTTGTTTATTTGTTCTGTTGTCATTTTATCAATATCTGACAGTTGTAATTCTTTACCCAGATATTGTTTACTACTCCCACCAGCAACAACGGATGATAATCTTTCGCGTTTTTTTCTTGAAGGAACCGTTCACTTCGCTCGCTTCATCATCAATATTTATGTTTTCCACAATTTGCTCGCTTAATAATTCTTCAGCATTCATTTTATACGTTTCAAAAACGGATATAATTTATTTTAACTTTAAAAATTAAATACAACATATCCAACCAATGATAAGACTGCAGTGTTTGTTGCAATTGTTAGTATTTCCAACAGCATTGCTTTTTTTTATTGCTTATTTTGGTTAAATTACTTAAGAATTACTTAAGCATTACTTAACATTATTTTGCTTATTTTGGTTAAATTACTTAAGAATTACTTATTTTGGTTAAATTACTTAAGAATTACTTAAGCATTACTTAAGCATTACTTAAGAATTACTTAAGCATTACTTGAGAATTGCTAAAAAAATCAATCAAGTAACCAAAATCGGTAGGTTGATCTGTCTTTAATATTAATTTACGATGTTTCTTTTTTAAGTTCTTCCTTTATTCTTTGTCTTTCTTCCAAAGTAGGAATAACATCATTTTCTCTTAGGCAATTATCAAAACTATCTCTATCTTTTGTGTAGAACATGCATAACCATTTTGTTTGTTCTCTTAAGTCTTTTAAAACAGAGTTGTATCTCTGTGAAATGACCCACACTGATTGTTCCGCGTGTCTTCCTGAAAATGCAAGCTCAGACAGCATATCTTTTTTCTTTGTTAGTTCTTTTGTTGCACTGCAGTCATCAATGATATATAATGTTGGATGACCAGCATATTTTTAAAGAACATTCTTAGTAGTTCTTGTAGCTTCTCTTCTTCATAAAGGGAACCGTTCGCTTCTCTCACTTTAACAATAGGATTAACAATTATTAGATTTTTGTTTTGGTTTTCTAACATCACCAATCCATTCACGATTTTTGTATGCTTTGTTCCATTGGATGGTTGGACAAAGTATGACTATATATTTGAAAACTCCACTATATTCTCCTTCTAATAAATCAAGAACAAACTCTGTTTTTCCACATCCTGTTTGTCCACATATAATAGCACAATGGGGATATTTTGGTAATTCATAAAGGGAATCAGGTGTATCTCGCTCCGCTCGTTTGTTTCCATTTTTAAGGGAACCGCTAGTAATTAACTTCTTTAAATCTTCCATCTTCAAAATTAATTTGTGCATCTTGTATAACAAACAGATAAACATTTATTAATTTATTTGCTCCTGCTGTTTTAGTTATTTGGATAGTAATACCTTCAGAAGCATTTTCAATTCTTCTACCTGAACCGTGTAATGAGTTATCATCTGTTGAACGTAAATCTAACCATAATGCATAATTAGTTGTAAGATATTTTTCTAATGTTGTATAGGATAAATTTAAATCCTTTAAAACTTCTTCTGTTGTTTTATTTCTTTTGAATTTAAAGCAAAGAATTTATTTATTTCATCCCATTGTTGATATGCTTTCATTCCTTGACTGTATAGTTGATTTGGAACACCTTCTATTGTCATTTCTACTTTTGTTATATTAGGATTATAATAAGTTTCAGTGCTTGTTCTCTCAGGATCTTCGAACAACATTAGAATTCCTTTCATACTTCTAGCTGGAACATTTAAATTTATATTCCACAATGTATCAGATTTGTTTTTGGTTATTTTTCTATGTCTTAGTATTCTATCGTACAAAATAACCATCTTACCATTAACTTGTTGTCTTATCTGTCTTGCTAATTCTGCATCAGTAACCATATCAAATTCTAAACAAATGTTTTTGATTGTATAACTTGCAGATGTATCTGTTGATTTAATAACATTGCTATAATTATTAAATGTAAGTTCATATTCAAGTCTATCACCAAGACCTGCTTGATAAAAGGCATATGAGTTTCTAATAGTTCAAAATCAAGTGGGATACAAAATCTTGCACCATATGCAGTTGCAATTGCTTCATCACCTATGTCTGATGATTTATCATCCGCACCAACTCTGTGTTTTAACATGTTTGTTTCACCAATTCCTTGGTATGCCATATTTAAACGTTCAGATGTAGATTTCCATAAATCAACATAACAATGATAAATATCACTATCATCAATTGACATAATTTCATTTCCACTTATACGAATTGTTGTTTTTAACTATTGTTCTTCCTATGTTTTGATATATAGTTGCATTGTCGTCTGTAGATGTGAGTTCTATTTCAAATGCCAATCTGGTTGTTCCAGGAACAATAACATCATTATTGCTTAGATTGGGGAATCTCACTAATAGCTGTTGATTTTGATCAATAGTTGAAGGATTATTTGTTATTGATACACTTTGACGAATACCTTTCACACCACGGGGTTCTCTTATTTTTCTGTAAGGATTTAATTTGTTTCCGTATGCTGACATTTTAAGGATTAAATTTGTTAAAAATAATTCAATTACCACTGATACTAGAGTATTGATACATAAAGGATTATTAGTCATACTAATAAAACTTATTCTATCTCCAGCCTTAACTTCAAAAGGTGTATAAAAGTTATTAAAACCGTGTGTAACACCTTATCCAAACTCATTTTGTAACTAGTTGACTTATCATTAACCATCATCTTAATGGCTATAATATCTGTGCTTGTTCTTAAACTTACTAAACTAATACCCAATATTTGTCCTGGAAAGTTCATTACATAATAACCACCACCATAACCAAAATTAAACTTTTTATTTCCATGTATTGGACCATCAATTCCAGCATATATACTTATTATTTTTCTGTCTGGTTTATTTTAATATTACCAACTATATTTTCAACATTTAAAACTCTGATGTTTAGGGCAGCGACACTCCGATGTAAATTTTTATCCTTAGTATCCATTGTTTGAAGCTCACTCTTCATATTTAATATTTCCTTTTTATTTCCGATGTATCTACGTTTTTTTTTTGACACCAAGTATGCTCATTTTATTAAATAAATTATATAACTTCTAAAACACAATTAATTGGTAAATGATTAATTATCTTGTTATTATTTTCATCTCTTATTTCTAATTTCAATTCTGTTATAACATCATTTACTAAACACTTATATTCCGGATGCTCAAATCTCGCTGTTATAACTTCACCAAACTCTTTATTCTCAACTGGAATAACAGCCAATAATGTACTTGGCTTACCATCAAGATAATTATGAGAAGTGCTAACTTGTTCCAAATGGATATACAATGATTTATGGATAGCAAAATCTACAAATTTTTTCCATAATGTAATTCATTAGGTTCAATTTACGTTCATTATTAAATCCTAACATATTTTTCAAATCTTCATTTATCCTTAACTCAATAGGAGTGTTTAATGACGCAATACCATTTGTTTCATTTACGGATAATACAATATCTTTTTTAAATTCATCCGCTATTTGTTGGAAACTATAATAACCATCTTTAATCCTATGAACTCTTTCTCCTGTTTGTCTTATAACTCCATCATAAACATTATACCAACCTACACTATATCTTATAGATTTTAAACCAATACGTTTATTTCCATCTCTGTTATCAATGTATTGTTCTAAGTTTATTGTATTATCAATATTTGAAATAGTATGAAACATTTTAATATAAAAAATGATAACAAAAGAATTTAAATATAATCCTAATGTTTCATATAATCCAGGTATTAAATATTCTGAAAAGATATAAATCTTGTCGATCAAATAATATTTGTAAATCAAAAGAAAACTTTAAAACAGCTTTTCCCGATTTATTTCAAAATATCAAAACCCATCATTACACACCAACGAACCATGGAATACATGGATTCATTCTTCGTTTGATTGGTGGCAATGTCAGTTAAACTTTGCAGTCTGGTGTGCAAGTACAGGATGTGGTGTTTCTTATAATGATCATATACAAAATACTTCAAATCTTACTAAATCACTTTATATGTTTCATTTATATTATTGCATTGCCAGAATTTTAAAAGAACTTAAATCACCTTTACCAACAGATTCTTCTTTCTGTTATTACAAAACCCATATGACAAAGCTGCATATCAAAATTATGCAATGAATTTGATGTTTCTCCAAATACAGATTGGAGACAAAAGTAGAATCATCATCTAAAGGATTAGGAACTTTTCTGAATATTATAAACCAAGTGGTGAATACAGATATCATCATTCAGGGATGGTCCTTCTTTAATATTCATGATACAATTCGTCATACAAAAGATATAAGTATGGCTTGGACAACATTTATATTAGATAAATCAGAGGGTTTTACAAAAGCAGGTATTGAACGTATCAATGAAAGTATTAGAATGTTTGTATGGGCATTATTAGGGCACAATCTCAAACAAGGGTAGAAATATTAAAAGTAGGAACAGGATTTGATGCACAAAACAATTCTTAGCAAATGTACAAGATGTAATAAATAGTCCTATCGATTTACCCACCCAGATATCGAATTATGAAAATGTTTTAAAATATGCAAGAAGTAAAGTTGATTATGCTTATGGACTTGGTTTATATATGTCTCCCAGTGATATGGTATTACAAATTGACACCATTGTTGGTTATAACAACAAAATTGTAATTGCAACAGAAAATCAAACACTCGGTTTAAATGATGATTTAAATAATAAAATTTTGATTTTACCGGTCTCGATCCTGTCGATTTCCAACCAAATAAACCAAAACCGATTCAACAATCTCAATCAGAACCAAAAAATCAGAACCAAAAAATCAGAACCAGTTCAAATAGAACCAACACAAAAAATGAATATGACGAACACGAAGATAATAAAAAGCAATAGTATTTGGAAGTATTGTATTAGGTATTACAGCACTTATTATTTATAAAATTTATTAATTTATTTTTAAATATTCCCTAGCAGCAGCATACAATAAACCAACAACCAAAACAAGAAAAGCCCATAAGTTGTTTGCAAACCAATTTACTACGTCTTTTGTTACAGACAATAACCAAGATACAATAGAACCTATAATACCTGGTAATGCAGCTGCTAATTTTCCTGCAAGAAAAGATAATAGTTTTCCAAGATTTTTTAATTGTTTTTTTATCCAGTCTTGTACACCACCTTTTGATGGTGGAGGAGGAGGAGGAGGAGAAGGAGAAGGAGAAAAAGTAGTTCCACCAGTAAATGTTTCTACTATAACACCAATAATCATTCCAAAAGCAGTTAAAATACTAACTATTGTAATTCCTTGTTCTCTGAATAATGTTCTTATTCTTTCACCTAATGTTGTGTCTTCTTTTAATACTTTACGTATTGTCTCTTTAATTCTGTTTAATTGACTACTTAATTTTTCTTTATTAATATTAATTACTTCTAGTCTCACACTTCTCTCAGATTCCAACTCTCTTATTCGACTACTTATTCTATTTGTTTGAAATTCATCATTATCTTCTTTAGCTTGTTCTAATTTGGTATTTTCTTTTGTTAAGTCTTTATTTGTTTCATTCAGTTTTGCTAATTCATTTGCAATCTCTTCTTTTACTGTTGTCATTGCATTGATTACACTATCCATTTCTCTTTTTGTCATATATGTTTGAGTTTCCATTTCTTTGTTAGTTGTCCCTTCTTCTATAAAAGAAGTTTCTATTTCTTTTACATATGTTTCTGAATTACTTGCTGTTTCTAATAATTCTTGTACTTCTTGTTGTGTAGATATTTCTTGTAATGGAATTTCTATATTATTGAGTTCACAAATTGGTGCTTCATTTAACATTCTCTGAAACTCTGCTCTACTTTTATTATTCTATCAGATATTTTATAATCGTCTACACCTAAAACATCTCTAATAAAATTAACACCGTATATTCTTTGAAGAGTGCTAAATTTATAAAATTTTAATACTCCTTTTGATAATATGTTAATGCAATTTCCTACCATATTCATCTTTTACATACAACATTGTTCTTCCATTAAAATCTTCTTCTTTTTTTTTTCTTCTTTGGTAAAAATTTTTGTAATTTTGTTTGAATATAATTCATTATTTTTGTTATAAAATCTTTTATAATTTTTTGGTAATTTCTTTTTCGCGAATTTTAGTGTCATTGTATGATAAATCTCTTAATACCTCAGTTTCCTTATTTATATTATTTTGAAACTCTTCATCATCTTGAAAAGACGTTTCTTCTTCTTCTTCATCATAATCATTATTTTTAAACTCAGGATTATCAAACTCAGCCATTTTATTCATCTAAAATATTAGATAATAAACAATAAAAGAACCTGTTAAAACAACTTAAGATAAAAATAATTAAATTTTTATTTAACATTATTTTTACATTTTTACTAATTTTTCTTTTGTTTCTTCATCCATTTATTTAATTAAAATTGATTCATAGTTTGGTGGATTTCCGTTATCAACTAAAATTCGTATAACGATTTTATTAAAGAAAATCAAAGATTTTCCATTTTTTTTAATTCGTTTTTACTCTATTTTCTGTTTCCTCAATTAGTTTTTTCTTTCATCATCTGGTAAACTTTTAAAATTACTTTTTTTTTTTTTTCATCTCATTAAATTTTTCTAATTCATCTAAAATAAGTTTAAATTCATCTGCACTTATCTGTCCGTCAGTTAAAGATTTTGATATTAAATCTTTTATGCTGTTTAACTTGCATTCTGCCATTGTTTTAATTTCATAATGTTTTTTGATTTTGTTGTCAACTTTCTTCTAATTAATTTAACTAGACCTCCTAAACTTCCACATACAACAGCTGCAATTTGTATGGGAAGAAAGATAGGAAAAGCAATTCCTATACCAGCTAAAACAACAGATGTTGAAATTAAACTTGTATCAACACCATCAGTAACATTAACTCCGCGTTTATATTTTTTGTATAGTGATTTTCGTTTATCTCTCTCATTTATTAATGTTTTTCTATTTCTGTTATTTTTGTAGTCTATAATTTTGTCCATCTTCTATAGGTAATTCTGGATATAATGGTATATCCATTGATAAATCAGGAGCTGTAGGTTGTTTCATTTTTAAAAGTAAAAATTGATTTTTTTTTTTTCTCCAAAATCCAACAGAATTTTTCGCGGTGTGTTCTCCCGACCTTTTTTATTTTTGTTTTTGAAATTTTTTGTTGTTTTTTTGGGTGTTTTAATAACGTTTTTTTATAAAAAGTACAAGTACTATACTACTCCCTTAGGGAAAAATGAGTTTTATAAAAACCCAGGATTAAGGTTTTGGTGTGCTCTTTACAAAAAATGTTTTTCTTTTTTTATGGGGTATAAATGCAAAGTGTGTTTTTTCTTCTTAATTTTGAAGTTAAAATCACACAAAAATGTTGGTAAAATTTTTATTTTGGATGTAAAAGGGTTTTTTCTTTAAAATGGGGTCAAAATTGAAGATAATTTTTTTTTTGGAGGGGGTATAGGTGTGTGATATTGTGTTATTACGTGTTTACGATCATCCGAGAACACGTGTTATTTACAGATACAGTTAAGTCGGCCTCATATCTTGACTTACATCTAGAAATTGACAATGAGGGTCGGTTGAAAACAAAACTTTACGACAAAAGAGATGATTTCAGCTTCCCAATTGTGAACTTTCCATTTCTATGTAGCAACATTCCAGCAGCGCCTGCATACGGAGTATATATCTCCCAATTGATACGATATTCCCGGGCTTGTGTTTCCTATCATGATTTCCTTGGTAGAGGATTGCTGCTCACAAGGAAGCTATTAAACCAAGATTTCCAAATGGTGAAGTTGAAATCATCCCTTCGTAAATTTTACGGACGCCATCATGAGTTGTTTACCGTTATGGAATAACCGTTTCACAGATGATATCGGATATGTTCCTTATGTCGTAACTACAATACCCTTCCCTTTTCACGAATGTGACTTACCGAATTAGACTATTTACCGGATTTGTAATAACATTAGCAACACGACGGGTGCCACATGTGGAGCAGGATCTGCTTACCCTTCCGGAGCACCTGAGATCACCCCAAGTTTTTGGTGGGGTTCGTGTTGCTTAGTCTTTAGTTTTCTATGTTGTGTCGTCTGTACTATTATTTGTCTGTTTGTCTTTTTATTTTTGGCCATGGCATTGTCGGTTTGTTTTCGATCTATGAGTTTGACTATCCCTCTGGTATCTTTCGTCCCTCTTTTACTGAAATACAATACATTTTTTCATGCATTGCGGGTAAACAATTTTGCTTAGTTTTCATCTCTTATATATAAAAAAGAAGATGTGGTATGAATGCCAATGAGACAACTGTCCACAAGAGACCAAAATGACACAGAAATTAACAACTATAGGTCACCGTACGGCCTTCAACAATGAGCAAAGCCCATAACGCATAGTCAGCTATAAAAGGCCCCGAAATGACAATGTAAAACAATTCAAACGAGAAAACTAACGGCCTCATTTATGTACAAAAATGAACGAAAAACAAATATGTAACACATAAACAAACGACAACCACTGAACTACAGGCTCCTGACTTGGGACAGGCACATCCATACATAATGTGGCGGGGTTAAACATGTTAGCGGGATTTATAGTCCGTGATATAAAGTATTCGTTCCATGCTCAGATTAACAAATATAGCCATTAATGTTGTTGATGATATTTGTCCAAAAGACTGCAACGAAACAGCAGTGAAAAAACACAAATACCCATAAGATAAACTTTCATTCAGATAGAAGTTAAAAATAAGGGATAATCCTGGAACTTTCAATGGGTTCGTTAAAAAGGGGGACTTAGAGTGTGTCAAATATCTATACGGGGTCACTTAAATGTCCCAGCTTTTCACATAATTGATGTAATGATATTGTACCTACTTTTATGATTGAACACTCTAAAATCGAGGAAGGGTATGTATTTATTACTTTGTCTCTAAGAAACAAACACAAACATGTTTTTTGAAAGATTGGTTTTCCATTATCTTGAAAAAAAGATATTTACTATAGAATTCTGTGTAATATTTATATATTCATTATTTGTCAGGTACAGTACGTATATAAAACCTATATCAATTATCATAACTCGTCGAAACTGTTCAAGACATTTCTTTGTTCTTGTCTGACAATGTTAACTCAATCTATAACATGTATAAGAATTGATTTTTTGGCATAGTTCAGTTTTTTTGGGGGGATTTTTTGAGAATACTTATATGATGTACTTACTTTTAGATCAGGTTCGGATAAAAAAGTTTACACATCCATGCAGTGCAGATAAGTCTGCGTCTGTCGTTACATCCACATATAGTGTCGGGCAGCATGTAACGCCACAACTTGAACATGCTTGAAATTAAACAGTGTTTCAGTGCCATGTTCTTTGTGTTTTTCGAAGCAGCAATGTTTTTGGAATGGCATTATACAGGATACAAAAAATCCAAGAGAATATCTAAAGAGAGGCGTGTAACCTATTCCTTCAAACCGTTTTGACAGGTTTCAAAGAGCTCAAATGATTTCTATACTGGACAGTGGTCACTTCATTGGAAATTTCACTGTTTCACGTGTAATTAATGCACAGGTACAATACATAACAATGGACAAAACCTGTTCAGCTACTTTTACAAAGCGAAAAAGAAAGTCGAATCATATAGCCAGTAGACAATATTTGTTTAATCTGAGCATGCAAATTGAATATTAAGTTATATATTTTACATTTAATACATTGGCTGAACAACAATATTTATTATGAGAATCCCAGACACTATATATATAAGTTGACAGTTTTCCCACTAATTCCACAATGCTTTAAAGAGGTAGTAAACTCGAAGTAGCCAACAATGCATTGTTGTTCATTGAGTCGATTAGTCAGTTATTCAAGGCCATGTTCACCTTCTTTTTAGGAAATTACCATGCAAATCTATACTGACGTCAGGAAATCTAAGGTTCTCGACCTGTTAAACAACGGAATAACTCTGATTCACTAACAGTTCAAACAGAAAGGCGAAAGATACCAGAGGGACATTCAAACTCATAAGTCGAAAATAAACTGACAATGTCATGGCTAAAGAAGAAAAAGACAAATAAACAATAGTTTGCACCTGTCCTAAGTCAGGAATCTGATGTTCAGTAGTTGTCGTTTGTTGATGTGGTTCATAAGTGTTTCTCATTTCTCGTTTTTATATAGATTAGACCGTTGGTTTTCCCGTTTGAATGGTTTTACACTAGTAATTTTTGGGGCCCTTTATAGCTTACTGTTCGGTGTGAGCCTAGGCTCCGTGTTGAAGACCGTACTTTGACCTATAATGGTTTACATTTATAAATTTTGACTTGGATGGAGAGTTGTCTCATTGGCACTCATACCACATCTTCTTATATCTATAAACAATAGTACACAAAACACAACATAGAAAACTAAAGACGTATTGAAACACAACTACTGTAAAACGGTTTTATCAACATAATGAATGCATGGGAACATCTTCAAGCATGGCTCATGATATAATGCCAATACCATTGTTGGAACTGTATTACAACACGCACGCTTCAACTTAAGTTAAATTTTCAAATGAAAGATATGGCTTCTGGACATTCATAATCGATCCATAGATAATCAACAGGTTTGTATAATGCTAAACAAAACTCATATCTTAGTTTATTTGGTTCACCGCCATACCAGTCGGTAAAAGGCATTGGTTTTCTGGGATTCCTTATCCACTCCATATCACTATCTTGATTAAAGTTGTATGCTCCAAGCAAATAATGAATTGCTGAAACAGAGAGAGAAATAAATTACTCTTCAATCCGATGCAACTGTTTACCTTGTTTTAAAGAAATCTTTGTTTGCACTTCAAGTTTGATAGGATTTTGGAAATGTTTGTAATAAGGTTTCAATAATTGTCAGAGATGTATTCCTAAACCAAATCAAATAACCATTACTTTTTTCTTCTTACGAGGATTGCCCATACGTTATTTTCATAAACTCGTCAAAGATGGCAGACTTATATTTGAATACGTCAGACACGCGTCTCGTCTGCATATGTATCATCAGTGGGGCGCGAATGTGAAACAGTCTTTTTCCGACTTGTGAACAGTTAGTACATTGAATCTAAGTTAGTACATTGAATCTACTTATGGAAAACTTCAGAAATTTCAACATCGATGCAATTGCTGTACAGTAGAGGATCGTGTAAGTATTATAAGTGATTGATTAGGTGAAATGATGGTGGATAAAGGTTTATCATCTCCACGTGCATAAATTAAAAAGTTTACACATTTTTTTTTAATGAATGATTACCTATTGTAGCTCATAAAATAAGGCACTTGTACGATCTTAAAAATGTAGAAACTTAATAAAGCAAAGTTTTTAAATACAATCGATATGATTGTGAATAAAGACAGTGTTTTTTAAAGATAACTGTCAATCTGCAATATCTATTTTTATCTCTTTAATCTCTAGTATACATTTACATTAAAAACTTATACCAAAAAATCAGATATATAATTGAATGCTTTAGACGCACGTTTTGTCTGCATATGTATCATTAGCAGAGCATAAAACAGTCGCATGGCTAAATAACTACGAAGTTGTAGAACTCCTAAATTGAATTTGTGCAATTAAAATTGAAACAAATATGTAAAAAAACAAGCTCACCTCCAGTTGCTGCAAATCTTTCTTTAGCTATGTTTTTAATCAAAGCATTCTCCTCGGCGCTCTCTATTTCTGCTAAAAACCCACCACGACAATTAAATTCCTCCTATGAAGATCAATAATGATCATCGTAAAAGTCTGAACTGCTTCTGAACACTGACTGCAAGCCAAATGTCTGAACAGTACTGAATTTATAACAGAAAATTCTTGAAAAAATGACTTAACCTCTAACCATAACTTAATGTTTATAGGTTAAACCTTTTCACGTTATGTTAGGAAATAATGTCCGTTTAAGACTTAGCTTAATGTACGATTAATATTTCATGAATATTCATTGGATCCCATAAGCACAGGCCTAATTATTTGTCGACAGAGTCCGGACAGCATTTCGTGCTTTTGGGGTCTAGTTAGTTCGAATGAAGTATTGAATAAAAAAAACATTGGTCCAGTTTTTCGGATCATCGAAAACATTATAAAGAGATGCTCCATAGCTGAAACATCCATTCCAAGTTATTGGATCTGAAATATAAACTGATAAATACCCACTGGTATTTAAGATATGTACCTCGATTTACAAATATTTAAGGCAGTATGTGTTTCTTAGTTCGATCTTGATCAAACAGAATAAAAGCAAACCAAAAGTGGAAAAATATTACATTATGAAACACGACATTTCCTAAACAATTAGACACACATGGCAGAAATAAGCACATTATCAAACAGGAAAAAAGCAAACCAAAAGTGGAAAAATGTACAGTAAGAAACACGACATTTCCTAAACAATCAGACACACATGGCAGAAATAAGCACATTATCAAAGTATGAATATTGTTTGAAGAAACGGCAAATTCTATGTGTAATTAGTCTTAGTAAAACCCCATCCACCAATCAGCTATTGTATGATATTTCATTTCAACTACTTCATAGATATCAAATTGGTTTATATATCTATATGAAGTTATTTCCTTCCAGAACGACATATCATTCTTTTGAAGAAACAACTTGGACGATACCAAGTTTCAATGAAATATGCTTCAAGATATATAATAATTACCTGCGTCAGGTCATTATTTGCCCCGATTAAAATGCAAACTACAGAGTACTTAAACATGTAATCAGTGTTGTTGCAATTAGGTTTAATTGTACAATTTTCTATCTCGAACATTTTTTGATTTAAAAGTTTAGACAGAAACTATCTTTTCCTCCGTTTATTAGGCTGGTATAAATACCTTATACTCTTTTACATGACAAAATTTTCATAAAATTAACTATAGGTGAACGGCAAAGTTCTTTAAAAGAGAAGGGTATGATATTTGATCCTGATTCTCATTTTTTTAAAGAAAAACTGTATTACCAGGTATAAGAGATCATAGGAGCAAAACAAATATTCTGAAAAGTTCGTCATAAATTGTTGAGAAAAACAATCTGCTTTTTCGTAATAAAAATGTTGTGAAACAAGAGATTAACTAATGAGTTTTATTTCATATTAAAAATGAGCCGAAGGGCGTGTTGTTATCTAACAGCGAAAGAAAAAAATATCCCACTTCAATATGATCGGTAAAATAGGATACAATTTCTAAAAATCATTGCAGAAAATAATATTTTTTGAAGGATATAAGTCAAATAATGCATATCTTTATGTTTTGTTTGTCGTATAACACACCTCATAGTGTCAGGATTGTACAAAGAAAGACGGTCGGTCTTTAATTTGAACAATCCTGACATCCCTTGGTGAGTTATACGACAAGAAAAACCTAAAAATATGCATTACCTATAACCTATTCTTACAAAGTTGTGAATTACAGACATTCTGCAAAGTGATTTTTTTCGCAAAATATACAATTCAATCTCTAGAAATTGAACAACCGTGTGTAATTTGTAATCAAAATATTCTATTAAGATCGAACATATGCATTATAATTCAAAACTTATCAAATATAATACGGAGATGTGATGTTGACGTAAATTACCTTACACCATCAGCTAAGACATTGTTTTCATAATCATATTCCAGTTGCATTACTCATCAAAAGAATGTTGCGAATGCATATTTATATATTAAGAATATTGAAACAAAACTCACTATAAAAGCAATTGCGAATGAGGTTCTAGGTGTCACTTTTTCGGTAACAACACAACGTTGCTCTGTAAAATCAAGTCGACATGTTGATGTTTCCTTTTCTTGTCGTGAAAACAGAGCCGTGTACATCCAAGCAATGTTTTTTGATAAATATCTGTAGTATTTTCATTTTCTGTAATTTTTCGATCGAGTTCTATTTCAAATTTGACATTTATTACTTCTTGTCATATTGCTGAAAGCAAATCTACGCGCAAGAAATTAGTCATTACAAATTGAGACGTGTTGTATCCACCCAACTGTATGTTTTCATAGATAAGAGCGAAATGTAGCTCGTAATGATTAGATACGGTTTCATAAAAAAAATATGTTTGAAGTTATTTATCCCACAAATGTGGTTGAGTAGACAATATTAAGTACTTTTTTGAGTGTGTAAATCACATGGAACGATATTTATTTTATAATTAATCTAATTGATCGATATGAACTTAGACAAAGAAGCTTTTCAGCCGAAATACTTCTAAAAGTATGATTATTTAATGAGGAGAGATCATTCAAATAGAATATAGAATTGTTGTTTGATTGTTTCATATTCAACATATATTAAGACATTGCCCTACAATCAAAAGTAGAAAGCAATTAACTGAAAAATATGTCATATCAAACTTCAAAATAAATCATACTATCCGTAAAGATACAAAATGTACTTTGCTATATATTAGAAAGTGTATGAATAATGCTTTATGACGAGGGTTTTACTAGTATAAGCGATATAGCAACTGTCCAAGTACAAGTTTTCTTATATATGTGTATAGAGCAAACTATGTTGACAGTTTACACATACCTGACAACGGTTCTTTTAACTTACCGATTACCAGTTGAACTTTGCATGTTTTGGGTTCGAATTGTATTTGATCTATATGTAATTCCGTAACTGTCGATTTAAGCAAAGATCATCATTGTAACGTAAGATCACTTATAAGTGATATCGAAATTTTTTAAATGGACAACCAGGGCAACAGGGTAATAAGGTTAGCATGTTCTCATTTCGGCTCCCAAGGGCGAAAGTATACTGTTAGCAAACTGACTTTTTCTGGCGCTAAAACCGTGGCTCTTATCTAGAAGATACATTTTATTTTAAAAGATATTTTAACCTGATCTTGTTGTTCAATTCTTATGCTTAAAAAGAAGCCTGATTCACATCATGTGATTGTTTTCTAGCTTATTATACAAACATGCAAGCATTAATCGGTACAGCATAATACGGTATCCTTCTTTTGCAATGAGTTGTCGTCTTTCATACATTTTTATTATTTTTAGAACTCTGAAAAGGGGATGTGATTTTTGTGATTTTTGTAATCTGACAATAAACCTAGAAATTAAACTTGATATGATATCTTCACCCTGACAAATGACACCAAGAGATCAATATATGTCCGTTTATTATACACAAACTCCTATACATACAATATATGTACAGCTATATATAGCCTTACACGTGAAACGCTCAATTCCGTTCCTTCATTAGTTTCCCTCTAGCGTACCTTAGAACAGTTTTTCTTGCGCGATGGAATGGTTATTATCATAAAACCTAAAAAGGGATAACACGAATCGGTGCATTACCACACAGTAAGTAAAACAAATTAAACTTAAACGGTTATAAAATGCAGAAACCCATATTGAAAAATAAAGGAATAGTTTAAACAACGGAATCACTTTGATTCACTAATGGTTCAAATCAATTTATTGAAAACAACTCTACTGTAAAACGGTTTTATCAATAAAATCAATTCATGGAAACTTTTCCTGGCATGGTTCATGTAATAATGCCAATACTAATAGTTGGAATTGTATAAGAAAACACACGCTTCAACTTTGGTTAAATTCGCAAATGAAAGATCTGGTTTCTGGGCATTCATAATCGACCCATGCATAATCAACATATTGGCATAATGCTAAACAAAATTCAAATCTTAGTCTATTTGGTTCACCGGAATGCCAGTCGGTAAAGGGCATTGGTTTGCTGGGATTCCTTATCCATTCCATGTCACCATCATGATCAAAGTTGTATGCTCCAAGCCAATAAAAATTTCTGAAAAAAAGAGAGAAAAATTAATTACTCTTCAATTCAATGCAACTGTTAACCTTGTTTTAAGGAAGTCTTATGTTACAGTACAAGTATAATAAGATTTTTGAAAGGTTTGTATTAAGGTGTACTAGTAATTAATTGTCAGAGATGTTTTCCTAAGCCGACTCGTTTGTCAAATCGAATAACCATTACTTTTATTTTTCTTACGAGGATTGCACAGACGTTGTTTTCAAAGATCAAAGATGGAAGACTTATAATTGAATACGTCAGAGATGCGCGTCTCGTCTCATATGTATCATCAGTGGAGTGCGAATCGAAAACAGTCATTTTTTCCGTACACTAAATCCATTGGATGTTGGATGTATACGGATTGATAATTTAGTCTTAGATGCATGATTTTTTATTACTTGTTAGTGGCTTTGAACTAGCTGTCAGATAACTGCGAGTACTCTCAGATCTGTTCCTAATGTCTTTTGTTGTTTGGATGTACAAGTACCCTGCCACGTCCACTTGTATTTTTGTCCATCTGATGAGTTAAGCCTTTTTCAACTGATTTTTATAGTTCGTTCTTATGTTGTACTGTTATATCACTGTCCCAGGTTAGGGAGGTTGGGATCCCGCTAACATGTTTAACCCCGCCACATTATCTATGTATGTGCCTGTCCCAAGTCAGGAGCCTGTAGTTCAGTGGTTGTCGTTTGTTTATGTGTTACATATTTGTTTTTCGTTCATTTTTGTACATAAATGAGGCCGTTAGTTTTCTCGTTTGAATTGTTTTACATTGTCATTTCGGGGCCTTTTATAGCTGACTATGCGTTATGGGCTTTGCTCATTGTTGAAGGCCGTACGGTGACCTATAGTTGTTAATTTCTGTGTCATTTTGGTCTCTTGTGGAGAGTTGTCTCATTGGCAATCATACCACATCTTCTTTTTTATATTGAATCAATAAAAGGAAATGTCTGAACCTTCAACATCGATTCAATTGCTGTACAATACACGATTGTGTAAGTAATAATGTGATTATTAGGGAAACTATTGTAGAAAGAGGTTTTACATCCCCACGTGTTTAATTTGAAAAGTGTGTATATTTTTATAAATTTAAGCTAGAAAAATAAAGCACTAGTAAAACCGTAAGAAATATATGAATTTAATGAAGAGCAAGTTTTGTTAAAAACAATCAATATGATTGTAAACGACAGTCAGTGTAATTTTTAAAGGTTACTGTCTATCTACAATGTCTAATTTTGTATCTGATTAATTAAATCTCTAGTATATGTTTCCACTAAAAAAAACCTAACAAAAGATCAGACGTATAATTTAATGCGTTAGACACACGTTTAGTGTGCATAGGTATAGTGGAGCGCAAATCAGTTGTTTGGCTAAATCAATTACGGGGTTGTAGAGCAATAAAATCCGAAACCTCTAGATTGTACATGTGCAATAAAACAAAACAAATATAAAAAACACAAACTCACCTCCAGTTGCTTCGTATCTTTCTCTAGTTATATTTTTGATGAAATCGTTTTCCTCCGCCGTCTCTATTTCTGCTAAATATCCACCCAGACATTTACATTCCTCCTGTGAAAAATCAAAAATGGTCATCTTAAAATAGACATCTGTCATCTAGACATTATAATTTCAATAGATAAAAGTTAGATAACTTTCTTTACTACAACCATTCCCTTTCGACGCATGTAATTTTCTCTCGTTATACTGACTGCGTACTGCATCGGAATGCAGAGTGTTGATACATTTTTTTTTCAACAATAATTCTCATCCTAATCAAAATGTGAAAGTTGAATGCCAATTGACAACCCATTGTAACCTGTAGTATGCTGGAACGTTATTCCTTGACCTTACTTCACGTTCGACTTCGAATATCCGCAGTAATCAGTTGTATCAAGCGTTATTATTTAGTCAGGAAAATAAGGCATCAACCATGAATCCTGTTCTGACCGATGATCTTATATTGTAAAAATAAAACATGGGTGTCCAAATCCGCGAAATGACAGTTGTTGTTCCGATAACATTGATTTTGTCAGTTTGAATTGACTTCACCTTTATGAATTTAACTTTGGGATGGGTATTTTTTGTTAGATTTTTTTCCAACGGACAGACTGTGCCAACGATCTATAAGCATTATTAGTTAGTTCGTATGCAGTATTTAATAAAATAAACTAATTTTCACCCACCACTGCATTGGTCCAGTTTTTCGGATCATCTATAAATTGATAAAGCGATGCCCCAAAGCTGAAACATCCATTGCAAGTTATTGGACCTGAAATATAAATTGAAATATGCTTCTAGTATTGAAGATTTGTTACTTTATTTTCAAAATATTTACACATTATGTGTTTCTTAGTTCGACCTTGATTAAACAGAAAACAATAAGCCTAAAGTGAAAAAAAAAAAAAAAAACAGTATAAAACAAGACAATTCCTGAACAAACAGAAACACATGACAGAAATAAACACATTAGCAATGTAAGAATATTGTTAGAAAAACGGAAATCTCCTTGGGTAAGTCTTATTAAAAGCCATCATTGTGTAATATTTCATTACCAATTACTTCATATATATCATGTTGTCTATTCTTGCTAAGTTATGAATTACAGACATTTTGCTAAGTAATGTTTTCGCAAAATATAATTAAATTTCTGCAAATAGAACACACCTGTGTCATTTGTTATTTAAATATTTTATTATGATCCACCTATTTGTGAAAGTGATCATTACAATTCAAAACTCATGATACATAATACAGAGATTTTGACTAAATTATTTCTTAATATGTTTGAAGCACCATCAGTTTAGGTATTGTTTTGATCAGCATGTTCCCTTAACAAAAACAAACATTCAACTATATATGATTGTGATTAAGTAGTTCTTCTATAACATAAGTTGCATTACTCATCAAGAGAATGTTGTAATCAGATATTTATACATTAAGAATATTGAAACAAAACTCACTGTAAAAGCAATTGCGAATGAGGTTCCATGTGTCACTTTTTTCGGTAACAACACAACATTGCTCTGTAAAATCAAGTCGACATGTTGATGTTTTCATGCTTAAACTTGATGAGCGGCATTTATTGTCGTGAAAACAAAGCCATGTACATTCAAGCAATGTTTTTTGATAAACATCTATAGTATTTTCATTTCCTGTAATTTTACGATTGAGTTCTATTTCGAATTGGACATTTATTACTTCCTGAAATATTGCTAAAAGCAAACCTGCGCGCAACACTTTATGCATTACAAAAGGAGACGTGTCATATAAGGCCGATTCAAATATTAAATGAAAATTTTAGTGAACAGTATCTCCTAATGACCATATACAATTACATACAAACTACTCTGGTTGAAGTTAGTGTGTATTTTCCTCACAAATACGGTTAAATTGACAATATGAAGTACTATTTTTTGTGTGCAAATCAAATGGAACGGTATTTATTTTTCACTTAATGTAAATGATTGATATTTACTTAGACAAAGATGTACATTAAAAATCGGTCAATCTTTTTTCAAATATGTGAAGTAATTTTACATTCAGCATCATTAAATTGGAATTTTCAAATGTTCCGTACATATCTATGCAATTGTTACTTTTTATTAGCATTACTTCATGAATATAGTAATTATTGACTGACACTTCCATTTTTCTGGTATTTGTTTTGTTTTGTCTTTTTGCCGTCTTTTAAATGGAAATACTTCTTAAACATGTTAAAGTTGGATATTTTGCAGAGGAGAGGTCTTTTAAATAGAATAAAGTAAATAATTGTTTTATGGTTGTTTAAATTAAACATATATTTAGACACTGCCCTACAAACCGAAAATAGAAAGTAATTTACTGAAAAATATGACATTATATAAATAACACATAGCTGAGAGGGTGATAGAGCAGATTGTTACCCCGAGAAGCCAAGATGGACAATGTTTTTTCTAGGGGTTACAATCTGCTCTATCACCCTCTCAGGTATGTGTTATTTAATTTATGATACTGAATGTTCTGTTATTACTGTCTTTTCAATTTCAAATTCTAAGTACTAAACTATGACGTCTTGTACATAACAATCATCCGTGTTTATTAAAACGCACACTTGATCAAGAGTCTCTATGAAGGGTAATAGAGTATTTGCCATAGGATAGAGTAAATTGTCTCCATCATAATAACCAATCAAAATCTAGCATATTGACATGAAGTATAATAAATTAAACTACAAAATACTACTATCCGACCGTGAAGGTATAAAATGTACTGTATCATATATTAAAACTTGCAGGAAGAATGCTTAATAACAAGGATACTACTAGTATAAGTGATTAATCACTTGTCCAAAATCCTTTATATTTTGTATATAACTAACCATGTTGACAGTTTACACATACCTAGTAGATTCTCTTTGCATACTGATCACCAGTTGAACGTTTGCATGTTTTGGGTTCGAATAGAATATGTAATTCCGTAAATGTCGATTTTAGTGAATGTAAAATTCAGCATTCAAATGCAATTCGCTTGTAACGAGAATTTTCATTAGACATAGACAAATATTTTGAAGTTTTATATTCCACGTTCTACTGCTAGTCTGTAACTAAGAAAGCCACCATTTTGAATCCCGATCTTTTTTTTTGGTATGTTATTTCTCAAAAAAAATAAGTCACATTTTGTGCCTTAAAATTTTCTTTTTGTCAATATTGACATATTTCAGAAGTGTACGAAAAGTAGAAATACGTCTAGTGTTTATGTTTGACATCGAGGGTATATATATGACGTCACATTGTTTAGATACGATAGAACAGTTTCGCGGACTTTCTCATTTGTTGCAGTTTTTAGCCAAAATATATGTATTAAATGGTCGCTAGGTAAACTCAATTTGCGACAGTAATATCTACGTTTTACCAGGGCAATCTTAAAATACAATAAAGTTATCTCCATTCTAATGCCATATATTAACATAAATTGCGTTTGATAAATATTTTGGCCAAGCTTAAACCACAATACACTTATCTGCAAATTTCGACTTCAGGTCACTTACAAGAGATATACATATTTTCTAAATCAACAACAGTTATTAATCCTGATAATTGAAAAAAGGTCAATGATAGGCTAATTAGATGAATTAGGTAATTATCATTTGCTCATTTTAAATGTCATAGATAGCAAGCTAGGATACAATCCTGAAACTGACCTGTTATTTATAATCTACGGCGGCCCTTATTTAACATGTTAAAAAACTAATAAGGACACAGAAAAGGTTTCTAATTAAAGAGATGTTAACACTACCATGTATCTTGACTCTTATGCTGACAAAGAACCATCAAGCCTGATTTATACCATGTGATTGTTTTTTTGTGTTTTTTTTTTTTCTAACTTATTATACAAACATGCAAGCATTAATCGGTACAGAATAATATGGTGTTGTTTGTTTGCAATGAGTTGATGTCTTTCATACATTTTTTTATGGTGCGAACTCGGAATCGGGAAAGTGATTTTTTTTTATCTTACCATTAGACTAGAAATCAAACTTAATTAAAATGTCTTCGCCCTGACAAATGACACCAAGTGATCAATACATAGCCATAGGAAGATGTGGTGTGAGTGCCAATGAGACAACTCTCCATCCAAATAACAATTTATAAAAGTAAACCATTATAGGTCAATGTACGGCCTTCAACACGGAGCCTTTGCTCACACCGAACAACAAGCTATAAAGGGCCCCAAAATTACTAGTGTAAAACCATTCAAACGGGAAAACCAACGGTCTAGTCTATATAAAAACGAGAAACGAGAAACACGTATAAATTACATAAACAAACGACAACTACTGTACATCAGATTCCTGACTTAGGACAGGTGCAAACATTTGCAGCGGGATTAAACGTTTTAATGGTACCAAACCTTCTCCTTTTTCTAAAACAATAGTATAACATAACAACATAGAAAACACACGATAAAATATCAATTGGAAGGCTTAACTCAATCAAAAAACGTAAATTAACACACTATGAACGAATAAATTCGATCTGTGATACCTGAAAGTAAATACATAGTTAATAAAATATTAGGGACAAACATTCAAGGCCAAAAAGCAAACAAACAAGTCCAAACAAAGCCATGGCAAGACACCGACGCGAAATATTTAACCCTTAGAAAATTATCACTTTTGAAAAAACCGGTTTTCATAATATATACAGGTAAATGAAAAATAACTTTGTCGTTTTAGGTATACTACTTCTGTCTATATAAAATCTTCCAATAATTAGGAATACCAAGAAAGGTCTGTCATATAAATACCTAATTAAACACTAGATACATAAGGGATGAATATCAACAATAAAACTATACAAATAGAGCTAGCTAAAACTTCCCTGTACAGATTTAAGGAGAATAATCTTGATGTTCATACAAATGTAGCATGAAGAAGTGAAAATTAGTAGATATTCCAAATAATCAAAGCTGGTATACAGACAAGATCCATATTAATATAAGATAACAAAAAAGTTACAAATAGTATCAACAGGTCGAATTAACAAGAAAGTACGATTTGAGAGTACTCGCAGTTACTGACAGCTAGTTAAAAGCCAAAAACAATTAATAATAAAAAATCATGTATCAGAGACTAAAATCAACTAAAACACATCCCAGGGATTTAGTATTTTAACGTCATGACCAGTCAGAGAAGACATGACTTATGCAATGCCAAAAAATAAATGTATCGACAAGTAGTAGGATAGTGAGGAGCTACTTCTTTAGAGATAAAAATTAACGTGTGTGTGTCTCTAATACATGTCCATTTGTTATAGACAAATTCTTATGCACACACTATAAAAATAAGAAGATGTGGTATGCTTGCCAATGAGACAACTCTCCACAAAAATTAAATGACACAGACATTAAATGTACATGTCAAGTTATTAATAGCCTAACACATGAAAAGCTCAGTACAATAGGCCCACTATGTCGATGCATGATGATATCAGTCCTTCTGTATCTGCTTAAATATAGATAAAATGAACTCTTTTAGCAAGAAAATGTGATAGACGTTTGAAAACAGTTGATAATTGTGAAATCAAATTAACATGACCACTAAAAATAAAATTAACCCTAGATCGAATGATCAACAGACTAATGACCATCAAAAATGTTAATTGGGCCATAAACATTTCACTTAAAGAAAACGATAGAAAACGGTTACATAAAAAATGTTATAAATTGTATAATTAATTCTTATAAAATAAAAAAAGTAAGCCCAATATATAATTATTATTTTTTATAAAGAGATAGAATGAACGTCATAGCGTGGCATATCATCACCTGAGATCTGACTTTTATCGATCAAACTAATTTCTAATTTTTAATGGGAATTCAAAGGTTGAAAAACGACAGTTAATGTTTTTTTTTTTTTTTTTTTTTTTTTTTTTTTTTTTTTAAATAAATGAGTAAAATCCTGCTTGAAACTGTGCAATGTTGTATATAAAGTTCTTAGTGCGTTTGTTTATTTCGATGAACTCTCTAAATCACATGCCTGTTTTCATGGAAATCTTTCCATGTCTTGATTTTGACAACAGTTATTATATTTCGTTTGTCACTTGAATTTGTGAATAAAATCATCCACGAAAACTACAAAAATTTGTACCCTACGAATAAAAGTACTTTCAGGTGTGAATACTTTTATTCGTGGGTATCATTTTTCGTTGTTTGAAAAAAAAGTTACATGTTCGTGGGTTCTTAAATTTAAGGATTTTATTTTTCTGAGAACAAAATTGAGTGATTCATCAATAAATACACATTGTCTTGATTGGAGTAATTTGGAAAATAAACATTTTTGTTGTTGTGCACGTGTAATCAGAAATGTTGACACGAGATCGAATGATCAACAGATTAAAGATCATTAAAGATGTTAGTTCGACCATAAACATTTCACTTGAAGCAAACAGTAGAAAATGGTTACATCAAAAATGCTACAAATATACTTTGAACTGTAGTATAAATTCTTATGAAATAAAAAAGCAACGCCAATATAAAATTATTATTTTCTATTGAATGGGAATTATGAGGATATAGAATGAACGTTTCATTACACTTCACGATCGTATATCATCACAGGAGATCTGACTTTTATCGATCAAACTAATATTTAATGGAAATTCAAAGGTTGAAAATCGTACACTTTGTGCTTTTTTTAATAAATGAGTAAAATCCTGCCTGAAGGTGTATATGAAGTTCATAATGCGTTTGCTGATATTCGTTGTACTCTCTAAATTATATGCCCTTATCAATGTAGTGAACCTACATGGGGAACTTTCCATGTCTTGATTTGCACAAAAGTTATTATATGTCGTTGGATACTTAATTCGTGGTTAAATCCATCCAAGAAAACAACAAAAATTGGTACCCCACGAATACAAGTACTTTCACATTAAATTGATCTGATTTGGTTAACCTTCTAAGAACTTTAACTATTAGTATGATAAACATCATTAGCATATCTGTAAAAGAGAGGCAAACGATGCTAAAGGGACATTAAAACTCATTTAAACTCCATGGCTAAAAAAGAAAAAGACCAACAGACCATCAGCAGTACACAAAACACAACCATAAACACTGAAGATTGAGCAACTTGAACCCAACCAAAAATTGGATCTCAGTTCCTCCGGAAGGGTAAGCAGATCCTTCTCCACGTGTGGCACCCGTCGTGTTGCTCATGTAAGTACAAACTCAGTGATAAATCTAATTCGATAGGTCACATTCGGGAAAAAAGGGAACGGGATTGTTGTTACGACAATTGGAACATATGTGAAACAGATATTCCATAACGGTCAACCATCTCGTGATAGCGCTAGTAAAATTTCCGAAGATATTATTTCAACTGCACCTCTTGGAGCTCATGGGTTATTACCTTCCTTGTGAGCAGCAACCCTATATCAATGAAATCATGATAGGAATACAAGCCCTAGAATATAGTATCAACTGGAAGTGATATACTCCGAATGCAGGCGCTGCAGGAATGTTGCTAAATAGAAATAAAAAGTTTACAATTGGGAAGCTGAATCATCTCAATTTCTAGATGTAAATCAGGATATGAGGCAGGCTTTATTGTATCTGTTATATCTGATATCTCAAGTTCGATGTAATGGATGCGACCAGCATAGTCACCAAATTTTAATTATTTAGTGAGAGAACATCATCTATATAGCGAAAAGTGAAATCAATGGGCACTGCCAACTTCTTTTCTTTCTTCCTAAAAAGGTCCTTTTCTGAAGTCAACCGCATATGAATACAGACACAAGTCGGAGATAAGAGGGGCAAAATTCGTTTTTCATGGGAATGCCGATTGTTTGTTGAAAAAACAGGCCTCCATACGTAATAACTATGTTGTCAATCAAGAAACCAAGCATTTTGATAATGTCAGTTTCAGTGAATTTTTGATTTGAATCAGAGTGATTTTTTACAAAGTATGATTTGTCACTCGCTAAGACAAGATACTTGTATCTATAGCGGCCATTCTTTTTTATGAAACATAGCAGGGCTAACTCTTTCAATTTGTCTTTCAGTTTGGAATGAGGAATACTTGTGTAAAGTGTAGAAAAGTTTAAATGCAATTGAAAGATGAAAGATAGAGTCTTGGATTGTATTTTCTCTAAAAGATCTTTGGAATTTTTTAGTTTCCACATCTGATTCATGCCACCTCTAGAATATTTAGTTTTACAATAAGTTTGAAATCTGGCTTTGATTGCTGATAAAAGTTATGTTAATAATATAGAAAGAGGTTTCGTGGAACACTTGGATGACTCAGCAATTAGCGTTTTTGTAAGGCCCTTTATGTAATTCAGGCATGTAATACAGTTAATCAAGATCAAGTTCTGCATTTTTGTTTAAGATTCCACAGATACATAAAACAGACCTATGATTATCCAGGATTTTCTCTTTCGTGAGTGTCATGGGGTATATGTTCAGCAACATATTTGTCATGGAGGTAGGACAGGTGTTTTGCAACATTTGGGTCTTTAACGATTGATGTAGCATGGGTATGAAGAGACCTATTCAGTTGTTTTATTCTAATTTGCATCAACGACCTTACTGTGCTCACAGCCTTAATCTATTTGGAAAGAGTACCTTCGTCTTCTTTCTTGCGTTTAATTTACCTACTATATGAAATATTGCGCATTATATTATGTTTCAACACCACAATGTTCACACACGTCATAAAATATCAGTCTTTTGTTAAAGTCTATTGTAAATTTAACATTTACGCACTCTTCAAAAGTCACCAAACCAAAATTACGTTTAGGAAAATTTCATTTTAAATTTTTCATACAATAAACATTCCATATGTGAATTAAAGTAATGTTTTATAAGACAAGACTTAATAATTTTTTTCCATCGATACTGTAATAAAACTTTGAGTTGTTATACTGGTTGAATAAAGAATTCATGTATTATAACCAAATCTGATATAAAGCGTTTGTCATTGGATATAAAATATGTTGGACAAGTGGACTGTTCTGTTTTCTGTTTTAAGTTAGAGAAAACCCATTAAAGTTGTATTGTTCTTCGTTATTTAGATGTTTGTAAGCAACACCCTTAGTAACATTTTTGTTATTTCATTATGGTTTATAAAACACGAAACAAAAATCATATTGTTAACAATTAACTAAAGATACTCTGAAAGTTACCCTACACATGGTTATTTATTTTTGTTATTATAATTGATACTTCATTTGTTCTTAAAATTTAACAAAATTCGTCTTTACGTTATTCTGTTTTACTTTCTCTTTCTATCGCAATCCCAAACTCAGTTTTTGTACTTCTATTTTGAAATAAGTGTGACAAAAAATGATACATTTGTGCAAAATAAATCCAGAAAGGTTGATTATATGGTTATATTTAATTACATTTGCAAATGGCAATGGTCTAAAAAGTGCCGTATCATTAGGTTCTAGATTAGGCTCATGCTGTACCTGAATCCACTCCCGGTATTGATAGCATTGCTTGAATGATTGTTGTTACATATGTTTCCTTACCTCAGAGATCCTTACGTGCTGTGGCATTTTTTTCATGCATTTTCAAAACGAACACATTATCTATACAGGATAAAACGTATTAAATATCCGAATTCCTTGGGGGCGTGGTTGCTGTTTTATCTATATCACACAGCCACAATAGTCCATTTTACCATATATATACACCAAAGTTAATCCTTATGTAGGTTTTGATTGGAGTTTTCATTGCAGACGCTTTTGTTTTTTGTGTGTGCTATTCAAATGCTTTCGAATGGTTTTTTTTTTTTTTTTTTTTTTTTCGTTTTGTGATACAATCTGACAAAGTTGTTTAAAAACAAGTATATTTGGTATAACTTCGATAACTATACCTTAGCACCAGGGACGAGCAATAAATCAAGCTCATACCTTATAAGTAAGCTAAGAAAGTCCCGTTCTGACTTTATGAAAAACAATACAAAAGGAAAAACCAACAACCCGTGATAAAAATTATAATACTATCTAAACTGATGAAACTGTTCAACATATTATAAATATGTCTAAAAGGTTCAATGTTTATATTACATTTAAAAGCCACCAGGATATTTGTATGAATATATTTGAACAAACAAAACTTTCAGAATAGCTTTCAAATTTACAATTAAAATCAAGTAAATCCATCAATTATTTCATGACAGTGCTTTGTATAGCCAGCTTTATAGTATTCTTTTTTTATCATTGATATTGGCCTATAGTTGTTAACATCGTCTTCTTTTAATAGTTGTTAACATCCTATGATCTCTATTTTCATTGTCAATCATAACTCATTTTCTTATTTTTTTATTTGTGTCCAAACGGTACTGTAACAATAGTATGAGAAATGTGATGATTAAGGATTTACAATATAAGACATATCCTTCGATACATTGAACCATCCATTCAACAAAACAACAATTTAATCATGCAATCAAAGCCCAATTTGCATTTGAATAAAGTTTTGTACGACACAAACGTGCTCAAATGTATTTTGATATGATTTATGATTTAAAAGAGTAGATAGATGATAATCTACGCATTACTTATTGTTAGGTTGCTTTAACATCAATTTAAAGTTGTGTTCCAAAAATTGCACATTGTGTATATGTGTTTAGATCATCAAACAAACTTCATCGAGCGATCAATCACTTGAAATAAAACATGGTAGCATAATTTTAAACTTAATTTCAGGACATACTTGTGCTTAAAATTTTACCTTTTTTGATATGACAAAAGAATACATGACCTTGATTGTAGTAGTAAAGGTCTATGAAAAGTTAGTACTTTAATTATAAATAAAGTTCATCAACTCGTACATGTTACATAGATGTTAAAATGTTAACTGTCTCAATTAATGTGGATAGGCTGTGTACATTTAGCTTTCATCGTCCCTTTCGATACAGCCTCAATATAAGAACAAAAGTGTTACAACAGAAAGACTTTTAAATTCTCATGCCAGCTTTGGTGATCTACACATTCTATAATTAAATTTGAAGTTAATTATCTAAAGTATTCTTATGTAAACACCATTAATTTAAACAGACGATTAAAGATGTATTATAATTGAATGAAGCTTACATGTTTTGTTAATATTAAAAATAATAACACTAATTTTAGATATTTGATATCCTTCATTATCCCTGGGTGTGCCATAAATTTGATCAGAAGCCACTGCCTTGGTACGGAATCGAGTTTGAAGTTCAATTTGAAAGTCAAAACTTCTCATATCTTATGTATAATTCTTTTTTCATCTAATTAAAAGATATTACATGCAAGGAGGTGAATATTTAAAACCAAGGAAGAATAAAATTTCAAAAATAGCAATCCAGGCTGCCGGGTTTTGCGAACAAAAAGACACAAAGATGATTGAATCAATTTGAAAAAACAGAGACGAAACATACCAGTGGGACATTCAAACTCATAAGACGAAAATAAACTGACAACGCCATGGTAAAAAAAGACAAACAGTAGATAACAAAAAAAACATACAAAACTAAAGACTGAGCAAAACAAACCCCACCAAAAACTAAGGGTGATTGCTGGTGGTCCGGAAGGGTAAGCAGATCCTGCTTCACATGTGGCACCTGCCGTGTTGCTCATGTTAGTACAAACACGGTAATAAGTCATATTCAGTAGGTCACATTCGGAAAGGGAGACGGGATTGTGTTATTCCCTTAAAAAAGAAGTGAACATTTAGAGGGACATTATTCTAAATGAAAACTGTAAATAAGCAGTGTCAATCAAAGAAAAAATTCCAAATCCCAAACAATCAGGTAAGCGTCTTCCTTTGATATGGATTCATTTTCCGTTGCATAAATCCATGTTGCTTTGCCATTTCTTTTGACAAATTCCTGATAACTTCATGCCTCAATTTGATAATTCGTTCTTTTAATAGAAAAACAAAGTATACGGGGTATCTATCCATGACACAAAATCAGTACATGCACAACAACAAACACACAAAAAGCAAAGGAGCAGCACTTTTATTGCTGTTCTTCTTCTCAAAGTCACAGCGAGGCCTTCAACACTGCGAGTTTAAGACGGCCCAAGCACCGGCTTGAGTGGAATTCTTTGCAAAAATAATTTGGATAGACTTTGTTAGATGTAACACCACCTATTCGGGCCCGGTAAAAAAAAACATACATGAAAGTAGTACATATTTAAAACAAAATAGTTCCTACGCATAGGTGTAAACCTTAAACCATGTAGCATACATTTTCGTAATTAAGGTATCAGATGAAAGGCGAAGGAGTGGTGATCCATATAGAACACTCAATTTACCGATAATTCTGAATAATACAAAAATTTCTATTTTCAGATATGAAGTGCCTGGTTTGGTGTATCCAAAATTCCGGTAACCAGTGCAGTACGATCTGATGTATAAATACAGGTACACTGATCCCGCTTGCATAAAATGTTTTGTAGTGAAAAATTTAACGTGGATAGGAAACAGGGCCAAGGATAGGTGGGTGCGTCTTATTAAAATGTTAGTATACAAACTGCCCTTAAATTGAGAGAATGATGTGGCACACATAATAAAATAAATACATAATAACATACACTGTTTTTATTAAAATAAATAATACGCATCCAAGTATATAATGTCAAAGATACCTCCAAGTTTGGTACGTGGACGAGTGGTCTAAGTAGTCGAACTACTGGTTCACTATTCAGTCAACACTGAGGTTGCGAGTTCGAATATCACACGGGACAGGTGCACACAACTCCAATCTTAATTGACTAGGATTGTCAGTTTTCCTGCCGAAGGTCGTAGGTTTTCTCCGGGCACTCCGGCTTCTTCCATCAATAAAATCTGACTACCAAGAAATAGCACAATAGTGTTAAAATTGGCGTTAAATACCAAGCAATCAATCAATTGAGTTTTATTCAGTGATGTTACCTTACAACATGAACAACGTACATACATTTATCACAATGATGTAAATTAAAAAAGAACAGTTTACGATACAGTAAGAATCATCTAAGTCATGGCAAATACATAAATGCAAAATTAAAAGATATTTTTTTTAACCAATACTACACTCTCAGGACGTTATTTAAACCACGGTCAAGTCAAAACTAAAAGGTAAGTTTTTAAACAAATTCCAGTAATGAATAATTTTCAGTAAATTAGTCAATTCAAAATTAATAAAATGCTATTAACTACATACACTATGGGAACAATCGAATATGATTTGATGAATTCGACTCAATGATTGATTAAAAAAGTGTTCAGTTTATGAAATGAAACCACAGTACATGAAGAGGCTGACGTCATTACAGTTGTTCGAATGTACTTAATGAAATAAATCAACAGGATTTTTTTTTCATTGAATTGATTGTATTAAATTTATCTTCCTTTTTATGTTTTAATTGCTACAAGCGATAAACATGTATGAAAACTGTTGTATGGAATCTTTTTTTTTTTTCTGTACAATAGCATTATCGAAAAAGATCGTGCATTGAAATGTTGGATTTTGAGCAATCTTAAAACCAGTTATTTCAGAGATGTTGTGTATGAATGATCGTTCATGTCAAAAGAGCGATGTTTTTATCTAGTTGGGATTACCATCAAGATATTTATCGAAAGCAAATAGATACAATTGTCAAGATGCTTCGTATAAGTATAATAGATGGTTGTTAAAAACATCTAAATGCTTTAACGAACTATCTAGATGATCTTTACAATCTAAATATTGTTTCGAACCATCTAGATACTTGTTAACAGCATCTAGTTACTTTAATTAGGTATCTAAATGTTTCACATAATTATCTATATGCTTCTCATTACTATATAAATGCCTTGATTAAGCATATGAAGCACAAGTATCAAACTATTTCGGGTATCAAAATGCTTGTCACAAGTAGCAAGAGATATCGCAAAAGTAACAGATGCATCCCACATTGTCCCACAATTAAAACAAAATAATCTAGAAATTTCAAACAAGCATTTAGTTAATACGACGAATTATCTAATGGGCAATAATCGAACTAAAAACTAGTTACTTTTCAAAATTATATAACTAGCACGATACTATTGCGAGTTGAATTGACCAATCAAAAAAATAAGACAATGGAAGTTTCTGTATGGTTTTACGGTTTTGTTTGCCTCGAAGCTATAAAATTATTACAAAATTATTACGTTCTTTGTCCGCTTCGGCTTTCTAAAATTTTGAAAAGTAACTTGTTTCCAGTTCAACAATTTATCTAGATAGTAACACGATGATACTTATGAAATGTATCTAGATAGTTTTATAATGCATCTAATAAAAACAAAGGATATGAGGTATCTATCCATGACACAAAATTGGGTACACGCACAGCAGAAAAAAAAAAAACAACAAAAAACAAAACATTCAAAAAGCAAAAGATAATCGCTTCTATTGCTGTTCTTCATCCTAATATTATTGCGTTGTAGCTGGATAATGCTTTTGCAAATGTATATACATGTGTTCTATACGTATGCATCTCGACTGAATCAATGAATTATTTCACATGAACGGACATTCATATTTTTGTTAATGTTCAATAAACTTTAAACGGATTGCAAACAAACCACCACTACGTACATGTACCCAATATTGATTGGTGTTTATACTTATTATACATGTAATCATTTAAAGATTTTGAGTTGAGTCATAACCATTGTCGTGGATTTGCATAATCATATTTCGATACATTGTAACAGATAATAAAGGAGTTGTGACCAAATATATATGAATAATCAAGATGTATAGCGATATGTATCTGATTTGGGTACAGGAACCTGAGCTACCACCTCTTCAGTGCTGATTACCCTTACTTTATCAAGGAAAATTTATTTTTTTTAAAAAAAAAAAATCAATTTTATTGCACATTTCCTGTTAACAATCTACAGCTTTAAATAAGTATCCCTGTAAATAAGTTATTGGATATCTAGTGCAAATATTCAATAAAGTATATATATCAGTATAGTTATATTAATACATTAGAACAGCTCTACATTAGAACAGTTCTACATAATAAAATGTTTACCGGAATACAGTTCGTTTCTACACCTTTACAGTATACGCTTTCTATTAAAAATTCACTGAACCGCAAAATTGATAATGATCTTTGGGAGCATGACTCTTTACAAATTGATTTTGTCGACAATAGCTAATTTTGAACTTGTTTCACACGACTTAATTGTAAACGAAGTCTTAAATGATGAGGTAAGAATGTTAAGGTTTTTTTTTGACATTTTGTACTTATTATTTTTGTATATAGTAAATGTCAAGGAAAACATAGTTATTATCATGATAGTGTTATCGGACAGTTCATATTTAGTCTGCTAAGAAATTGATAATTGTTTATAAAGACATCACAAATTGGCCAATTCTATAAATGTGTTGTTTTATTCCTGGGACAGATATAAATCGAGACATACATTTTGTAGAAGCAAATTGTACGTCAAAGGTATTTCTTTATCACAATTTAGGTTTAGTGTCAGTCTTGACTATTACATATCATATATGATAAGACATAACTGCTTGAAAATGACGTAGTGTATATATATTTTTTCAAATACTTATTGTTTTCAAAACATGCAGACATCATCATAACTTATATACAGTAACTGCTTGGGATATCTTCTGGCATTATACTGGTTTAACGGTGCATGAATTCACATATATATGGAAATTGAGAGTTACACTCAATATCACCCCATCCAAAATTAAAGCTTTTCCACATCACCATGCATAACTGAGTCGTCGGTCCATTAGGTTCTCCTGTTTCCATGTCACTAAATGACATTGATTGGTCGGGTTTACTTACCCATTCCATGTCGTTATCATTGTGGAAATTATAACCTCCGATCCAGTATCCATTTACTGGAGGAAAAAATATGAATGACCGTTTAAAAATATACATATTACAGTTTCTTTGTCTTATCTACTATTGACAGGTCTTTGTGTTAATAGTTTAAAATATTGCATCAAAAAAACTGCATAAACGTAATTACATTGAACACTTATTGTTGACGTCAAACGGTGACCTATAATTGTTCATGTATGTGTCATTTAGTCTCTTGTGGATATTTGTCTCATTAGCAATCATCCCACATCTTATCATCTTTATACGTTAACGTTATTGACAGATAAAATTATTCAGATATATCAATGTAAAGTAAAAGTAGAACTTAGAGAGAAGGTACTTGTCGTCGTATATATGTATATAATGTAGTTATGTTCATTCGCATGTGCTTGTCCCGACAGCCAGCTCATTATTGTTGTGTTTTTTTTTTTTTTTTTTTTTTTGGCCATTTTTCAAGGTATTTGCAATTTAGGAATTAGTTGTTAATAGTATATGTTAAATAGTCTCTGCTTCATGTATTCACAAATCTAATATATTAACTTAAGAGTCAATTAAAAGCTTAACATACGTTGGTAAACTTTCGATGTTATAGATCAAAAGTTGACAGATTAGTTGTTTGTGTCATTTGCCTACACATATTATCTTTGATTCATGTGTGATGGGGCGTTAATTAAATTTGTTTTTACATGTAACGAATGTCGGGAGTTAAAGCAGTTTTTCAATAGATTTGTAGTCTTTATTGAAATTGAACTTCTTGTTCCTTTCATTAAAGAATTATGTATTCCGTAATTTTTAGGCATGCGTTTATCAAACTATTTAAAACGTCTTTATAATAACTTTGTAGTATGTGTACTGATTGATATGTTAGTCTTGGAAAACATCGTTTTAGATTTTAATGAGAGTAATCTATGTATTACTGGTACATTATTAAGTCAGGGATTTCATTACCAAATTTAGAAACGATCCTGGTAAACTTATCGATCCTTTAAATAAAATGATTATAAAAGGTTACAAATTCAACACTGTAATTAGATCTTTGAATATTGTTTGTATTGGTATTAATAATGATTTTATTATCAGTAAATTAAAAGAAAACTAAATATTATTGTTATATACATATGCACTTTCATTGATCTACAATCTGTCGATATCTGTATCTTGGCATTGCACAAGGTCATGTTTTACTCTGACTGTTTATAACGTCTTTACACTAAATTCATTGGATGTTGGCTGTGTACTAATTGATAATTTAGTCTTAGATGCATGACTTTTTTTATTAGTTGTAATTGGCTCTGAACTAGCTGTGTATAACTGCAAGTACTCTCAGATCTGTACATAGTGTCTTTTTGTTGTTGGGATGTACAAGTACCCGGCCACGGCCACTCTGTGTTTTTGTTAGATGTATTTCTATTTGTATCCATCTGACGAGTAAAGCCTTTTTTTAACTGATTTTTTAAAGTTTGTTCTTATATTGTACTGTAACACAACTGTCCCAGGTTAGGGGAAGGTTGGGATCCCGCTAACATGTTTAACCTCGCCTCATCATTTTATTTTGTTCACTGCTGAAGACAAAAATAAACCCGTTTTTTTTTTTTTTTTTTTTATTTCTTAAATTTGGCATGTCATATAATATAGATTCGATCAATGCTCAATGTTGTGCGTTGACCTATATTTATCAAATACCCTTTCCTTTAGTCCTTTGTGGGTTGTTGTTCGATTGACAATATAACCAATTTTTTTTTTGTATTCTAAATCAGAACACAGTAAGTTGTAGTCATTATCATATTTTGATCATTTTGAACTAAGTAAGTGAACAACTGGCAATTTGACATACGGTAAACACGATTTATTATGGATTGAGATCGAAACTATGTTGACCTCTAGAATTTTCATTTTTATCTAATAGTGTTGGTGTTTCATTGACGCAAACTGCACCTACCTCACTTTACTGATATTTATGATAAAACTTCTCAAAAATACCAGGCTTGTAAATTTATACACCAGACGAGTATTTCGTCTACAACAGTCAAGGGCTAAATAAAGTTTGAAATTGAAAAGCATCAAAGACCAAATAATTATATAACAGTAATTTACCTCCGGTATTTCTGGTCATCAATTCATCTTTAATGAACTCATTCTCCTCCGACGTTTCCAGTTCCGCCAGCTTACCTCCCAAGCGTTCACACATTTCCTAAAAGCATTTAAAAACAAAGTTTTTTTTCAAAATCATTCAACGTTAACCATATATCTTTCGTCTTATCAAACTCGTTCTATTTCACTGCAAGAGCGATGATATGTTATGAAATTTACAAACAGATAGACTGACGGCAAAACCACAAAGGGTCCGCAGACGCACAACATTTATCAACGGTTTTTATTCATGTTAATGTTGTTGTCTCGGTCAGGATGAAATAGATGTACATCAAAACATTTACAAATTAAGATGTTGCTGTTCACATTAAAGACAACATAGTTCCATAGATTGTGAAACTCATTAATCCATGAGGAAGAACAACAAAATAGGAAATCGCAACACTCAAAAAGGAGCAAGTCAGGTTGCATCGTCTGGGTAATCGTCTTCCTTTACTTAAACCACCCGTCATTCGAAACAACTCTCAGAATGTCAAAATCGAGAAAAGGACACACATAGCAAATGTACAGATCTATCGACTTTTCTGGTATCTATTACAGAAAAGCATCTCGATAGTTTTTGTTACACATATGCATCGTATCGGCCAATTAAATATATTCGTGATGATTATCGTATAAAGTTTTGATCTAATCAACATATGTCAAAACCATTGCTTTTTATGTTTGATATATATTTCACCTCAAAAGGGATAACAGTAATGCCGATTAATATATTGTTTTGTCATACAAAGAGAGATATTTATGCATTTCGAGTAGTCTTTAGTTTTCCATGCTGTGTTTGTGTATGGTTGTTTGTCTTTTTTTTTTTTTTTTTTTTGTTATTTCAAAACCAGATTTGCATCTTTCTCTAGGCAAAATTACCTTTACTTAATTCGACTATTTCTGAAAGGTTTATTTTCGTCATGTACTTTTTTGTTTTAATGCTTTTTTTAGTTTTCTTATTTTTGATTTTTTACACTTTCTGTGAAAGTAAATGCAGAAAAACAAATTCATTTAATTCTATTGATAATAAAGGACAAAGTTTATGCCATTGAGGACATGCCATTGTATTTTAAAACATCGCAAAGGTAATTAAAAGAGAATCTTCATTTGTATTTCAAACATATATTAAGCTAATAATGTATTGTCATTAACATAATAACATGTCAGTATTTAAACTAAGAAAAAATGATGTTTACCTTCGCTGTTTCCCATTGTGCATCATCATCAAAAATGGAATACGAGGAAAAACCAAAGAGAATGCATCCTGTACATGGCATTGGAACTATAAATACATAATATACACATGTCAAATCAGGTGTCTGCTTTGAAATTTAACGTTTTTTTTTTTTTTGAACCTTCTTTACTATGTTTCGATTACAATCTAACTGACAAAACCTCTTTTACCACATCTCGTGGAAATGTCATGCTACACATTAAGAAGCTGACGAACAAGTCATTACCGTAACTAAATATAGTTCAAGAAAATATCGTAAATGTCCGAACATATATAGTATACAAATAAGTATATATGTTATGATTGTCAATGAGACAACTGTCATTCAAAGTTTAAATGGAGGGGATGTAAGTAATCATAGGCAACCGTATGGCCTGCATCAATGAGAAAAAATCCATATTATTTAGTCGGCCATAAGAATGTTATTTTGCAGAAAACGTTTTCAGGGCAATGTTTTTCAAACACGAATATCATACAGGAACCTGAACAAAGATTTTTAAAATAAAAGAAAAATGTGTCTGAGGACACGAAGGCCCCTGTCCAAACTTTGGATTTTTTCAAGTTTAAAAGGAGCGTAACTCTAAAAGGGTGCATAACTCAAAACCCGAATTCTAACACTGTCTGTGTGTTATGGTTCTTAACATTGTGTATGAGTTACATAAAATTTGAATTAGGCAAACTAATGTTAGGGTGCGGAAACGACAATAGGACGGACAGACGGACGGATGTTCAAGGATAACTCTAAATCCCCCCTCCCATTTTCTATGGTGGTGTCATTAACGTAGTCAGATACGATAAATACATATGTGTGTATAGTGTAACCAGCATATCCTTCGTATGAAGCGATTCAAAATGTTTCTCGAACCTGTGTTATCCTTTGGCATTCATGTTACAAATCTTGAATGAGTGAGAGGTTTAGCTAGCTATAAATCCAGGTTTAATCCACCATTTTCTAAATAAGAAAATGGCTGTACCAAGTCAGTAATATGACTCATCGCTAGACCGGACCCTCAATGCATGACACCAACAAACACGTGCTTGTCCGTGTAGCTTGGTCAAAACTTATCCAATTTAAGTTCTTCTTGGTTGAATTATGCGTTACATAAACCTGTCATAGACTGCCATGGCGGACGTTTTCTTTAAATTTTGAAATCATTTCTGTACCAGCAGTGATTGAAGTGACTGCTCGGATAACGTAGATTGAGCACTCAGATATATACCGATCTTTAGCCAAAATAATGATGCGTGACCTTCTGCGCATATCGCGACCATGACCTGATTCAGTTTGATTTTTTTTTGTGGCAAAGGAGTAAATAATGGGCCAGTAATTTGTACTTTAGAAACTTCGTTGATATCACTATGCTTATCATTTGATTATTTGATATTCATTTATTGATTGCCAAATGCAAGCGAATGTTTTCCCGTTTTTGCAGAGTATTTATTCTCTGTTGAAAAAAAGCATAAATTTTCAGCGAGTCCAAATACATGAAATACGTTTGTAATTTTTTTTATAAATTGCCCATAAGTATTTCGTATCATAGTATATCAGTGTTGCTAGCTTTTGTAAAAAGACTGGAACTTTGATCATACTGCAATTTGAATCTTGTTTGGACTCTTAGTTGCCTTTAATTCGACTCCAATTAGATTCTCCGATGAAATGTATGAAATATCTATATTTTCTGTGAGAGACACGATCTATTTGCTGTCTTCTGACGAAGCAACCGAATACGATGTAATTTAAAAAGCCGTCTCACATTTAGAAAAGATGAAAAGAGAGCTTTGCTATTTTCAAATGTAAGAATTCAAGATCAGGGAAGAATTTAACTTCTCAGGAAGTAATACGCATGCCTTCACAGTATATACGATGTTTTCAATTATTCCGATTTCGTTCTCAATCATTTTTATCCTATGAAAACTTCAAGAGAAGTAAATTCCTAATTTAAACCGGGACAATTCTTTGAAGATAATTATGTTGGGCTTGGCCCGGTGCAGATTTCATAATATAATAAAACATTCTCATGGACTAATGCAGGATAACATGGCCAGAAGACAACAACAATTTTGTACAGATCTATAAATACGCACGTAGTATATTGTAGAATTGTCTATGGTAGTACACCTATATCTTAAATGGTAATTTAGAATTATTTTGATAATTAGTATAACCATTTTTTTTTTTTTTTTTAATTTGATTAATTGATTTTTTTTTTTTTTTTTTTTGTTTCCTTATTTGTCAATAAATATTGGGAATATGAACATTAGAAAACTTTTTCCATGCAGCAATTTATGTTTAGTTTCTATCAATTACAATGCAAAATCATTGAAAAGCTGCTAATGCTACCATTCATAATTAAACAACCATTGATTGAAAAGAGTTCCATCAGCATATCATCGCAAAATATATATCATTTTTACTTACGATAAGAGTTTCGTTGAATAATCTGCCATCCTTCTAGGGGTTCTGTTTCAATGTAACATCGCCTGGAGGAATCAATACGACATGTTGATGTTCCTCTAGCAAAGCTCGCCAAACAGCATTGATGATCTAATAAGCATATATTTGCACATGAAACCATCGACTTTGAGTAAACATCAGTGGTGTTTTCTGTCAGTATAACTTTAGTGCTGCCTTTAATATTAAACGTTTCCATTCTTACATTTTCATCATTTGCGTTTACTGTGTTTAACAGACGTGTTGTTATAAAACTGACGACTACACAATAAGGAAAACAGCAAATGTTCATATTCATACAAGTATATGTTTCAGTGTTGCTATTCTGAAGTAAGACAGAGTGGTGTCGACTTTTAAATAAGATTTTCTAAAAACAGATTTCTTATAAATATTAGATAGGTGTTCCTAAAATAGATTTTTTCCTAATACAGCCCCATTGTAAGATAAGTAGTAGCATCGATAATATTTATTTACTAGTCGATAAAATATAAACGATAACAATTCATAAACCCTCATTAAAACACTGCATTGTGTTATACATAAAAGTTCTGATGTCAATATCAGACCATCTGTACGGAGGTGAACTCTTCCTTTTAGTTAAAGTTTAAGTAGTTTCCAAGGGTTGGAAAAAATCTCAAGCTAACTGTTTACTTTTCGTTGTAAAAATGCTTATGTCAATATAAATTATACGAAAGGTGAAAATACATTTCAACCGAAAGTGGAGTACTTCATTTTAATTATGTAAACTTTTTGGTTCTTCGTATATTTCCATATTTTAAAAAAGACAAATCTTTTATGATTTCAAGTAACATCACATCAATACAGCAGCATTATTGAACACATCATCATTCAAAATAATTCAAAAGAATAAAGCAAAAGGCGTTAAGTGTCAATTGCGAATTGAATCAAGTATAAAACAACTTACACAAAAGGTAGGTTGTTTTAGCCGTATAACACATGTACCAATATGTTTACCTTTTATACGATTCTTTTACGTCATCTACCGTTTCCTTGAAAATGTTGCTTTCTATACTGCAAAATCGACTTTTGTGGTCTTTGATAATGTTGACTTAATGTTCCAACATATATATTAGGGCACTAGAATCTTCTGTTTTCGGAAAATATTATTTTGTGACATCTTTAAATTTGAGATAAATAAATTCGTCAAAGTTTGGATGTTATTCTATATCATATGTTTATTTATGCCTTTTACAAACTATACAAATTTTACGAATCTAGTAATTTTTCTCTTCGTCAGAGCTACCATATCATATCCCAATCACTTCCGAATTGGTTGCAAGTGGATGCACATCTTTTTACGTTGTTGATTTATTCTTTTACTTTTCCCTTTGTTTGGACATATGTTTTGAAACCTTTTTATGCTATAAAATGTTCCTTTTAAGGTTTTTTTTTATAATTTTTTCAGCTGTAAAATTTATTTCTAGCAAACATGCATATCAAAAAGGACTTTAATAATGTTAGATTTGTTTTGGGACACAAGATTGCAAATAAGTGCAAGATTCATAAACGCCTTTTCTCTCTTTTCCTGGCCTTAAAACTGTTCCCACGGCATACACACACTTGTTTTTTTTTTTTTTTTTTTTTGTAATTGACTTCTTTCACTCTTTGAAGAACCTGTGATGGAGTCAGGATCCAGGTACATCCTGCTTGTTTGCAACGATGATAAATTGTAGGTTTTCTGTTCTATTTTTCTCAGAAAACTGTGACAGTGCTGTCTTTGCTTCATCTATCCTCTGATGATTAGCAGCATCCACTACATACACGGTGCAGGGTTTCAATAAAACTTTTTTGGATTCTATATTATCTGTCTTAATTATCTACTGGACTTTCTTCTCCTCTAAAATTGTTAGGTTGAAAATTTGAAAGGAAAAAGGAAAATTCAAGAAAACAATTCTAAAAATCAAATGTCATGTCTTAAAATAATTAGATTGCTTTTTAGATATATTTCATTAATAAAACGAGTTAGTTCATCAAATGAATAAAATGTATGAGGCTATACTTTTGGATGTCATACGTTTGTGTAGGTTAGAAAAGAACAACGGACAGAGAATTTGTTCTAAGGATGCATAATTTAAATGCAAAGGGATGTATCAAATTTGAAATGTGCTAGGGCTGTTCAGAAACTTCTGATCGATATTACAGGTACTGTTCAATCTAAGCTTAAGATAATTGTAATTTATCGATATTTTTATCGATATTCACTGTACTATCTTTTCTGTTATACTACATCATGACATTTTGATTTCTTCTGTCGTTGGTTAGTTGCTGTTTTATTGACATTAACTTGGGTTTAATTGAAACATGTGAAAGACCGAGTAAAACATAAAAAAAAAATCATATTACATTAGCTATACCAAACTTATAATTTGTAATACCAAACTTGCATTTAACCAATAACATTTCGAGCAACAGTTGACTGTTAATAATATATCTATATGGAGTTATTTTCATTCAGAATAATAGGTCATTCTTCTAATTAATCAACCCGGACGATACCAAGTTTCAATGAAATGTGCTTCGAGTCAGGTCATTATTTTCCTGATTAAAATGCAAACGTTGCACAAACATTTAATTCACATTATAGATATCGCGTGTTGCTGCCAATTGGAGTTTTACTTACCAATGTTCCATCTTTAACGCAGACAATTTCTTTCCTCCATTTAAGAGACTGAAATACAAAAAAAAAACGTCGACTTTTCATGTTTCATGTACATTAAAATGTTTTGCTCACTTCGTGCCCTTCTAAATTTTTTATAATTTATACATTCTTTCTGTCTATCAAATGTCCATATATTCTTACTTTCATTGTGTGACATGCACGTACTTTATAATAGAGAAAAGGGGAGGGGTAATAACAATTTGTTTCGATTATACTGCTAGTTAAAATAGAGAAAAACACAGTTATTCGGAATAGTTCGTTAAAATTAAAATTTCCTTGGTAAAATGTCACGTTACATGAAAAAAAAAACAACATACAAACATCCCTTTATAAAGTTTAAATAATAAATTACATACAAAGTGACTTGTATTTTTCATACATCGTAACAATTCATTTGGGTCTTCATGCAATTACAAATAAATTTATATTGTAACTGGACAAAGATTTCTAAAGTTTATATCGATAAGTGAGTTTTATTTCACATTATAAATTAGCCGTAGGGCGTGATTAAAATTAAATGCATACAAAAAGAATATCCTATTCTAAAGTGATCGGTAGAATAGAAGACAAATTCTATAAATCTTTGCAGAAAATAATAAATTTTTGACGGTATATAAGTCAGATAATGCATATTTTGACGTTGTCCTTGTAGTATAACACACCTTAGGGTGTCAGGATTTGCCAAAGAAAGACCTCTCTAAGGTCGGTCTTTTGTTTGATATATCCTGACCCCTCTCGTTATGTTATACGACAAGAACAACCTTAAGATATGCATTAAATTTAACAGATTTGGTCTAGGTATCTTCACGTTATTTAAATCGTATGTACTCCTTAGCCTAAAAGTCGTTTGGTTGATTTATGGTTGGGATGAACGTATTAATCCATTCATGCCCGTTTCAATTCCTTCTTTCAAATGAGGAAATGCTTTGTCACCTCGAATTATGATCCGATATAGAACAATGACATCCTATAAACATTTTATATGCATACTTAAAATGTGCATACTGTCATGCTTTATATATTTCAGAACCATTTAGAAAAAAACAGATAGTTGAATTTAGTTTTCATACAATTTTGAAAAATACGCTTTTGTAGTTGTTTGCCCACATTTTGTTTGATTTTTACTATTTTGCAGAGAGTCTATACCTTTATAGAAGATTTGAGTGGTTCCAGGATTTTAATTTAGTGAATGAAAACCGAAATTCTGAACTTATAAGACACAAAATAGCAACGGGGCAATAAATAATTCACAAAATAAATACAATCACTGTCAAAGCCCAAACAAGGAAACGAAGAAAAAACAAACAACGGTCAGCTAAACTATTCACAGAAAACAATACACTAACAAACAAAATCCCCATAAAAACGTTGGTGGTCACATGTGCTTTAGCAGGTTAAACATATCCTGATAACTGGCACCAGTCACATTGCTCATGGATGTATACGATATTCATGACGTGAGGAATACGTTTGATACGGTCAACAAGTTTAGAAAGTGTTGAATTAATCTAACAGAGGGCATAACAGATATATGTATACATTTGTGTGAAAATTGTCTGGATGATTTTTATAATAGACAATTATCTGAAATAAATCCAAAACATCTGTTTCTTCTCTCTCAATATATGTATCATGGTTATAAATTGTTTGAATAAGGCCTTAGAAAATAGTGGAATTAATTCATTTTGGAGTGTCAAAAAATCATTTAGATTACTTTCTAAATAGCATGCTCATTCCGGTGATTTCGAATCTGTTCAAAATTTAGTTTTTGTACCTTATAAACCACTTTGCCTCAAAATCTCCAACTTAGTTAAATAGCCATTTAAAAAGTCAAAATGCGAATATTTATGTTCAAACGCTTTTAGGTCGTTTTTAGTAACAACAATTAAAAGAAGTATGTCAATTGAACCTGCTTTGGTACGATAACTGCGCTTGAATTTTTACTAGATGACATCTTTGTTGGCTATTGAGATTCCGTATATCATCAAGTTGTCGGAATTTCACTAACTGTGCACGACTTATTGCGGACCTGTTTCTGTATTGTTACGAGTACAATTGTTACAATTTATGACTAAAATTAGCAAAGCAAAAACCCATCGAAAGAACATCTGATGCAAACAATTTAATAACACTTTTAGACATTTTAATGATATATTGGCTCTCAATAAAGACGATTTCAGTATGAACATTAAGGAGATTTAACCTGCTGAACTGATTTAAATAAAGCTAATACTAACAATGAACACTGCTCTTTCCTTTATCTTGATATCTATATCTTTTACGGGAAGCTTGATACTCAAATCTACGATAAAAGAGATGATTTTTCATTTCCGATTGTGAATTATCCATTTTAAGATGGTGACGTTCTATTGGCACCATCTTATGGTATTTATATATCTCAACTTGTTCAATTCGTTCGTGTTGTTAACAACGTATTTCTTTTCAACGAAAGAACTCTATGTATTTCGGAAAAAGTATTATACCAGGGTTTTTGACATTCCAAACTTCTCAAAACATTTACTAAATTTTATCATCGGTACAAGGACATCATTCGTAAATATAAATCATCGTACACACAACTTCTACGTTCAGGTAATTCACATCCCATCTGTTATGGTAATATTCTATCAAAAGCACAAAAATGTTGTATTCACCTTTAAAGCTAACAAAACCTTTTAACCGACGTATTCAGAAGGAATATAGTTACGATACTGTTGTCAGGTCATTAAAGATTGTAGTTTTTGGAATTAATATTGATTCACTCATATGGTCTTTACATCGGCAATAAACACATTTATTCTCAATCTAGGTTCTGGCATGATACGGGTTATGTTCTTTTCGTATTTTTTATGATGGTATGATACTCAACCCTTAACTGGAGTAGCTTCAAGTAGTCCTTTGTTAATTTATGTTGATCAATGTCATTATGCTTAGTTTCACCTGGTATTTATTCTAACATAGTACTCGGATTTCTTTTAAACTGAGTTGTACTGAGCGTATTCCTTTCTGTTTTTTAGTCCATATTGGCTAGATTTATCGGGGGAGGATTGCATTTGTTGCGTCTGTCAAAAATAAGGAACCTATGGCCTTTAATAGTCTTGTATGGTTTCTTTTTTTTATTTTGAGTCATTTATATGTTTCGGAGTTTATTGTGACGTTCATTTTTGCTGTACAAGTATTCAGTATTGTTGAAGGCCAGCTGAAGCCAGACTCTGGGTGCGGGATTTTTCCCGCTGTGTTAAGAACCATTGGTCGCCTTGGGATTTTTCTGTTCTTTAGTCGGGTTGTTGTCTCTTACACTTACACTAACAATGCTAACCATACTGAGCAAAAAATAATATCAGTAACACTATTCATGTATTTGCTACAATATTTATTTCATTTTCACTTTACTCTGATAATCATTTTTTATATATATATTGATTTAAATTACATTTATGAAGGTCCTTATAGCTACTAAATTTTTAAAAACTACGGAATTAACATTTTGTTAAAAACAGTTTAAGAAAATATGACAAACAGTAACATTTTGAAAAAAGAAAGTAGTAGTGTCAGAGTATATAAGAAACAATAACAAAATTGAACAGATTTGGTTTTTCGAGGGTATGTCTAATATACTTTAAAAAAAATTGGCATAATTCTATATTTTTGTAAATGAATGTTTTAATTAGACTCCACCATGCACTCCAAAAAGAGACTTACTTACATTGACATAAATGCTCATTGTTACGTCAATTGCATATGTAATATAGCCGTTTAACATGATAACTAGGCTTCTGTTTCCTTTAATAGGGCTTTCAATGACATACATAATGCTGCCAAGTCAGGAACCTCTAGCCTTTGTTAGTCTTGTGTGTTTTTTAGTTTTCGTTCATTTATATGTTTCGGAGTGTAGAGTGGCGTCCATTTTCTCGCTGAGTTGAAGGCCCAATTTTGGCCTTACGATGTATTGTGCTCTTTGTTTATTTGTTGTTTCTTTGACACATTCCCCGTTTCCATTCACAATTATATTATTATCCCAACAAATTTAAGGTTGATAACCACTACACGTAACTAAGGCAAATTCATTAAATATTTATATCTAAAGATTCAATTAAACAAGATAACCGAAGGATTCATATGAAATGACAAGAAGTAATAAACGTGGTAAATGGTGGTACGAGTGAATTGAATAACAACAAAATGATTGTGTATACTCATTTTCGTTTAAGGTTTGGAACTTTTACGTCACTAAAGCCAATAGATTTCAGAAGTTCATTCATCTAAGTAGCAGTGAGATCTGAAGGATGCAAAGGCAGAAGTTAGTGAAGGGGTATCTAGATATACATGTCGTATCTCAAAACACAGAGAAACCAAGGCAAATCAGAGAAGAGTTCAGTAGCAAATGAAAAACAGTCAAATATATAAATTCAAACATGCTTGTTTAGCTGATACAATACACATGAGACATACATTATTTTATTTGTATGCTATTGTTGGTCATGTATACATTAATACATTCTTATTCATCAATTAGTAGCCGCATGTATGGCCTTCAATACGTTGGCGGCATTTCCTCAGCAGTCAGTTGGTGACTTTTAATTGGCAAAATTCTGTATCAATCCTACATACTTGTGAGACATAAAATAGACCTTGACCTCATTCTAAAGGTCTTGTAGTCTTGTTAAGTATTTTGAACATTAAATAAAATTTCAATACAATAAACAGGATAAATCAACAATATTTTGTGTGCAGAATTATAGCGATTAAACTAACTAAAAATCTTTTGTTGGAAGTATAGATTATCATTTGTTGCTGATACAAAATTTGATTGGTGACCGGCGTTATTCGATGCAAAAAAATGAATTGCAATTTTGTAAAAAACAAAATCCAATAGCAACAAATAAAGCTAGCTAGCATTTTGAGTGCAAACATGGAACCCTAAAAGATTTTATATAGAATGGAAAATGGAAACGGGAATGCGTCAAAGAGACAACATCCCGACCAAAGAGTAGAAAACAGACCAAGGCCACAAATGAGTCTGCAACGCAGCGAGAAAATCCTGCACTCGAATGCAGGCTACAACTGGTTCAGTAAGCGCCATTCATTTCCGATAGCCGGTAATGGTAACATTTTCTTCAATAGATCAGTCCATATCGTGAAACTGGATATGTATGATGGCTCATTTTGAAGATTGGGCTTTTATAAAAGTGTGGTGCCATTTTCAAGGGTGGCAGGCGTTATTACTTTTCCGTCTAGTGCCAAACCCTGAAATATAGTGAAACATTTCACTCTCCTCGTGAAATAAGCCCTAAATTCTGACTTTAAAATCTTTAAAAATTGTTATCGCTTGTTCAGGTAATTGTTTTTCAATTTTTGTCACATCACACCAGCTCTGTAAAACACCATTCCTAGTTCAGTTATGTCAATTTTTTAAATGGCAGCTTCCACAATTGTATGGTTGATTAATATGTAAATGACATTTATAAATCTGTCCTCCTCATCTTCAGCTGGTCCATTAGGATATTGACCCATCAGGCTCCTAAACAATAATGTATATTAGTTTAGCGAAATAGACGCTAAACTTAACTCCGAAACATAAAAACCAAAATTAGAAAACACACGAGATTAACAAAAGCTAGAGGTTCCTACCATAAATGTGACGGGGTTTAACATGTTTTGTAAGATCTCAGCCTTTCCCCAACACCTCTAGCCAATTTGGAATAAACAAACATACAGCGATACGTACAGTAAAACTCAGTTTAATAGAAGTCCGATATTAAAATGTATAACAGAAAAACTTAGCAAAATGACTGATCAACCTTAATCAACAAAGGACTACTAGCAGTTACTGAAATGCTAGCTCTAGACCAATTAAAATTGATCGAAGGATAATGTCTTCATCATATGAAAATCAAGCAAAGTCCCTCTAGTTTGGGGTTTAATAATGTCATCATAAGTTATACGAGAAGAACATAACCCGTATAATGCCAACAACTGGTTTTAGAATAAATGTGTTTATTTCCGATGCAAAGACCTTATGAGTGCATCACTATTAATTCCAATCTTGAACGACTCGACAACAATATCGTATCTATATCCCTTCTGAATTTTTTTTTTTTTAAAGGTTTGGTTAGCTGTTTAGGTGAATGACGCCATTTTGGTCCTTGTATCAGATGTCCATAATGTCTGCACGTTGATTTATATATACCGATGATAAAATGTGATAAAATTTTGTAATATCTAAAACCCTGGTGTAATACTTTTCAGAAGTACAGATATTTCTTCGGTAAACTCAAATGCATTGTTACATACACGAGCAAATCGAAAACGTTGAGATATATAAACACCATGAAATGATGACAAGGTAACTTCGCCATTTAAATTGGATAAATAACAATAGGAAATTAAAACTCAATTCTTTTATCGTAAATTTTAGTATTAAGCTTCCCATTAAATATATAGATATCAAGATCCAGGTGAGGGCAGTGTTCATTGTAAGATTTTTTTGTTTTTATATATAGTAAGTTCAGCACTGACAACGACGTGGCAAAATCAAAATCGAAATACGCCGGAAAAAAATAACATGTAACAAGAACCTCACAAATTACTATTGGAATAGTTGGTGCTCAGACAGTAAGAGCAGATCCTGTTCCTAGCTCTAGTGTCCTCTGTCGTGTTGCTCATTGAAACATTTTTGGGTATAAGTCTCAATCGGTTGTGTCAAAATCGAAGAAATATGACCTGTTTGTGATTACGATATTTGAAACACATATGTTGTTATTTATGACACAGATATTCGATAACAATCACACAACTCGTGGTGATGTGCGTAAAGGTTTCGAAGGGACGAATTGAACTTCACCACTTGGAACTCTTGATTTAAAAGCTTCGTTGTAAACAGTGTCCCTCTATCAATGAAATCATGATAGGAAACTCAGGCACTAAAAATCGTATCAACAGGGAGATAAATACTTCATATGTAGTACTTTCCTCTTTGTATAGTTTTCGTTACCTATCAAAGATGTTAGTGCTTTTCACATACGGTTTCTCTTCCCTTTCCTGTATTTTGAACTTGTCCATATAGTGCTCATCATAACGTGTTGGAATGGTCACGATGCAAGATTTCAAGAATATTTACAAACGGGCTACCCTTTGAGAGCAGTCGAATCTATTAAAATGTAAAGGAAAATTTTGCATTATTGTATTTCATTGAGCGCTCAGACCCTCTCTTACGCCGTACAGTTTGAAAAAAAAAGCATACCTTATTGATTTATGTTCGTTTATTTATCATGTTAATCGATCATTTAATTACGATGCCGATGTATAATGCATTATCAAATTCATATTAGTAAAGTATGTACTAATATCTCCAATCAATATAGCAACCAATTCACATTTTTTTCTTTATAACAATTAGGAGATGAGGTATGATTGCCAATGAGACAACTATCCACTAAATTTCAAATGAAGTGGATGTAAGCAATTATAGGCAACCGTACGACCTCCAGCATGAGAAAGAAAAACCCATACCGTGTGGTCGGCGATATAAGGCCCCCACATGAAAAATAGGAAACAATTAGTTGAGAAAACTAACGGCCTTATTTATAACAAAACAGTTTTCGAAAAACAAATATGACAGACATGAACCAACGACAACCACTGAACTATAGGTTCCTGACTTGGGGCAGGCACATAAAGATTGTGGCGGGGTTCTTTGTATTTTTTTATACAAAACATTCATCATATATTCAAAAACATCTGGTTGTTTTCATGAGTTATTTGACGTCTTAAAACTTTCAGAATTTGAATTTGTCATCCATGTCTGAAATCTAGAGTAATATGTCTTTACCCATTGCACTTGCAAAATAGAAATATGATATCGGAATGTAGCGCTTTCTGAAACTGAATACATCATACAACAGACACATTAAATAGTGGCTTAAATTTGAAAAATCCGGAAACACAACGATTCAACAATAAGAACTATAAAATGTATACTTTGAAAGCGTAATGAAAAATACCTAATGATATTCAAACTCAAAATTAGAAGAACGGAAGCCTCCATGATAAAAACAAAAACGGAAGCCTCTATGATAGAAACCAAGAACGGAAGCCTCCATGATAGAAACCAACAAACGACGAAAGGACACATAATATTATCCAAAACACAACTTTGAAAACTGAAGACTTTGCGACACGAACCCCATCCAATCTCCGAAAGAGTAAGCATATCCTGCTCCACATGTGACATCTTTCGAAAAACAATAACCTACAAGAATAATATAAAATGGTGCTTTAAGGGGGTACAGAACATTTATTACTGTAAATTGTGGGATTTAAATGTCTTGAAATTCTTATATTTTTGTCAACAGATCAAAATAATTATTTTGTCAAAATGTAAGGAAAATTTAACTAGCCAAATCTATTTTTTCAAAGTGACCCTTAATTAATGGTCAACATTATGAACATTTCTAAGTCTTGTCATGAATATTATCTAATAATATATTAAGCAAACAAATGAAAAATTGTCTTGATACGCTCGCGTTTAGTTTCAGAAACATTAAAAATAAAGGTTATATTGCAATGCATTCAAACAGCTGTTGTTTTATAATTGTATCTAGTTATTTGAAGATGTAAATCAACCATTCCATATACAAATTCAAACGAGACAATAATTTTGGTGTTTATTCAATATTGATATTGAAATTCTACACATATTTACTTTAGTATTGTACAACATTGCGTTTTCTAGTAATATCCGTGTATATTATGTTATATTTCTAATGTTATGAACTCTGCATTGCAGAAGTTGATACAATGGCAGGGCATTGTATAGCCTACTTTACATTATTACTTTCATCACTGATGAAGGGCGGACAGTGGCCTTCGTCGTTCTTTGATAGTTGTGAACATCGTCGTCCTTTGATCTCTAGTTTCATTGGCAATCATAACTCTTTTTCTCATTTATCTTCTATGTTCGAACGATATAATGGTATGAGAAATATGATGTTGAGAGATACCATCTTTTAGAAGATGAAATATTTCCTTAAATTCTTTGAACAATTCGTTCAACAAAATAACAATTTATTTGTGTAATTCTTTATTTTGCATATAAAGCTTTAAAAAACCATCATGTTCAAATGTATAATGAAAATCAATTAAGAAAGGAAATATTAACATTTTTTTTTTCAATATGACAACAGAATAAATGTCTTCGATTCTAGCAGTAAGGGTCTATGAAGAATTGTTACTATATATATTAGCAAAGTTGATGAATTCGTATACTAATTATGCATGCATTTGTTTTTGTTCCGAAGCATCGTACTAACCTTGAAAAAAAAAAAACGTGTGCGTTGGGATGAGTGTTGTAGTCTATATAAATATTTAGCAGTTTATTAAATATTCCTAGTTCTTGAAAGTAATCATAAATTAAATGTACCGTTAAAACCCATAGAGTTCTCAAAATAACATAGATCAATGAAAACAGGTAATAAAATAAAAAGTTCATTACCAAAATAATCTAGGGATAAAAAAATATAACGTTCAATGGTATTTGAACCCTACGTGTGATATCTTACACTTCGTTTAACACAATGCTTTAACAACAATTTGAAAGATGTGTAGCAGAAATGGCACATTGTTTACATTTGTCAAGACCACCAAACAAATTTTAATGGACAGTCAGTCCATTTGATTAAAACTTGGTAGCATATGGATTTCAAACTTAATTTTAAGATATACTTGTTCTTGTAATTGTAACATTTTTTTTTTTTCAATATGACAGCAGAATAATTGTCTTCGATTCTAGCAGTAAGGGTCTATGAAGAATTGTTACTATAAATATTATCTCTCTCTCTCTCTCTCTCTCTCTCTCTCTCTCTCTCTCTCTCTTTGTGCTCCCCATATGATCCCAAGATGCATTTTGAACTAGTGTCACAATGGGCCAACCCACCATAATAGAAACTATGAATAAACGTGATAAACAAAAGAACACTTGCTGAAATATCTCGCCTGCTTTACTTATTATGACGAAATGTATGTGGGTGAGGGAGAGAGAGAGAGAGAGAATATTTTCACCTTAAGTTTCGATTCTCAATATTCTGTCGGCAGGACATCGTTTAATATGTGATAGTTATTGAGTAAGCAAATCGGTGTATGTCATTTAATCTGCATAGTTCGGGTGACCCCACCTCTGTTTTAACACATGACGCCATCAATCTACATGACCGTTTGGGAAATATGCAGGCGATATAATCCATGGCTACTGGTAAATAGATATAGGAAGATGTGGTGTGAGTGCCAATGAGACAACTCTCCATCCAAATAACAATTTATAAAAGTAAACCATTATAGGTCAATGTACGGCCTTCAACACGGAGCCTTGGCTCACACCGAACAACAAGCTATAAAGGGCACCAAAAGTACTAGTGTAAAACCATTCAAACGGTAAAACCAACGGTCTAGTATATATAAAAAACGAGAAACGAGAAACACGTATAAATTACATAAACAAACGACAACTACTGTACATCAGATTCCTGACTTAGGACAGGTGCAAACATTTGCAGCGGGATTAAACGTTTTAATGGTACCAAACCTTCTCCCTTTTTCTGAAACAATAGTATAACATCACAACATAGAAAACACACGATAAAACATCAATTGGAAGGCTTAACTCAATCAAAACGTAAATTAACACACTATGAACGAATAAATTCGATCTGTGATACCTGAAAGTAAATACATAGTTAATAAAATATTAGGGACAAACATTCAAGGCCAAAAAGCAAACAAACAAGTCCAAATAAAGCCATGGCAAAACACTACCGCGAAATATTAAACCCTTAGAAAATAATCACTTTTGAAAAACCGGTTTCATAATATATACAGGCAAATGAAAAATAATTTTGTCGTTTTAGGTATACTTTTCTGTCTATATAAAATCTTCCAATAATTAGGAATACCAAGAAAGGTCTGTCATATAAATACCTAATTTAACACTAGATACATAAGGGTAAGTTCTCTTGTAGGTTAAAGGGAAAAAAATTATACCTTTAAGTAGTAAAATACTGCTACCTTTCAATTTATTATTTTTACTTTTATATTCAGGCTTCCTAAATTGTTACATCATTTTGGAGAATTGCGTTTTAATGGCAGATCTTTAATTGTTTTGGTTTTATGTATTCATAATTTTTATAGAAACTCGACGATTTAGAACATGACATATTGTGTAAACACCTGTTTCTGGTTGAAGACTATATATGTTGCCCTCTTGATGTTCTTATGTTGTTTTTGTCGTTCGATTGCTGTCATATTGACGTATAACCCATATTTCCAACAGTTTGAGTTCCGTTTGATTAATTATAAATAAGTTTATGACAAAACATAACTTAAAGGGTTATTGAGTATAGATTAATTGTTTTCTTTCCCTCAATCCATGAATATACTCAGTGGAAGATATATATAGATATAAGCGTTGTCTATTTTTATATAACAAGACCATAGTAGCAGCAACATCCTTTTAATGAACAATTCATTTGAAAGAAACTATACCGACAATGTTCAAGCATCATCGCACACAGGTTTGTTTTATAAGACAGCTGATTGGATAAAAGTGATACATTCCCACGCCTACATTAATCTGATGTCCAATCAAATGCCTCCAGAAACCTGTCAATAAAAATATTACTGCAAAAATTGATAAGTTAGAGATTTGATTGTGTATTCGATATTTACAAAAAAAAAGTAAAATACTTTTAATTCGTACAATATTAATTTGCGAAGAACATGTCGGCAGCTTTCTCTCCCTGAGTGCGGAAGGTCCTTTTTAACGGTAAGCTGACAAAAAGTCAATGGACTGAAAGTTACAAATTTGATAGGACAAAAGTCACAAATAATTTGTTGACAATTGATTGAATATATAAGAGAAAAATCTTGAAATAATTACTTTTGATTACATATATTCTTTTTACAATTTGGGAAATTGTTCATTAGCTTTGATCAATGAAGATTTATTAAATTTTAATCATTAAAAGGATATATTTTTTGTAGCACCATGAAGCCGCTTATGTACCAAGCCACTTTGACATTTTGTTTTTAAAATGAGAAGAAATACGGGTGCTATAAAATAGAAATCTGCAACGAAACAGAAATATAATCCGTAAACTAGATTTATAATTATGAAAATCTTCTTTTACCATTAGTGTCATAACTTACTCCATTCAAATTTATCTATGATATAGTTTATTCTTTTATTAGTTCTTGCTAAAAAAAGACTTGATTGTAAAAAAGGTCAGAGAAGTATCAAAATCGGGTTTTATAGGTACCTATACTAAATAATATTTAGTAAATATAAACTGTTACCTAGATTCTTGAAATATGCATGTATTCTTGTTGCATTTATTTTTGAAACAATGTCTTAAAATTTGTAAATGTAATAATTTTATCCGGTGCATCCTTATATATGATAAAACATTGAAATATATTTCACACAACTTCCATGGATAAAACAGTCACAGCGTTGCATGGGTGTTTATAATTATTTAGATAGTGTTTGACAACACGTTTCGGTTGAATGCTCAGGTAATCCGTATATTGAAATGTAAATAACTTTCACCAAACATCTGTCATCTGTCAAAAATTAGAAAAATATAAAGTAAATAAGATACTCAGAATATATTTTCCTTGACAAATTTTATATGGCTAAGAACAATTATTTTAAATCACAGACGAACATTTGTTTAAGAACATTTTTGATAATAATTACTAATCATTATAATCAGAAAGCACGACTGCAAAGTTTTTATGACTTACACACTTTTCCGGTTACAACAATTATTCTTTTCTTATATAACCAATTTAATGTTGACTTGAAATAACATCGGGAAAGAATGAATTGCAAGTTTGCAAACGTTATTTAATGAAATAGACATACAATATAACATTAAAAGAATACAAAAGAATATCCTCCAAACTTTGCCGATTGTATTCATACAGGGGGAACAACCCCTGATAAACACAGAGAAAGTGTCGCCCGTTTTCCATCCAAATATTTAAAATCTTAACACGACTGAACACGATCTTACAAAATCTAAACAGCATTTTTACCTTTGGTCTGATTTGATCTTAACATGGTCTGATCAAGTCTTAATCGAATGCAAGAACAATCTGTCTTGTTTATCTTGACATGACTGAACGGACTTTACTCGGTATATCGTGACAGCGTCTGAAAGTCTGAAAAAGTCTTGACGTTTTTCCCTAGCAGTAAATCCAGTCGATTAAGACTTGATCAGACCAAAATGACTTAAATATTGCTACTAGTTTAATAGTTTTAGAAAGTTAATTCATTTCAAAAATCAACTGTTAATGAAAATATCTATTAAATGAAGTTATGAATGAATTATTTGAAATCCCGATATTTGTAATTTGTAGAGAGATAAAATTTACGATGATTAAAAATTGTCTTTGATCAACCTCGGAATAATAATTAAATTTGTTGAACAATAAATCGCATGATAGGCCCAGGTAATTATACCAATTTAAACACAATGAACTCTCGGAAGTACATTTACACGTTTCAGTTGTCGTAATAACAATCCCTTCCTGCTTTCTTCAATTGTGACGTCACCAAATGAGACTTATTATGAGCAACATCATGGATGCCGTATGAGTCCCAGGATCTTTAGCTTTCTGATAATATGTTGTGAAATTGCTTGAAGAGGCGGATACAGAAAATTCCTCAAGGTCTCACTAAAGCAAACGTTCATTTTTTTTTTTTATTGATAATTAGGTCAATAAGGGAGTAAAAAACAAATGATAACACATGGTTTAAAAAAATGCTTCCATTTTCAATTTTCTTTTCGGTGATTTTCTGGTAGCATGCTGACCTCGAGTGCTAGAGGTCGTGGGTTCAAACCCCGACGGACAAACAAATGATTGAAAATTGGTATAAGCTGCTTCTTCGCTCGTGAAATGAAGTAGTAAAGCAAATTCAGGTTTACTTGGAGTCATATTATGGTGTCCAGGTGGGTTGATATGTCTAACTATACTCGTGCTCCAGTGATATGAGGTTAAAAATATGTCGTTTGATTGCAAATGATACAACTCTCAACCAGAGATCAAACTACATGGAAAATAACAACAATGGGTCACAGTCCAGCTTTCAACAATGAGTAAAATCAATACCGCATAGTATGCTATAAAAGACCCTGAAAAGATAATTGTAAATCAATACAAACGAGAAAACTAACGGCCTGGTTTACGTACAAAGCAATAAACGAAAACAAATATGATATACAGTTACATGTACAATGACAACAACTGAATTACAGGCTTTTGATTTGGCAGAATGCGATGGGGTTAAACATATTTGTTATCGTATATGACATATGAACAAACTATAAAAACTAAGAAATTTAATTTCGCCTAATGTTGCACGTACAAACAATTTAGGCAACATAAACTGACTAATTGAATGCTCATTTTCACAACTTGTTACTATTCTGCAGACAATTTGAACTGAGATGGACAAAGATGTTTGGATTGTCAAACCAGTTGCTTTTCTTAATGCTTTTGTATTTTGCCAGAAATTTTACTTAGAAAGAAAGCAAACTTGCCTTCACAAATCTAATTGATAAAATCATCTAAAAAATAAAAACTCGACAGAAATTTATATAGGACGGGGAATAGTATTTAGGAGCATGATTATGATCAGAACGAATGACAACTCATTTGGCCGGGTTTCGGCAGCACAGTAGCAAATAATTATGTTCGGGAAAATTTGAAAATAACGTTCTAACATTTCAAATAAAAATAAGAACGAAAAACGTTTAAATTTTATAATTTTCTCTTTATTTTCACACCTCCACGTTAAAGGATCATAGTTTGTATTAACGGTCGGTGCTCACAAACATATAGAAATACAATACATGTCCAGGTAGATACCTTTTAACTTGAAGCAAATCTTTTGTACTGGATAACAATTATATCACTAGTGATATACTTATTGGTAAATTAATCAATATTAAAATCATACTCTATATGGTACACCATTTTGTAGACTTTAGAGGTGTGTCTCCTGCACTCGATGAAACTCCCTCTTGGATCAGCTTCTGGTTTGTCATTTTGTTCAATTTCGTTTCCATGGCGTTGTCAGTTTCTCTATTACTTATGAGTATTCAATTTTCCTCTGGTATTTTGCGCCTTGTTCTCAAACATCCACAAGATTTTCAGATTGATTCTCTATTTGTGTGGACGAGTAGATGTAAACTTATAGATAATGACACAATGAACAATTTCAAATACGACAAAAAGGTATTTGTGATAGACGTTATCATTCAGTAAAACAACACGTTAAATCTTTTATTAGTTAAACATGCTCAAGCAACACAAAGGTAAAAGGTTTTAATTAATAAAATAAACAATTTTAAAAATAACCCATTTGTGATCAAGGTGAATGATGACCTGATAATGATAATATAATTATAGATATAACAATCAAAATAATAATAACAATACAAATACAAATACAAAGTGGAATATGTGAATCAGCATTGTAAACTTATTGATAAGTCTTAAATTTTAATACAAAGGCCAAATTGAAATTGAAAGAAATTATTCCAGAATTTACAATGTCATGCAGCAACAACGTAAAAGAATTAAAAACAGGCAAACAAAAATAGCAGGCACTCCTCTTTCAGCAATGCCGAACATATCATACTACATCGTCAGCTGTAACAGGGTAAATGAACACCAATTAAAATTTGTTTTAAAATACAAAAGAAGAATTGGAAAGCGTATTGGACAGTATTCTAAGCGGTTTTTTTTATATCTCGTGCGAACTTTTTACAGATAGACTGATAAATACCACTGTTTCCTACCTTGTCATTTTTCTAACGTTTCTGGTGAATGTTGATCCTGAAGATCCCTTTGGCTGCAACATATATATTAAGCGTTATTTTCATTATTGATCTTCATCAAGGGGCTCTTAATTGTAAGAGATATGCGAAATGCTGTGTTTGGTACATATAATAGATAAATATATTTTAGATTCAATGAAGTAATACATAACTACAATATAAGAGTTAACTGAAAAATAATATGAAACATTACGAAATCTTTAGATTTACGTGATTTATTGCATATTTTTTATTCGCCAACAAAGAAAAATATAATACTTTTCAAATACACATATTTGTGTTTCATGCTATCCTTATTTACTAAGTTCACATGTTATATCCATAAACATTACCTATTTGTTTTCAATTGAATTCATACGTAAATGTAACACAAATATAATAATCCTCATTTAGTGAGATACTTAGTAATAACAAGTCAAGGTACTGACAAACATGAAATTAAAAATAAAATCGATTTAAATCATAAGGAATAAATAACGTTTGTCATCCGGACATATACATGCTGAAGCCCGCCTCTGAGTACGGGATGTTCTTGCTGTGTTGACGACCCATTGGTGACCTTCGGCTGTTTTCTGCCCTTTGGTCGGGTTGTTGTCTCTTTGACATATTCTCAATTTCCATTCTCAATTTAATTATCATTCTACTTCCAACGAAATTTATTCATACAGTCAGTTTTTTTTCCTTGAGGATTTTGTTGATGGCCGTATGTGCAAGTATCCACGAAGAGGACGGAGTAAGAAGGTAAGTATTGTTCCTTTGAATTCAGAACAAGTAAAACTAAATACCTGCAGATGAGGTAAAATGGATGTAGCAGTCGGACCATTTAGGACTATCACTGATAGAGATAGATAGATATAAGAAGAGGTGGTATGAGTGCCAACGAGACAACTGTCCATTCAAGTCACAATTTGTAAAAAGTAAACCATTATAGGTCAAAGTACGGCCTTGAACACATAGAGCATTTATTAAACTATGTTACATTTGCTGGAGAGCAAGGAATGCACTCTCTTAAAAAGACAAAACAAGTTCATAAGTTTACCAGATATATTACATTAAATTAATAGCATGGGTAAAGGAAACGGTAGTGTAAGACGCAATTAAAAATTAAGCTTGATAAAAACCTTTTGCTAGATAGGGGATAAGAGTTGTAATTGTGAAATAACTCATTAAGTAAATGGTGAATTAAATTAAGTGTTATTCGGCATTGATGTAGCACGGTATTGAGTTAATTTTAAGAGTCAATACCATGTATTGCTCTGTATAAACAATATCCCACAGCTTGATCTTATTTTCAGAATTTCCATGATAGAGGTTGTCTTACAGGATACCTATTGAATTAATCAACTTGAAATAATAGCAACGTTGAAATCTTTAGAAACCTCACAAGAGCTGTACATTGTAACATGGTTGAGCATTTTGCGAATTTTGTGTCCTCGGTGGCATGCAAGTGTCGTATTTGCCATTGCCACGTGTAAGCCATTTTTTCTAAAAGAGGGACGAAAGATACCAGAGGGACAGTCAAACTCATAGATCGAAAACAAACTGACAACGCCTTGGCCAAAAATAAAAAGACAAACAGACAAATAATAGTACAGATGACACAACATAGAAAACTAAAGACTAAGCAACACGAACCCCACCAAAAACTGGGGTGATCTCAGGTGCTCCGGAATGGTAAGCAGATCCTGCTCCACATGTGGCTTCGTTAATTTCTGGCAGGATATAGAAGATCTATTCACATATACTTAGTTCAACCCTGTTTGAATGTGTTCATGTTTTTCAGTTTTTTTTTTTTTTTCTAATGTAACGTTTTGTTGACGTTCCTTGTTTTTTGTTGTTTTTGTTTGATTTTTGTTGCATTTACTTCTTCTTTGCTTCTTTTCAGCTTGTGTTTTAAAAATATCATATTGTTACCATCAGGTAAAAATATACAAATAACATAACAAGCTAACTATAAGGTAAGTCAGGAACTCAAAATGTCTACGACAAAAATTGTCTAATATCAAATTCGGCCTATCTGATATGTTTCGGACTATTTAAAAGTTTAAGGTTGCAGTCAAGTAAAGTTTGGTTTGTACTAAATCATGATCTCATGAAAACTTAAATTTACGATGTATGATTATTGAACAGCGGTATACTACTATTTCCTTTATCTATGCTAGTGTTAAATTTCGTGAGTTAAACAAACAAATTAAACTGAAAAGTTTTTAATAGAATTTTGGTTTTAAATGCAGTTAACACATAGTGGCAAATGAAGGAATAGTCTAAACAACGATATAACTTTGATTCACTAGCGGTTCAAATTAATGTATTGAAACACAACTACTGTAAAGCGATTTTAATAATAAAATCAATGCATGGGAACACCTTCAGACAAAGTTCATGATAAAATGCAAACACTACTTGTTGAAACTGTATAAGAACACACACGCTTCAATTTTGATCAAATTCGCAAATGAAAGATGTTGCTTCTGGACATTCAAAATCGATCCATAAATAATTAACAGGTTGGTATAATGCTAAACAAAACTCATATCTGAGTTTATTTGGTTCACCGGCAAACCAGTCAGTAAAGGGCATTGGTTTGCTTGGATTCCTTATCCATTCCATATTACTATCATTATCAAAGTTGTATGCTCCAAGCCAATAATAAATTTCTGAAAGATAGAGAGAGAAATTAATTATTTTTCAATCCAATGTAACCGTTTTCGTTATTTTAAGGGAATCTTTTTCTTTCACAGTTCAAGTTTGATATCATTTTTGCATTGTTTGTAAAATATTTCAATAATTGTCAGAGACGTATTTCTAAACCAATCGTTTAAATCAAATAACCATTTTATTTTTCTTTAATTTTTTTTTTTTTTTTTTTTTTTGTACGAGAATTGCATAAACGTTATTTTCATAAACTCCCCAAAGATGTCAGACTTAAAATTAAATATACCATAGATGTGCGTCTCGTTTTCATATGTATCTCAGTAGGATGCGAATCAGAAATAGTCATTTGTCCTACATCTGCAATGTTGGTACATTGAATAAGTTAATAGAAATTTCTACATAGATGCAATTGCTGTACAGGATCGTGTAAGTATAAGCAATAATTGATCAGGTGAAACGATGGTGGTTTAACATTCCCACGTGTATACATCAAAACGTAAACTTTTTTTCAATGAATGTCTACCTATTTTGCTCATAAAATAAGGCACTAGTAAGATCTTAAAAAATGTAGAAACTTAATCAAGAGCAAAGTTTTTAAATACAATCGATATGATTGTGAATGACGGCCAGTGTAATTCTAAAAGATAACTGGCTCTATACAATGTCTATTTTTTCTGTTTAAAGAAATCTCCAGTATGTATTTACACTAAATACTCATACCAAAAAAAAAATAAAATCAGATGCATAATTGAATGTTTTAGACGCACGTTTAGTTTGCATATGTATCATCAGTAGAGCGCAAAACAGTCGCATGGCTAAATCAACTACGAAGTTGTAGAGCTCCATGATTGCATATGTGCAATATAAACAAAACAAATATGTTAAAAAACACACTCACCTCCAGTTGCTGCAAATCTTTCTTTAGCTATGTTCTTAATAAAATTATTCTCCTCAGCGCTCTCTATTTCTGCTAAAAACCCACCACGACATTTACATTCCTCCTGTGAAGATCAATAATGGTCATCGTAAAAGTCTGAACTGCTTCTGAACACTGACTGCAAGCCAAATGTCAAAACAGTACTGAATTTATAACAGAAAATTTTTGAAAAATGACTAAACCTCTAACCATTATTTAATGTTCATAGGTTAAGACTTTTCACGTTATGTTAAGACAAAATGTCCGTTCAAGACTAAACTTAATGTACGAATAATATTTCATGAATATTCATTGAATCCCATAAGCACAGGCCTAATTATTTGTAGACAGAGTCCGGACAGCATTTCGTGCTTTTGGGATCTAGTTAGTTCGAATGTAGTATTGAATAATAATAAAAAAAAAAAATTCACCTACCACTGCATTGGTCCAGTTTTTCGGATCATCGAAAACTTTATAAAGCGATGCTCCATAGCTGAAACATCCATTGCAAGTTATTGGATCTGAAATATAAACTGATAAATATCCACTGGTATTTAAGATATGTTCCTTGATTTACAAATATTTAAGGCAGTATGTGTTTCTTGGTTTGATGTTGATCAAACAGAAAAAAAGCAAACCAAAAATGGAAAAATATATAGTATGAAACACGACATTTCCTAAACAATCAGACACACATTGCAGAAATAAACACATTATCAAAGTATGAATAATGTTTAAAGAAACGGAAAATTCTATGTGTAAGTCTTGGTAAAACCCCATGTACCAATCAGCTAGTGTATGATACTTCATTTCCAATTACTTCGTAGATATCATTTTGTTTATATACCTATATGGAGTTATTTCCTTCCAGAACGACATATCATTCTTTTGAAGAAACAACTTGGACGATACCAAGTTTCAATGAAATATGATTCAAGGTATATTATAATTACATGCGTCAGGTCATTATTTACCCCGATGCAAATTACAGAGTACTTAAACATGTTATTAATGTTGTTGGGTTTTATTGTACAATTTTCTATCTTGAACATTTTTTTTAAAGTTTAGACAGAAACAATCTTTTTCTCCGTTTATTAGGTTGGTATACATACCTTTTACTCTTTTACATGACAAAATATTCCTAAAATTACCTATAGGTGAACAGCCACGTTCTTTAAAAGAGGAGGGTATGATATTTAAACCTTGATTCTCTTTTTTTTTTTTTTTTTTTTTGTATTACCATGCATAAGAGATCATAAGAGGCAAAACAATTATTCTGAAAAGTTCGTTAAAAATTGTTGAGAAAAATAATCTGCTTTTCCATGACAAAAATGTCATGAAACAAGCGATTAATTAGTGAGTTTTATTTCACATCAAAAATGAGCAGTAAGGCGTGTTTTTATCTAACAGCGAAAGAAAAATATATGCCACTTCAATATGATCAGTAAAATAGGATACAATTCCAAAAAATCATTGCAGAAAATAATATTTTTTACGGGATATATGTCAGATAATGCCTATTTTTAGGTTTTTCTTGTCGTATAACACATCTCACAATGTCAGGATTGCCCAAAGAAAGACATCTTTAAGGTCGGTCTTTAATTTAAACCATGCTGACACCCCTCGGTGTGTTACACGACAAGAAAAACCTAAAAATATGCATTAACTATACTTATTCTTACTAAGTTGTGAATTACAGACATTCTGCAAAGTGATTTTTTCGCAAAATATATAATTAAATCTCTAGAAACTGAACAACCGTGTGTAATTTGTAATCAAAATATTCTATTATATTTCAAAACTTATTAAATATAATACGGAGATGTGATGTCGACGTTAATAACTTTACACCATCAGTAAAGACATTGTTTTCATCATCATATTCCAGTTGCATTACTCATCAAAAGGATGTTGCGAATGCATATTTATATATTAAGAATATTGAAACAAAACTCACTGTAAAAGCAATTGCGAATGAGGTTCCATGTGTCACTTTTTTCGGTAACAACACAACGTTGCTCGGTAAAATCAAGTCGACATGTTGATGTTTCCATGCTAAAACTTGCCGAGCGGCATTTCCTGTCGTGAAAACAGAGCCGAGTACATCCAAGCAAAGTTTTTTGATAAATATCTGTAGTATCTTCATTTTCTGTAATTTTTCGATCGAGTTCTATTTCAAATTTGACATTTATTACTTCTTGACATATTGCTGAAAGCAAAACTACGCACAGAAAATTATCCATTACAAATTGAAACATGTTATATCCACCCAAGTGTTAGTTTGCATAAAGATAAGAGCGAAATGTAGCTCCTAATGATTAGATACAATTTCATTAAAAACTGACATGTTTGAAGTTATTTATCCCACAAATGTGGTTAAATAGACAATATTAAGTTCTATTGTGTGTATGCAAATCACATGGAACGGTATTTACTTTATAATTAATCTAATTTATCGATAAGGATTTTTATAGAATAATCGATATGGCAACTGTCCAAGTACAAGTTTCCTTATGTATGTGTATAGAGCAAACCATGTTGACAGTTTACACATACCTGACAATCGGTTCTATTCACATACCGATTACCAGTTGAACTTTTGCATGTTTTGGGTTTAAATTGTATTTGAGGTATATGTTATTCAGTAACTGTCCATTTAAGTTAATGCAAAGATCATCATTGTGACGTAAGATCACTTACAAGTGATATCGAAATTTTCTAAATGGACAACCAGGTCAACAGGGTAATAAGGTTATCATGTGCTCATTTCGGCTCTCAAAGAGCGAAAGTATACTGTTGGTTAATTGACTTTCTGTGACGCTATAACGGTGGCTCTTATCTAAGATATATTAAGAACGCAGACAAATTTCTTCTAAACGAGATTTTAACCTTATCCTGTTGCTCGATTCTTATGCTAAAAAAGAAGCATAAAGCCTGATTCATATTATGTGATTGTTTTTCTAGCTTATTATACAACCATGCAAGCATGTATCAGTACAGCATAATACGGTATCGTTATTTTGCAATAAGTTGTTGTCTTTCATACATTTTTATTATTTTGCGAACTCTGAAACGGATTTTTAAAATCTGACAATAAACCTAGAAATTAAACTTGATAAAATATTTTTACCCTGACAAATGACACCAAGAGATCAATATATGTCCGTTAATTATAGACAAACTCGTATACATACAATATATGTACAGCTATAAACAGCCTTAATTCCGTTCCTTCATTAATTTCCCTCAAGCGCACCTTAGAATATTTTTTCGTGCGCAATGGAATGGTTATTGTAATAAAATAACACGAATCGCTGCACTACCATACAGTAAGTAATACAAATTAAACTGTTATAAAATGCAATTAACCCATACTGACAAATAAAGGAATAGTTCAAACAACGGAATAACTTTGATTCACTAACGGTTCAAATCAATTTATTGAAAACAACTACAGTTACTGAAAAACGGTTTTATCAATAACATTAATTCATGGAAACATCTCCAGGCATGGTTCATGTAATAATACGAATACTAATCGTTGGAACCGTATAAGAGCACGCACGCTTCAATTTTGGCTAAATTCGCAAATGAAAGATCGAGCTTGTGGACATTCATAATCGACACAGGAATAATTAACGTATTGGCATAATGCTAAACAAAACTCAAATCTAGTCTATTTGGTTCACCGTTATACCAGTCGGTAAAGGGCATTGGTTTGCTGGGATTCCTTATCCATTCCATATCACAATCATGATTAAAGTTGTATGCTCAAAGCTAATAATAAATTGCTGAAAGAGAAAACAAATATGAATTACTTTTCAATTCAATGCAACTGTTTACCTTGTTTTAAGGAAGTCTTATTTGAATGTATTTTACAGAAATGTTTAAGTTCAATAAGATTTTTGAAAGTTTTCTAATAAGGTTTGATTTATTGTCAGGGATGTATTCATAAACCAACTCGTTGTCAAATCAAATAACCATTGCTTTTTTTTTTTTTTTTTTTTTTGAATCAATTAAAGGAAAATTTCGGAAATTTCAACATCGATGCAATTGCTGTACAGTACAGCATCGTTTAAGTGTTATAAGTGATTGATTAAGGAAACTATGGTAGAAAAAGGTTTAACGTCCCCACATGTAAACATTCAAAAAGTATACATATTTTTATTCACGAATGTTTACCTGTTTTAGATCATAAAATAAGGCACTAGACAGAATTTAAAAAGTGTAGAAATTTCACTAAGAGCAATGTTTCTAAATGCAATCGATATGAGTGTTAACGACAGCCAGAGTAGGTTACAATAGTATGTGCGATATCAAAATAAGGAGATTTGTTATGAATGTCAATGAGACAACTATCCACCAAATTTCAAATAAAGTGAATGTAAGAAACTATAGGCAACCGTACGGCCCTCAACAATGAGAAAAACCTATACCGTATAGTTTGCTATAAACGGCCCCGACATGAAAAATATGGAACAATTCAATTGAGAAAACTGATCGCCTAACTTACAACAAAACAAATTGCAAAAACAAATATGATAGACATGAACCAACGACAACCACTAAACTACAGGCTCCTGACTTGGGACAGACACATAAAGAATGTTGCGGGGTTAAACTAGTTTGCTGGCGCCAAACCCTCGACCCTAACCTGGGATATTGGTGTAACAATACAACATGAAAACAAACTATTAAAATCAGTTGAAAATTGCTTAACTCATCAGATCGATACATAGCAGAAAAATATCTAACGAAAACACAGACCGGACGTGGCAGCGTATCTATAATCCCATAACAAAAAAGACACTAAACAAAGAAATGAGAGTACTCGCAGTTAATAACAACTACATGTAGTTTGATGCAAAAACTATTAATAAAAATCTAAGATTAAAATATCAATTAGTACACATCCAACATCCAATAGATTTATTGTAAAGACGTCAATAACAGTCAGAGAAAACATGACCTTTTGCATTGCCAAAATATAGGTATCCACAAATTGTAGTAGCGTTATGTGCATATGAGTATAACAATTGTTTAGTATTGTTTTAATTTACTGATAACAAAATCAATGTTTATACCCAATTTAAACAAAATTCAAAGATCTAATTACAGTCACTGTGTTGAATTGGTAACCTTTTAGAATAAATTTATTTGAAGGATTTATAAGTTGGCCCGGATCGTATCTTAATTTTCGGGCTCGGTAAACAATATTCCCAGAAAAATTATAATGTGCTATTTCCAAACTTGTAAACCAAATCTTTGTATCCATGGAAGAATTTAGTAAAAGTTTTAAGTAATTTGTGGAAACAAAATCCCTGACTTAATAATTCACTTGAAATACATAGATTACACTCATTGAAATCCAAAACGTCACTATAGACACGGGCATAGCAAACGAGTTGTGATATATAACACCGTGCCAATGGAACACCACCGTCCAAAAAAGGAAAAATAACAATAGGGAAAGAAAATTCGTCCCTTTTGTCGTAATTTTTGTGTAAAATTTCTAATATAAATCTGAAATATCTAAATCTAGGAAAGGACAGTTATTGCTGTTAATATTTGATTAATTTAAAGTAGGTTCCATTGGGTAAATCTCGCCAGTATATTTAGAAAATTCTTGATTATTTAACGAAAAAAGATAACGGTAATTGTTGTTGAATTTATCAATAAAATCGAATTTAGATGGGTTTTTACAGAGTTTGTCCATACACTGTGATAAAGTGTCTATTTTTTTTTTTTTTTTTTTTTTTTTTTTTGTTAAGTTTAATCTCAAGTATATGTTTTCACAAAAAAAAAAAATTCTACCTGAAAATCATTCGTATAAATGAATACATTAGACGCACGTTTCGTCTCCATAGGTATTACCAGTGGAGCCCCTAGATTGTATATGTGCAATATATCCAGAACGAAACATAAAATGTATGCTCACCTCCAGTTAATGCGTTTCTTTCTTTAGGTATGGTTTTTGTAAAATAGTTCTCCTCGGCGGTCTCTATTTCTGCTAAAATCCACTAAGATATTTACATTCCTCTTGTAAATATCAATTAGTCATCGTAAAATAGAAATCTGTCATATAGACATTATAATTCAATAGATAGTAATTAAAGAACTTTTTATTATAACCTTTCCTTTGTCAGTTGACTCAAGGGTTATTATTTAGTCGCGAAAATAAGGCATTACCAAGAATCGTGTTTTGACCGATGATCTTTCATAGTAAAAAAAAAAGATTGGGTTCCAAGTCCGAAATATGACAGTTGCTGTTCCGTTTGTTGATAACATTGATTTTGTCAGTTTGTGTGAACTTCCACTTTATGAATTTACCTAAGAGATCGGTACTTTTGTTAGACTTTTTTCCAACGGAAAGACTACACCATCGATCTATAGGCTTATAATATTGTTTTCTCCACTGCAATATGTGTTTTGTTCTCTAACCACAATTAACGAACGTGTATTATCATCATAATCCGTAAAAAATGAATTCAGACTTTTTTTTTATTTTTGTAATTTAATATTAAAATGTGCACGTATAGTAAAAATTGAATGATAAAGTAATTGATAATACCTTCTAACATTGGATTTTACATTGGATATGATCCTATTTGCATATGCAAGTTATTTAATTTTGAACTGAAACGGCGATTTTCATTTAAACAGGTCTTAAACTACTGAACAGTACTACACTAACTGCAAGCAGAATGTCTGAACAGTTCTAAATTTAGTACAATTGTTCTTAGAAAAATAACTTTAACTGTAACTAATACTTTATGGTTTTAGGTTCAGAATTTTCAGATGATGTTAAGACAAAAAAGAGGGACGAACGATACCAGAGGGACAGTCAAACACATAGATTGAAAATAAAATGACACCGCCATGGCTAAAAATAAAAAGACAAACAGACAAATAATAGTACAGAAGACACAACATAGAAAACTAAAGACTAAGCAACACGAACTCCACCAAAAACTGGGGGTGATGTTCGTTTAAGACTAAACTTCATGTACCTATAATAGGTCATGAATACTCAATAAGTGATCCAATAAGCACAGGCTTAATTATTTGTCGACAGAGTCCGGGCAGTATTTTGTGCTTTTGGGAAATAGTTAGCTCAAAGTTATTACTGAATAAAAAAATAATTTTCACCTACCACTGCATTGGTCCAGTTTTTCGGATCATCAAAAACTTTATAAAGCGATGCTCTATAGCTGAAACATCCATTGCAATTTATTGGATCTGAAATATAAACTGAAACATATTCACTAGTATTTAAGATATGTTCCTTGATTTACAAATAATTAAGGCAGTATGTGTTTCTTAGTTCGATCTTGATCAAATAGAAAAAAGCAAACCAAAAATGAACAAAATACAGTATGAAACACGACAATTCCTGAACAAAGAGACACACATGGCACAAATGAACACATTAGCAAAGTATGAATATTGTTCAAAGAAACGGAAATGCACATGGGTAAGTCTTAGTAAAAAAAACATATACCGATCAGCTATTGTATGATATTTCATCAGCAATTACTTACTCGATATCATGTTGTCTATTCGTACTAAATTATGAATTTCAGACATTCTGCAAAGTAATGTTTTCGCAAAATATAATTAAATTTTTGCAAATAGAACACCCATGTGTCATTTGTAATTTAATGTTTTATTAAGATAGACACTTCCACACAATCTTATCAAGAAAAAGTTTTCATATTTAATTAAATGGTCTTTTGAAAATCTCATTACAAATTTATTTGCTGTAACTCGTTTAAAGCCTTTTCTGTAACGAAAAGGAAAGTATGCTAGATACACTTACTGGAAATGTGAAGATATGATTGAAGCTTTACATTTTCTCCTGGACAACATATATGTACGTTTCGGCGATAAAGGTTATCGACAGGTAGTAGGTATTCCTATGGGCACTAACTGCGCCCCTTTAATAGCAGATTTATTCCTGTATTGCTATGAATCTCAGTTTATGACAAAACTCAGTAAAGACATGTCATTGTTACATTTGGTTGATACATTCAACAATACCTTCCGTTATCTAGATGATATTTTTCGTTAAATAATCCAGAGATCTCTAAATATACTACCGAAATTTACCCAATAGAACTTACTTTAACTAAATCTAACATAAACAGCAGTAGTTGTCCTTTTCTGGACTTGGACATTTCAATCTCTAAAGGAAAACTCCATACGAAAATTTACGACAAAGAGACGATTTTTCATTCCCTATTGTTAATTTTCCTTTTCAGACGGCGATGTTCCTTTGGCTCCATCATACGGTGTGTATATATCCCAACTCGTTCGTTATGCCCGTGTGTGTAGTGATGTCATAGATTTTAACGAACGTAATCAATGCATCACTAGTAAATTATTAAGTCAGGGATTTCGTTACCATAAATTACGTAAAACTTTTACTAAGTTCTTTCATAGATACAAAGATTTGATTAGTAAACTTGGCTGTACCTGTAGAAAACTGATTAAAACGGTATTTCACATCCTAAATTTTACGGTAATATTGTACTTAAAGCGCGGAAATCACTATATGATCCGTGTAAACTCATCGAACCTTTAAATAAACTTATTAGTTCAGGTTATCTTACCAATGTTGTAATTAGATCTTTGAATATAGTTTACATTGGCACTAATATCGATTTTGTCATCAGCAAATTAAAACATAACTAAATTTGTATTCTTTTCAAACGGGATGTTTAAAGACACACCCACGTTCATTTTGATCTATAAAGAGGTTAAACTCCTAACTATCCTACTGTCTGTCGATACATTTATTTTGGCATTGCACTAGTCATGTCTTCTTTGACTGTCCATGACGTTAAAATACTAAATCCCTGGGATGTGTTTTAGTTGATTTTAGTCTCTGATGCATGATTTTTATTATTAATTGTTTTGGCTTTTAACTAGCTGTCAGTAACTGCGAGTACTCTCAAATCGTACTTTCTTGTTTATTTGACCTGTTGATACTAATTGTAATGCTTTTTGTTATTTAATGTTATTCAGGGTTATATCTGGTCTATATACCAGCTTTGATAAGTGTTTGGTACTAATATAAATTTCCACTTCGTACTATGAACATCAAAATTATTTATTTTGTTAAAATATTTCCTTTCTCTATCGTAACTGTATACGTATACCTAACAACAAAATTATTTTATTTACCTGTGTTTAAAGTTATTGCAAATGGCTGATATTTTTATTCGAGCATATTGTTTTTCTTAAATTGTTTAACATTTCATACCGATATAACATGTTACTTTTATTATTCTTCCTTAGTTTATTTATTTTGAATTTACATTGTATCATAGGTCAAATTTATTTGTTCAGTGTATGTTCAATGGTGTTAATATGTCCTTTGATTGAGTTTCAGTTGATATTTTATAGTGTGTTTTTCTATGTTGTGATGTTACACTATTGTTTCAGAAAAAGGGTGAAGGTTTGGTACCATTAAAACGTTTAAACCCGCTGCATTTGTTTGCACCTGTCCTAAGTCAGGAATCTGATGTTCAGTAGTTGTCGTTTGTTGATGTGGTTCATAAGTGTTTCTCGTTTCTCGTTTTATATAGATTAGACCGTTGGTTTTCCCGTTTGAATGGTTTTACACTAGTAATTTTGGGGCCCTTTATAGCTTACTGTTCGGTGTGAGCCTAGGCTCCGTGTTGAAGACCGTACTTTGACCTATAATGGTTTACATTTATAAATTTTGACTTGGATGGAGAGATGTCTCATTGGCACTCATACCACATCTTCTTATATCTATTGTCTGTAAAAGCGACCATTACAATTCAAAACTTATCATATATAATACGGAAATGTGATGTTCACGTGATGAACCTTACGTCATAGCACCATCAGTTAAGACATTGTTTGCATAATCATGTTCCCTCCACAATAACAAACTTTTAACGATTTATGATTATGATTTAATTTTTCCTACATAGGATTAGTTGCCTTACAAATGCCTTACTCATCAAGAGAATGTTGCGATCGATAATTTTATATTTGAATAATATTGAAACAAAACTCACTGTAAAAGCAGTTGCGAATGAGGTTCTATGATTCACTTTTTTCGGTAACAACACAACATTGCTCGGTAAAATCAAGACGACATGTTGATGTTTCCATGCTAAAACTTGCCGAGCGGCATTTATTGTCGTGAAAACAGAGCCATGTACATCCAAGTTATGTTGATAGATATCTATAGTATTTCCATTTCCCGTAATTTTTCGATTGAGTTCTATTTCAAATTTTACGTTTATTACTTCTTGACATATTGCTAAGAGTAAAACTACACGAAAGACAATGCTTTTCGAAATGAGACATGTCATATCAAGCCGTTTAATAATATCAGATAAAGTAAGAGGGAAAAGTATCTCCTTATGATCAGATACAATAACATACAAACTGATCAGGTTGATGTTATAGTGTATTTTTACCACAAATGCGGTTAAATAGATGGCATTAAGTACTATTTTTTTGTGTGGAGCGGTATTTATTTTACACTTAATGTAATTGATCGATATGAACTTAGACAAAGATGCACATTGAAAATCAATCATCTTTTTTGCAAATATAATGAAGTAATTTTCCATTAAGCATAATTAAGTTGGGATGATCAGATGTTCCGTATATATCTATGCAATTTTGACTGTTTACTAGTATCACCTTTTTCATAGAGTGATAGTTGACTGACACTTCCATTTTTTTGGTTTTTTTTGTTTTGTTTTGTTTTGTTTTGTTTTGTTTTGTTTTGTTTTGGTTTTTTTTTCAACGGAAATACTTCTTAAAGTAGGATGTTTTGCATAGGAGAGGTCATTCAAATTGAATAAAGAATTGTTGTTTGGTTGTTTTATATTTTACATATATTTAGACATTGCCCTACACACAAAAGTAGAAGTGGCAAGGTACTTATACATCGCCACAACAAAAAAGACACTATGTACAGATCTGAAAGTACTCGCAGTTACTGTTGTCATTATTCTGACGAATGACACCAAGAGATCAATATATGGCCGTTAATTATAGACAAATTTCTATACATCCAATGTATATATCAAGCTATTCATATCATACACCTGAGAAACTTCATTTCTTAACTGATTTGGTTCCAGCGTACCTTAAGAAAGTTTTCCATGCGTTGTAGAATGGATTATTTAGAAAACCTAAAAAAGGATAATATGAATCGCTGCAAATACCGTACAATACAACATGCCAATTATAGCGATGCATGGTTATATCAGTCCTTTTGTTTCTGCTAAATATAGATAAAAGGTACTTTCTTAACAAGAAATATTGATTAACGTTTAAATACAGTTAGATGGTTGTCAAATTGAATTATCATGACCACTTAAAATAATAAAGGGTTTGAAATAAATTTTAAATAAGTATACATGTAAGCTCATAAGTTTAAGTTATATAAATGTTGAAAAAACGCGACACAAGTCTATGTTTTAATCTTGAAAAACAAAGTAGTGCATGTGAACGTTCACATATCTGCCAATACTAATACCTTTAACCGTGGTCCTAGCAATATTAGAAAGTATTTGGTTTAGCAATGAATGTTCTTGTAAAGTGTAGCAGCATTTCCGATGTAGCATTCTCAATAAAAAAAAAAAACAAATATTGTTGTGGTAGTTTTGAACAAGCACCACGAAACAAGTAAAATTGCAGCATTTTTTATATTTAACTAAAGTTACGTCATTCTCATATGGCAAATTAATTGTTGCCATTCGTCAGTGAACAACAGTTTTCTTAATAAAGCAAATCCTGAAAAAAAGCATTTTCATTATAATAATCACAAATATGCATCAGTCAGTAATGAACATTATTTTGTTTTTAATTTGGTTGTTTTTGGCTTTGAAATGGCTTTCATTAATTGTTAGTTCTCACAGATCTGTACTTTGTGTCTTTTGTGTTTTTGTTACGGTTTTTATGTTCTTTGAATCAATCTGATGAGTGAAGGCCTTTTAACCTGATCTTTATAATGTTTTCCTATGTCGTACTGTCGACTTTCACAGGTTAGTTGGAGGGTTAGGTGCCATCAAACATGTTTAACCCCGCCATTCTGTATGTGCATGTTCCGTCAGAATACTGTAATTCAATGGTTGTCGTTTGTTGGTGTACATCATATTTGTTTTTCGTTTATTATTTTGTACTTAAATCAGGCCATCAGTTTTCTCGTTTGATTTGTCATTTCGGGGCCTATTTAGCTTACTTTTGGTATGGGTTCTGCTTATTTTTGAAGGTCGTACGGTGACCTATAGTTAATAACTGCCATGTTATTTGTTCTCTGGTAGAGAGTTGTCTCTTTGGCAATCATACCACATCTTCTTATTTTCATATACACAGAAAAATCAAATCCTACTACGGTCAGCTTTGCATGTGGTAGTTATGACCTCAGTTTCTTTAAAATGTCTATATTCATCAACAGATAATTCTAGAAACATGCGTAATAAATCATGTCAGTACCCTCAAAACAAATCATTCAGCTGATGTTCGCATCCAGTACTAGCAGTCCATTTGCTAAAATATCTAGCCAAAGTACCGAAAAACCGACTACTGAGCTAATTAAACCTCTGGTACTAGCATTGCACCTGCAGCTTTACACGCCTATTGGTGACCTTGATTTCGAACGCACAACCACAAATATTTGAAAGTCACCGATGTATAGAAATAGGAATACATAAGAGGCCCAATGACCAAACGCTGCCTAACAGGTATAGCTAACCCCATTTGAGAATTTTGTCCCGAGGGGTATAGTACCTAAGTTTCCTGTCAATTTCTAGTGTTTTGTGCAATAGCTTTTACTGATTGTCGGACAAAACACGCTCGCATGATAAGACTACAAGTTAGGAAAGAAAACATTGCACTCTTTCATAACTCATTACAAAGCTTTGTCTTGATTGTTTTATCTTTCTTAATTTAGTCAAGTCATTTTAATTTTGTTCAATGAAGCAATGAAAGATGTTCGGTTTCTTATGCAAATTATTTTTCATAAAATTCTGGACATTATAATCTTGGCGATATTTTACTTATCACTTATTATATACCACATGTTAGGTAACCATATCTTTCAATGTGTGTATTACTTTTGACTTTATCATATGTCATGCAATGATTAATAAATAATCGGTCACGTGAGTTGTTCCTTAAGTTGTATGGTGTGTAAGGTTCCGATAATGACGAATTAATTAACCAATTTTGGAAAATACACCAAAACAAAGGTTTAAAATATACATAATACAAGTATGAAGTTTCATCAGAACTCTGGTGGATAGTTGTCATTTTGGAATTCATACCACTTCTCTTTATTAATATTTTGAAGTAGTTAATTGAGCGACACGACGAGTGCCACATGTTGAACAGGATCTATTTACCCTTTCGAGCACTTGCGATTAGCTCCTGTTATGGGGAGGGTGTATTTAATGTTATTCAGGGTTATATCTGGTCTATATACCAGCTTTGATAAGTGTTTGGTACTAATATAAATTTCCACTTCGTACTATGAACATCAAAATTATTTATTTTGTTAAAATATTTCCTTTCTCTATCGTAACTGTATACGTATACCTAACAACAAAATTATTTTATTTACCTGTGTTTAAAGTTATTGCAAATGGCTGATATTTTTATTCGAGCATATTGTTTTTCTTAAATTGTTTAACATTTCATACCGATATTTGTCTGTAAAAGCGACCATTACAATTCAAAACTTATCATATATAATACGGAAATGTGATGTTCACATGACGAACCTTACGTCATAGCACCATCAGTTAAGACATTGTTTGCATAATCATGTTCCTCCACAATAACAAACTTTTAACGATTGATGATTATGATTTAATTTTTCCTACATAGGATTAGTTGCCTTACAAATGCCTTACTCATCAAGAGAATGTTGCGATCGATAATTTTATATTTGAATAATATTGAAACAAAACTCACTGTAAAGGCAGTTGCGAATGAGGTTCTATGATTCACTTTTTTCGGTAACAACACAACATTGCTCGGTAAAATCAAGACGACATGTTGATGTTTCCATGCTAAAACTTGCCGAGCGGCATTTATTGTCGTGAAAACAGAGCCATGTACATCCAAGCAATGTTGATAAATATCTATAGTATTTCTATTTCCCGTAATTTTTTGATTGAGTTCTATTTCAAATTTTACGTTTATTACTTCTTGACATATTGCTAAGAGTAAAACTACACGAAAGACAATGCTTTTCGAAATGAGACATGTCATATCAAGCCGTTTAATAATATCAGATAAAGTAAGAGGGAAAAGTATCTCCTTATGATCAGATACAATAACATACAAACTGATCAGGTTGATGTTATAGTGTATTTTTACCACAAATGCGGTTAAATAGATGGCATTAAGTACTATTTTTTGTGTGGAGCGGTATTTATTTTACACTTAATGTAATTGATCGATATGAACTTAGACAAAGATGCACATTGAAAATCAATCATCTTTTTGCAAAAATAATGAAGTAATTTTCCATTAAGCAGAATTAAGTTAGGATGATCAGATGTTCCGTATATATCTATGCAATTTTGACTGTTTACTAGTATCACCTTTTCATAGAGTGATAGTTGACTGACACTTCCATTTTTTGGTTTTTTTTTTTTTTTTTTTTGTTTTTTTTTTTGGTTTTTTTTTTTTTCAACGGAAATACTTCTTAAAGTAGGATGTTTTGCATAGGAGAGGTCATTCAAATTGAATAAAGAATTGTTGTTTGGTTGTTTTATATTTTACATATATTTAGACATTGCCCTACACACCAAAAGTAGAAGTGGCAAGGTAGTTATACATCGCCACAACCACAAAAAAGACACTATGTACAGATCTGAAAGTACTCGCAGTTACTGTTGTCATTATTCTGACGAATGACACCAAGAGATCAATATATGGCCGTTAATTATAGACAAATGTCTATACATCCAATGTATATGTCAAGCTATTTATATCATACATCTGAGAAACTTCATTTCTTAACTGATTTGGTTCCAGCGTATCTTAAGACAATTTTCCATGCGCAGTAGAATGGATTATTTAGAAAACCTAAAAAGGATAACATGAATCGCTGCAAATACCGTACAGTACAACATGCCAATTATAGCGATGCATGGTTATATCAGTCCTTTTGTTTCTGCTAAATATAGATAAAAGGTACTTTCTTAACAAGAAATATTGATAAACGTCTAAATACAGTTAGATGGCTGTCAAATTGAATTATCATGACCACTTAAAATAATAAAGGGTTTGAAATAAATTTTAAATAAGTATACATGTTAACTCATAAGTTTAAGTTATATAAATGTTGAAAAAATGCGACACAAGTCTATGTTTTAATCTTGAAAAACAAATTAGTGCATGTGAACGTTCACATATCTGCCAATACTAATACCTTTAACCGTGGTCCTATCAATATTAGAAAATATTTGGTTTAGCAATGAATGTTATTGTAAAGTGTAGCAGCATTTCCGATGTAGCATTCTCAATCATAAAAAAAAATGTTAGTGGGGTAGTTTTGAACAAGCACCACGAAACAAGTAAAATTTCAGCATTTTTTTATATTTAACTAAAGTTACGTCATTCTCATATGGCAAATTAATTGTTGCTATTCGTCAGTGAACAACAGTTTCCTTAATAAAGCAAATTCTGAAAAAAGCATTTTCATTATAAAAATCACAAATATGCATCAGTCAGTAATGAACATTATTTTGTTTTTAATTTAGTTGTTTTTGGCTTTGAAATGGCTTTCATTAATTGTTAGTTCTCACAGATCTGTACTTTGTGTCTTTTGTGTTTTTGTTACGGTTTTATGTTCTTTGAATCAATCTGATGAGTGAAGGCCTTTAACCTGATCTTTATAATGTTTTTCTATGTCGTGCCATCAAACATGTTTAACCCCGCCATTCTGTATGTGCATGTTCCGTCAGAATACTGTAATTCAATGGTTGTCGTTTGTTGGTGTACATCATATTTGTTTTTCGTTTATTATTTTGTACTTAAATCAGGCCATCAGTTTTCTCGTTTGATTTGTCATTTCGGGGCCTTTTTAGCTTACTTTTGGTATGGGTTCTGCTCATTTTTGAAGGTCGTACGGTGACCTATAGTTGATAACTGCCATGTTATTTGTTCTCTGGTAGAGAGTTGTCTCTTTGGCAATCATACCGCATCTTCTTATTTTCATATACACAGAAAAGTCAAATCCTACTACGGTCAGCTTTGCATGTGGTAGTTATGACCTCAGTTTCTTTAAAATGTCTATATTTATCAACAGATCCTGTCAGTACCCCCAAAACAAACCATTGAGCTGATGTTAGCATCCGGTACTGGCAGTCCATTTGCTGAAATATCTAGCCAAAGTACCGAATAACCGACTACTGAGCTAATCAAACCTCTGGTACTAGTATTGCACCTGCAGCTTTACACGCCTATTGGTAACCTTTATTTCGAACGCACAACCATAAATATTTGAAAGTCACCGATGTATAGAAATAGGAATATATGAGAGGCTCAATGACCAAACGCTGCCTAACAAGTATAGCTAACCCCATTGGAGAATTTTGTCCCGAGGGGTATAGTACCTAAGTTTCCTGTCAATTTCTAGTGTTTTGTGCAATAGCTTTTACTGATTGTCGGACAAAACACGCTCGCATGATAAGACTACAAGTTAGGAAAGAAAACATTGCACTCTTTCATAACTCATTACAAAGCTTTGTCTTGATTGTTTTTATCTTTCTTAATTTAGTCAAGTCATTTCAATTTTGTTCAATGAAGCAATGAAAGATGTTCGGTTTCTTATGCAAATTATTTTTCATAAAATTCTGGACATTATAATCTTGGCGATATTTTACTTATCACTTATTATATACCACATGTCAGGTAACCATATCTTTCAATGTGTGTATTACTTTTGACATTATCATATGTCATGCAATGATTAATAAATAATCGGTCACGTGAGTTGTTCCTTAAGTTGTATGGTGTGTAAGGTTCCGATAATGATGAATAAATTAACCAATTTTGGAAAATACACAAAAAAAGGTTGAAAATATACATGATACAAGTATGAAGTTTCATCAGAACTCTGGTGGATAGTTGTCATTTTGGAATTCATACCACATCTCTTTATTTTTATTTTGAAGTAGTTAATTGAGCAACACGACGAGTGCCACATGTTGAACAGGATCTATTTACCCTTTCGAGCACTTGCGATTAGCTCCTGTTATGGGGGAGGGTGTATTTATTTATTCTTTTGTGTCTTGAATTTGTCAGCTTGTCTTCAACTTATGAATTTGAAAGTCCCTTAAGTATCTGCTGCCTCTCTTTGAAAAATATACAAAGTGAGAATTGTTCTGCACGTAAAAATAATCTGTAATCTGAAATTACCCTTGCTGGAACTCCTCCCTATAACAGTACTTAATTATCATTTCATATTTTTCTAATCATTATCTAGTACTTTATGTACAGAGTTTAATGGATCATTTGTGCAAATAATATCAAATAATAATCTGCTGTATCCTTTCTGCCTAGCAATGCGTAATTCATTTTCTTTTATTTAATAAACAGTAAAAATAATCAGTGAAAACAAATATTACCAGGATTTTTTTTATCCAAAACAAATGTGTTACAGTTCATGTTTTTTTTTTTTTTTTTTTTTTTTTTTTTCTTATAGAAAACAACAGCACATATACATGCATTTTCATTTTTAACTATTTTAACTATTTTATACATCTCAGACATAGATACATTTTTACATAATTGTAACAACTCTTTCATACGATCAATCAAATATCTGAAATAAAAATCATTTTAAACAATTCTAATTATTCAAAATACTAGGGTTTTTATTCTCCCAGGTCTCGATATCATTGTTTATATTTGACTCTATTTATCTGAATACTCTTCAACTTCGTCTAGTCTCGGACTCCAAAATGTTTTGATTCCAGAGCGGCTGGCGTAACATATAATAAGCCTGGTGTCTTTGCCGATTATGTATCCTTACAAAATGTGATTGCTTTCATACATGATATGGTACAAGACCAAAACATTGTTTGACTGTGTAAAAATAATGTAATTGACTGTCATTTACTGTTTAAATGATGAAATGTAGTTCATGTATTGTAGTTTTTACCTAGCGGAATTGTTAAGTTTTGCATTGTAGATTTTTTACCTCCAGGGTAAAGACTTTTAAAAAAAGATTTACTTACGCATTATGTTTTGTTCATATGAGTTAAAAGTACTTCATTGTCCTTTTGATGTACTTGTTGTGCGTTAATGAATAGGTAGCATAATCGACATGCACATCTAACCTAGAATAGGTTTGGATCATAACAGAATTTATTTTCTTTTTAAGTGTTGCTGCCTTTGGGATATTCAATATTTGACAGTTACATTATATATTTTATAAAGGGTATCTGTGTATTAATGAATCCAACATAATTTGCCTCAAATATATTACCATGACTAAGAAATGTTTATGTTATTGATGGTGACAATTTCGAGAATGGTAGACTGGATCAGGTTCAGGTTCCGGGGAATCGTTTTACACAGGTTGTACTTGACTATGCGGCATGGGTTTTTTCTCATTGTTGAAGGCCGTACGGTCACCTATAGTTGTTACTTTTTGTGTCATTTAGACTCTTGTAGAGACTTGTCTCATTGGCAATCATACCACATCTTCTTATTTATATATGTACAATGCTATAACGAATACTACTGGCTGATCTATATAAATACAAAATCAATTCAGTAAATACATTTAATTAAATTCCTTAAATAAATAAATACCAAGAAACTGTTTTAGTAAAAAAAGTAAAATCAATCTACACAGATAAATTGACTTCATATTAAGTTTTTCTAATAATCTGAAAAAAACCGTTATTAGATATTTGTTTTAAAATAATAATATTCTCCCAATAAGTGTAATTAATTTTTAACGTTTATTTATTGAAAAAACCGTTTTATTACGTAGAGCATGTGTCAAAGTTCCATCTATGACAATGATAAAATTATCAACAGTGGTGTACTGTTAATGATAGATTAACATTTGAGCTGCGTTGCATAGAAAGCGGCCGTATGCAAATGCACGTATACATGTACATGCATAAAGACTTTGATTGATTTTGGAACATTTAAAAACAAAATAAAAAGATAAATTTCGGTCTTATTTTTGTGGATTTTCTTATAACAGCTCAATTTACAAACAGTTACAGACTTTCCGTAAAGATTTTCCAACCCAAAAATATGTATTGATATTCATTTGCAAACGGTCGATTTCTATCCGACGCAGCTCATTTGTTCACAAGTGTGATTTAATTTTGGGAAATTCACAGATGTAAGGAGTAACTTGATCACATTCATAATCAACCCAAGTAAAACTGTAAGCATATTTAAACATTGCTAAACAACGCTCAAAAGTTACATTATTCGGTTCACCAGGAGCCCAGTTTGTAGCAAGCATTGGTTTGGTAGGATTACTTATCCATTCCATATCGCCATCTCGATTAAAGTTATATCCTCCGAGCCAATAAAAAAGTGCTGAAAGAGATAAGACGCGCTTAATATTAACAAAACATAACCAAGTTTAACCGATTTGAATGTTCAATTTAGACCGAAGAGTTATGAATGAAGGGTTAATTAGACATTATCACTTCGTTTTATTTAATTACCTTCATTATATTAATCAATCATCTTTTTCTTTTCCTTTTTTTTTCTTTTATTCCATATGAGTGTATAAAGATTTAAAATTGTTTTACAGACGCTATACAAAATACATATTCTACCGATACTGCTGATTACTTAACATCACTGTGGTGCATAAAATGAGAAAGTCTTTTGAACGGACTAAACGACATTTTCTTAGAGAAAATGAACATGAAGAGGAGGCCATTATCAACCATACTTCAAGGAATGACTATAAGACGACCACAATAATTATCAAAAACGGATTTATTTCAGAGAAGGTAAATAAATGAACGAATTTACTTCCACTTACCATCAGAGATTTACATTAGTGAACCTAGAGGTGAAACATTTCATACACACAACTGCCGGACGCATATTACTCATTTAAATTCAATAGAAGTTTAAAATGAATGTAGCTTGCAAATTGAAGTATAAACAAACCAGGTTTCACCCACCATTTTCTCCGGAAAATGTATCAACCAAGTCAGGGAATACAAAAGTTGTTTTTCACTTGTTTCGATAGTTGTTAACGTTTGATTTTGTCAGTTTTTATCGACTTCATCTTTTTGAATTTACCTTGGAGGTCAATATGTTTGTTATACTTTTATACCATGACCATTGCAACAAAAGATTTTTTGAAAATATGATGAGGATAATAGTTTGGTATTTAACGTCAATTGGCAACCACCACATTCATATCAGGATGAGAATATGTACTGTGATGTTATTATGAACACTGTTTGAACTAGACTGACATGCTTTCTAGATTTTTATTATGAACACTGTTTGAACTAGACTGACATGCTTTCTAGATTTTTAAACCGGTACTTCTCAAGGTCGTAATGCACAGAAAGACATGTTAAAAACCAGGACCACATTATTCCGACTCCGAGCAGAGCTGCCTTTACTCTTTTTCCTAAATGTCACGTGCATAATAAAGAAGCAACAAAACAACTTTAAAGTCTGGTTCAAACAGACTGTTGATCGAATTCCTGACCTCCTACATTATGTGCTAGGAAACTACCTAGGTGCCACTAGACTAACTTGATACTTCAAATTGTTCAATAAACATGGTATTTACTGGAATAAAGTCGGTGGCCGAGTGGTCTAAGTAGACGAACTTCTGTATCACTAGCCTTTAACCACTGACATTTTGAGTTCAAATTCCGCACGTGGCAGGTGCACTAGAATTATTCTTAAGTGATTTTTCTTTTAACTGTGACATTGTCGGTTTTTCTTGCACTTATGATTTTTGTTGTCCCCATGCTGTCTTTTGACACTACTACAAGTATATCATTGATATGAAAGAAACATTGACTAGTTATTTGAGCTGACATTAGAATACTAGTTTGCAAATGTATTAACAGATTTATCTTCGACTATGATGCAACTTTTACTACTATAACAGTAAAATGATCACTTAACATTTTAGGTTGAGTCTTTCGTTTCAAATATTTGTCTACCATTTGCATGAACTTGTTGATCGATTTTAGTTGTAGATTTATAATAATTTGCGTTTTATTTTTCATTGTTTAATATGTTGAAACATAATAACCATTATCTTATTTTAAAATAACGAAGAGCAATATTTAATTCGAATATTTTATATCCATACGCGTGCATTACACAAGTTGATACATGTTTCAAATAGTTTGCTTCAAAAGTTGCGGAATAAATGTTATTTTCATTATATTATTTTGAACTTATCATTTTACCTAAACATGTTCATAATGTTAATCAAGATCAACATGTTATTGTTACTAACTAGGTGCAATACCTGTTCTAAAAATATTTTGCATCGATAAACTACACTACTTAATCCCAAAAATAGTAGAATAGAGTCGATAGATACCAAAGGAATCTTCAAACTCATAAGTCGCAAACTAACTGACAATACCATGACAAAAAGCAAAACACGACGAAAGGATAAACAAAGTCAACAAAACAACATAGAAAAACTAAAGATTTAGCATCACGAATCCCCTCAATAACAGGTCGTGATTACAGGTGCTCCAAGGGTTACGCAGATCCTGGTCCTCATTTCTCACGCGTCGGTTTAGTTAAGTAAGATCATTATTATCCTGTAGTGTGTTTTTTTCATATAATTTTTTTCTCTATCCATATAAGTCGTATACCCTTTGTATTATTAAAGAAGCAAGTTATGTACAAACATATTGATCGTACCTCCAGTTGTTGTATCTTTGTTCATTGCTGTTTTCCTAATATATTCTATCTCACCAGAAGTTTCTAGTTCAGCTAAATATCCACCCAAGCATCTACATTTATCCTGCAAAAATTTTAAATTCTGTAGCAAGTAAGCACTGATTTCAAACGATCAATATTTAAATGAAACAAGTAAATTCATAATCCTCATAATCTCTTAAAATCATCAAATTACATATATAATGATCATAATCTCTTAAAATCATCAAATTACATTTATTATGATCATAATCTCGTTATTCTTTTAGAAGACATTTTTGTTCTAAAACATGCCTAGATATTATTTTGTCTCAAAACGGTAAGTTGGTTTTAATTTGTATTTTAAATGGAGGATGTCCCACGACATGTTAAAAATGAACAGAAATCTGGTCATTTCCTTTACTTAATCGAATCAAACAATACACAACATCGGATTATGCCTTTATTTACTCGTCCTGTCGTGCATATAATGCCAGGTGACGGTAACTGGTGGCTTGGGGATATCTGGGCCTCGAACGTTAAATTAAATGTAGAGTTATATGTTTTACTTCGTAGTACAGTTAGCGTTCGTACCATGATACATATCAATTAAGAAACGAGAAAAAAAAAATTCAGGTACATTGATATTGGTTTAAAATCTAACTAAAGTGGGTTTTTTGGTTTTTTTTTTTTTAATTAAGTCGCAATTAATCATTTCATAAAACGAACTATATTTACTGCCAGTTAACCGGAAATACCTCGTTTCACTATAAATAATCATATACAGTTGTTTAAACATTAAAGACTGAAAAACAAGCAATTTCACGGAGCAGTTAAAAGATTAGATTGAGTAGGATAATCTCGCATAAGTACGTTTTTGTTTTGAAAAAAAAACATCCCAAAAAACTCATTACAGATAAATCCAATCCAGTAATGAAAAACCAACAATCACATATTTTTACGAAAACATTTGGTTTTGTATATGTAATTAACGCAGATTTGCCTAGGTCATATTCCTGCCCAGGGCAAATTACCAGCCTGAACAGGAGCCAACGTAGACTTCCTCTAGAATTTCAAAATAAGAGCCATATTAGCCCCACGTGGAAAATCCAAGACCCTCTTCCAGCCTAGAGAGTCGTTTACAATCTTCAGGACTTACTTTTCAAAAAGTAACCCTGTCATTTTTTTAACTGAGTGTTTAAAGAGCGCAGTGTTCAAAGAAATAAATTCATCCCTAATTTGTGAAATCACGTTCTATATTATGACGTCGTGCTAGTATTAATACGTCTCTGCTGATATTCGGAGAAGACCACATGTGGTAATGGGAATTGTTGGAACGTTAAGAATGCGAAAACAAATAATAGTCACACACGAAAAACATCATATATCTTTATTTAGTTGTTTATTCTACATTCCCGTTCTAATTTCATAGGCTAAATATGTGATAAATAGATCAAAATGTAGCATTTTTTACATCGGCCCTAACATCAACAATCGACCTATATCGGGACATTGGGCTAACGCTCTCGGTCTGATATTGGAGTCTTAGGCTGATACTAGGCCAATATTGAAAATGCCATGTAATAATCTATAATTATTAGCAAGTAAAATTCAAAATGTACTAAATACTAATTATATACATTCCTGTATATAATATAAACTTCGCTGCCAGATGTGTCAATATAAAATACAAAATCCCGTTGTTTAGTTATATGTTTTAACATATCGTAAGCGTTAAAGGTATAGATATATGTAATACAATAACATGCGATATTTACTTACTACTGCATTTTGCCAGTCTTCAGGTTCATAAACAAATTTATAAAGTGATTTTCCGAAGCTTAAGCATTCATTGCAAGTTTGAGGACCTGAAATAGAAATTGAAAACAAATTTAAATTTGTCAGATTTAAATTTGTCAGATCCTGTTGCCTAAATTATAAATATCTGAAAACACGGAAAAATCCAAGTGATTTCATACTAGAGCGAAATGTCTACCTTTCTTTTAAATGCCAGAAAAGCATGTGTTTACCAGGCAAAAAACGTTTACAGTTTCTGTGTAGAGGATACATGTTTCTGAAATCAATTCTACCAGATACGCTAAATTATACTTTTAAAAAGACCCACTATACCAATATTTATCAAGAGTAATAAACGATCTTAAAGAACAACACATAATCAATTAACTGATTGTTTATACGAAATTCATGATTGAAACTATTCCAATATCGGCCCATATGTTATCTCCGGGGAATGAAAGTCAACCAACAGCAATACCGACTCATTGATAAGAAAAAATGACAACACGTGTTTCTGGGTTTACTTTTATCAGGTAAAAAGTTATCAATTGTAATGGTTCAGCGAAAGCAAATATTAGAACAACACGACCAGGGTAAGAGAAAAACATTATCGGTTTCCCCTAAGAGGATGTCCAAAGATGTCGGAGCAGTGTTTATGTCACGAGCACGGTGAAACTAATACACACCTTTTTATCAGAAAGGCACAAAAATACATTTGATAAAAAGTAATTATCTCTTTATCATCATATTGATATTGTAAAATATCTTTTGCGCTGTACACTATGAAACTTTTTACGTTTACTCAATAAAAGGCTAATTATTTTGACTCTTAGCTATTATTCTACAGTATCAATATTCAGAAAATCTTATTAAGTTGCATAATAAGACACCAAATAATACAACAAGAAAATATCTTCACAACAAGAAAACATCATATATCAAGCCATTGCTGAAAATGGTACAGCATTTTTAATACCGAACCTCTAATTTCGTTCCTGGAACACCTTATGACCTTATATACCAAGGTTGAAACAAGTGCCAAAGGTAAAATGACAAGATCATCGAAATAAATGGTATATTTCATAAATATCAACTATATGGTCTTTGTTGGAAACAATACGACATATTCAAAATTATATCAATTGATATGTTTTGGTTAACTTTCTAAAAACTTTACCCATTAGAATGATAAACACCAACTTTATATAAAATATTTGCAAATATCCTACTGTATAAAATACTGCGCATTGAGTTCCATTTCCCATTATATTCAGTTTCAACACAACAATGTTCAGATACATCAAAGCGGCATGTCGATGTTTCTTTACAAAAGCTTGATGAGCAACATGTCTTGGTGTGAAAACAGAGCCATGCACAAGCAAGTATTGTTTGTTGGTAAACATCTGTAGTATTTCCATTAGATACCAGTCTTTTGTTGTAGTCTATTGTTACTTTCACAGTAATGGCTTCTCCATAAGTTACCAAAACCAAAATTACAATCAGGAAATATTTCATTTTAAATTTTTCACGACTCACTCCGTACTTACTGTTTAAAATGGATAAAACGGAAAAAGCTGACAAAAATCTTTGGACTCTTTTTTAATTCAGTAATGAACATAGTTGATATACGTATTCAACATTTTAAAGAACATTTACTCTTAACAACAACCATAATAAACCTATTTCTCGTATCAAACATAAACTTAAAGAACTAGCCAAGGAATTTGTTTTGTCCCGGCCGATAAAGCTGCTAATAATATCATTATTGTTTGACGTAAATTTTACATTGAGGTTCTGAAAAAGAAATCACCAATTCACCAACATTCCAACTGACTCCATTTTCAGAAAACGACATCTGTAACAAACATAAACTTTTAGCTACCTCTTTACAAGCAGAACCAAATACAATGAAAGTCCCAACTATGTACTGGCTTCCGAAGCTACATAAAACACCTTACAAATATAGATTTATTTCGTCTTCAAGCCATTGTTCCACTACTAAATTGTCTATTCTTCTTACCAGTTCACTTGGTACAATCAAAACCTGATAATAAATTGTTCAAATAAGGCCTTTGAAAATAGTGGAATTAATTACTTTTGGAGTGTCAAAACTCGTTGGAAGTACTTGATAAATTGCATGCTTATATTGGTGATTTTGAATCTGTTCAAAGTTTTGATTTTTCTACCCTGTATACCACATTGCCTCACATTCTCATTAAGAAAAATTCACACACCTAATTAAATGGGCATTTAAAAGTCAGAATGTGAATACATATGTTCTAACTCTTTTAGGACATTTTTAGTAGCAATAAACAAAAGAACTATGTCAATTGGACATGCTTTGATACTATATCTGCCCTTGAATTTTTACTAGATAATATTTTTGTTCGCTTTGGAGATTCCGTATATCGTCAGGTTATCGGAATTCCAATGGGACTAACTGTGCACCACTTATTGCGGACCTGTTTTTGTATTGCTATGAGTTACAATTTATGACTAAAATCAGCAAAGACCCATCGAAACAACATCTGATACAAAATTTAATAATACTTTTAGATATTTGGATGATATATTGGCTCTCAATAATGACGACTTCAGTATGTATACTAAAGAAATTTATCCTGTTGAACTTACTTTAAATAAAGCTAATACTAACAATGACCACTGCCCTTTCCTCGATCTTGATATCTATATCATTAACGGAAAGCTTAATACAAAATTTATGATAAAAGAGATGATTTTCATTTCCTATCGTTAATTATCCATTTTAGATGGTGACGTTCCTTGTCACCATCTTACGGTGTTATATATCTCAACTTGTACGATTCGCTCGTGTATGTAACAACGTTTCAGATTTTAACGAAAGAAATTTATGTATTACAGAAAATTATTACACCAGGGTTTTCGATATCACAAACTAGTCAAAACATTTACTAAATTTTATCATCGGTACAAAGACATCATTCGTAAATATATCTCAACATGCAGACTTCTTATACGTTCAGGTATTTCACATCCAATCTTTTATGGTAATATTCTTTATAAAGCACTAAAATGTCAGTATTCACCTCAGAAGCTAACAAAACCTTTAAATAGACTTATTAAGAAGGGATATAGTTACGATACTGTTGTCAGGTCATTAAAGATTGCATATTTTGGCTTTAATATTGATTCACTTATAGGGTCTTTGCATCGGAACTAAACACATTTATTTAAAAACCAGTTGTTGGCATGACACGGGTTATGCTCTTCTCATATATTTTATGATGGTATGATACTAAACCCTAACGGGAGGGATTGTGCCTGATATTCATATGATGAAGACATAATCTTTCAATCAGTTTAATTGAGGTCTGGAGCTGGCATGTCAGTTAACTGCTAGTAGTCTGTTGTTATTTATGTATTATTGTCATTTTGTTTATTTTCTTTTGTTACATCTTCTGACATCGGACTCGGACTTCTCTTTAACTGACTTTTAATGTGCGTATTGTTATGCGTTTACTTTTCTACATTGGCTAGAGGTATAGGGGAGGTTGAGATCTCATAAACATGTTTAACCCGCCGCATTTTGCGCCTGTCCCAAGTCAGGAGCCTCTGGCCTTTGTTAGTCTTGTATTATTTTTACTTTTAGTTTCTTGTGTATAATTTGAGTTTAGTATGACGTCCATTATCACTGAACTAGTATATATATTTGTTTAGGGCCAGCTTAAGGACGCCTCCGGGTGCGGGAATTTCTCGCTGCATTGAAGACCTATTGGTGACCTTCTGTTGTTGTCTGCTCTGTGGTCGGGTTGTTGTCTCTTTGACACATTCCCATTTCCATTCTCAATTTTATTGTGAATTTAAGTAATGATAGATAATACAAGTCTACTATTCAGTTATTAATTAGTATTACTGGTTGAATAAGGAACAGATGCACTATAAACATCTTTGTTATAACGCGTTTCTCATTGGATATAAAATATGTCAGATAAGTGGACCGCTTTGTTTTTTCTCTGTTTATCTATTTGATAAAAATCATGTAGTTAAACAAAATCTAATTACGAGTGTAATATATTTTGTTCTTTCGATGTTTTAGAGCCTTTTAATTCGAAAAAAAAATCAAAAGGTTTTGTAAACATCAACTTGATACTGTGTTTACTTTTGCTTTTAGCTTAAATGTTCAGTTAATGGCTGTTTGTTTGTTTTTTTCTGTATTTTTTCTCTAAATTTTAGTACTATCCATTTTATTATTACGATGTTCTAATCAACCCTGTATCCTAACGAAATAAGTCACACAAATATTTACTTATACTTGTACCATATTTAGTTATGAGTAGATATGTTTTTATATAATAACGCATGAATTATTTAATACAAACAGACTTATTTAGAAAATGCAAGTATTTTGCACTTCATGTAACGAATGTCCGTCAATAAAAATAAATACATTTTTGAGTTTAAGTTCACGTTTAAATAAAACTGCGTTCGCACTATCATTTTTGGCAGTAATATTTTATAGATATTGTCTGATTAATATGCAGATCGATTTTCCCAATATATTATTTCAACAAATATGATTGTTTCCTAAATACAAATGTTGAAACTCTAATGTTATAGTTCCGTTGAAGTCGCTTTCTCAATACCCTTTACATGTTGCCGATAATATTTGAAGGAATTTGGAAGCAAAAACTTTGGAAACTGCTGATAATTTATCATATTGTGTCAGTGTTTGTCTCTGATGGGACCACCCGTTCAGGTTGTTTAATAAATCGAATTGGCCAGTTGTGTATTGTGCCTTATTCATAGAAATTCATAGTTATCGCTTCATCTCAGATTGTATGTTTATATGTTGCATTGTCTTGTTTAAGTGTGTAAACTATCAGAGTGTATAATATTTTTTTTCAATCTTGAATCAGATGACATTGTTTAAGACTTAGTTTTAAGACTTAGTATCCAACACTCTTAGCAAAGTTATTTGACTTTTTTTTTTTTTTTTTTTTTTTTTTTTTTCATTATGGTTTACATGTAATTTAAAACACGAAATAAAAAGACATTATGGTAATCTATAGTTGTTTATTTCTATGTAATGTGGTATCTTGTGGAGAGTTGTCTCATTGGCAATCATACCACAAATTCTTATTTTATATTGTTTATATTTACAAAAGATACTATGAATGTTACCTTATACATATTTTATTTTTTGTAATTATAATTAACAACACATTTGTTTTTGAGTTTACCAAGATTCGTCTTTCAATTATTCTGTTTTACATTTTCAATCTCATACTAAGTTTTTGTGCTTCCATCTTTAAATAAGTTTGACCAAAAATGATACATTTGTACAAAATAGTTCAGAAATGTTGATTATATTGTTAAACTATTGCTAATGGCAATGGTATAAATAGTTCCGTATCATTAGGTTACAGACTGCGCCTATACTATACCTGATTAAAATATTGGTAGTGACACGAATGATTGTTTGAATGTTGCTACATATGTATCTGAACGTGGTTGTTGTTTTATTCATACCACACAACAACAACAGTTCATGTAACCATATGTAAACCCTTGGGTAGGTTTTGAATAGAGTTTTCATCACAGAAGTTAATGTTGTTTTTTTATTCTTTGTTTTTTTTTTTTTTTTTTTTTTTAGCTGTTCTTACACATCTCTTTTTTGCTATGAATTCTTGCTTTATGCTTTCGAGTAGTCTTGTTCGGTTTTGTGATACAAATCTGACAAAGTTGTTTGAAAAGAAAGAGATTTGGTATAATTACCATTAATACAACTTAGAACCACAGGACGAGAATGAAGACAACTATAGCTATATAAAGGTCACCGTCCGACCTTCAACAATGAACAAAGATCATACATTATAAGTAAGATACACCAGCTTCTAATTTTTAAAGAAAGTCCCGGCATGACTTCATGAGGAACAATACAGAAGGGAAAACCACCGACATATGAACAAAATTGTTCAGTATCTTAATATCTTGTAACGTTATTTATTGCTGGTACAACACATTCATATGTTAATAGACTGTTTTAACTGGCCTCAAAACTTGTTGAAGAGTAGATATGTTTTAAATACTAACGGTATTATCTAATCCGATGTAACTGTTCAGAATATCAGAATGCTGATTATAAGGTTCAGCAATGTTGATACAATATTCAAAAGGACGTATTCCATTTTGGTAATTTGTTACACACTTTTCAATAAGATGTGTTCCTATTCTGTTGTAACTTTTTAGTTTCTCAAGGAAATATCTCTTTTATAGTTGCTTTAACCATATAAAATATTAGTGCTTTGCATATATGGTTCCCCTTCTCTTTCTTTGACTTTGAACTTGTCCATTTAGTGCTAATCATGACTGGTTGCCATGGTCACTATGCACGCTAACTCACCAGTAACTTTACCAGTTGGCTACCCTTAGAGAGCAGTCATATGTAATTAAGTGTTAAAACAAAATTGTCTTTATCATATTTCGATGAACGCTCGACCTCCTATTACCTGGTATAGTATGATCAAAATGTATTCTCAATTGATTTATGTATAAATCATAATCAAATTAATATTAGTAAAGTATATAACAATATCCCCATATTGCAAACAATTCACATGTTTTTATATTAAGCAGCCTTTGCAGCCTTTTGAACTAAAATGTCGAACTACTGTATCACTAGCCTAGAGTTCGAATCCTTCACGTGGCAGGTGCGTTCAACTCCTATCTTAATTGACTAGGATTGTCAGTTTTAATACAAAACAATCATCATATATTCAAAACCATCAGGATGTTTGTCAGAAGGTATTTGACGTCACAAAACTTTCAGAATAGCTATTTGTCACCCATGTCTGAAATCCAAAGTAATGTGTCTATAGTCATGATACTTGCAACATAGAATTATGATATCAGATGGTATAGTTATCTGCAACTGAATACATTATATAATACACGCATTAAGCAGGATCTTGAATTGGGAAATCCAGAAAAAGACAAATGGAAATACTAAAATGATATTAATTATTCAAACTCATAATTAGACAAACTTCCTACGCCATGCTAGAAAACGAAAAAAGACAAAAAGGACATGCAACATTCTACAAAACACAACTTGGAAAACTGATGACTTTGTTACACGAACCCCATCAAAAACCCCGAAAGGGTTAGTATATCCTGCTCCACAGGTGAAATCCGTAATAAAGCTACGATCTTTCAAGAACATTATAAAATTATGCTTTGATTGATGGTCAAAATCTTGAACATTTCTAAATCAGAAATATGACAGTTGTTTTCAATTCGTTTGATGTGTTTGAGCTTTTGATTTGGCATTTGATAAGGGACTTTCCGGTTTGAATTTTCCTTGGAGTTCGGTATTTGTGTTATTTTACTTTTTTGTAAGTCTTGTCATGAATACTCTCTAATAATAATATATTAAGCAAAGAAATGAAAGATTGTCTTGATACCTTGTGCGTTCAGTTTCAGAAACACTTAGATCAGGGTATTATTGCAATGTATTTATACAGTTGTTGTTTGATAATTGTATATAGTAATTTGAAGATATATCAACTATTTCATAAACAGTTTCAAACAAAACAATAATCTTTGTGCTTATTCAATATCAGTATTGAAATCATACACAAATTTTCTTTGAGTATTGTACAACATTGTGTTTTCTAGTAATCTCTATGACGTTTTCATATACGTTTAAAAATTTTTCGCAGTGACGAAGCTGATATAATGGTATATAATAGTATTATTCTATTTCAAATCTACAATGAATATCAAGTACATCCATCACTTATTTCATGACAGGGCTTTGTATAACTTACTTTACGGTATTCTTTTTCGTTATTGATATTGGCCTATAGTTGTTAACATCGTCTTCTTTTAAAAGTTGTTAACATCCTATGATCTCTATTTTCATTGTCAATCATAACTCATTTTCTTATTTTTATTTGTGTCCGAACGGTACTGTAACAATAGTATGAGAAATGTGATGTTTAAAGATTTACAAGATAAAATGCATTGAACCATCCGTTCAACAAAATAACAAGTTATTCATGCAATCAAAGTCTAATTTTGCATTTGAATAATGTTTTGTAAGAAACCATCATGTTCAAATGTATTATTATATGATTTATGATTTAGGGAAGGGTATAGCACAGATAATCTACGCATTGATTTTTGTTACTCTGCGTCATGTTTACCATGAAAAAAATAACGTATGCCTTTGGATAAAATGTGCATTCTACATATATTCTAAGCAGTATATCACGTATTTTTCTAGGTCCATCAATTTAATATACAGTTAAAACCAAGTTCTCAAAATTAAATAGATCAATGTAAAACTGAAACTAACATGAAAAGTGCATTCCCAAAATACTTTAGGGGTTCAAGTTGTAAGGTTCAATGTTTTTTTTTTTTTTTTTATCAAAAGTGTGATATCTTACACTGCGTTTAACGCATTGCTTTAACACCAATTTGAAAGTTGTGTTGCAAACATTGCGCATTGTTTATATATGTTAAGATCATCAAACAATCCTTAACGAGCGCTCAATCAATTGAAATAAAACATGGTAGCATATATTGGTTTCAAACTTAATTTTAGGATATACTTGTTCTTGAAATTTTACCTTCTTTTTTTAATTTGACAAAATAATACATATCCTTGGTTCTAGCAGTAAGGGGCTATGAATAGTCGGTACTATAATTATTAGTAAAGTTGATAAATTCGTACATGTTACATAGATGTTAAAATTCTAGCTGTCTCAATTAATGCGGATATGTTGTGTAGCTTCCATCGTCCCTTTCGATTCAACCTCAATATAAGAACAAAAATGTAACAACAAAAAGACGTTTAAATTCTCATGCCAGCTTTGGTGTTCTTAATTATCGTAGGATCTACACATACTGTAACTAAATTTGAAGTTAATTATCTGAAGTATTCTAATGTAAACAACATTAGTTTAGGCAGACGATTACGGATGTATTATAATTGAATGAAGCTTAAGTGTTTTGTTAATATATTAAACATAATAACGCTAATTCTGAATAATTGATATCAAAAGATTGACTTCATTGTCCCTGGGTGTTCCATAAATTTGATAAGAAGCCACTGTCTTGGTACGGAATCGAGTTTGATTATTCAATTTGATAGTCAATATTTCTTCTCGTCTCTTATGTATAATTCAAGAAACATATCTAATAAATGTAAAATAGGAAGGTAAATTGAAATTAGAAAATGTAAAGTGAGTTAACCTTTAATGATATCGTTTTCTTATATTGAAATAAGCTGTTTATATCAACACAATACTTTTTTCATCTAATTAAAAAAATATAACACGCAAGGAGGTGAATATGTAATACCGAGGAAGAATAAAATTCAAATCATAGAAATTCAGCCTGCCGGGTTTTGACAAAATAAGACAAAAAGAATGACTGTATCAATTTGAATTATTCCTTAAAAAATGGAAGTGAACATTTGGAAGGCCATTATTTCAAATGAAAGTTTTAAACAAGCAGTGTCAATGTTCAAAACTCGTAAATTTATTTTCAAAACAATTAATCAAAATACATCAATAAAAACTAAAGGAATCGTATGAACTTCCAATGCCCCACCACCAAGTAAACGTCGTCTTTTGATATATTGACTTATTTCCCGTCGTACAAATCCAAGCTCAGTCAAATTGTCTGTATTTTATTTTTAACTGCTTACATCTTATAGAACTTCTAATCGTCGATAATCATGTTGCTCTGCCATTCCTATTTACAGATTCCTGACGACTTCATACCTCAATTTGATTTTTAGTTATCTAAATGTGTTTATTATAAATAAATAATATGCATCCAAATATATAATGTCAAAGATATCTTAATTATTTTGAGTTTTATTCAGTGATGTTAACGTTACAACATGACCAACCTACATACATTTGTCAAAAAGATATAAATCAAAAAATATACAGTTTACGATAAAGTAAGAATCGCAAAAGTCATCGCAAATACAAAAATGCATAATTGAAAGAGAAGTTGTTTAACCAATATAAAGTAAAATCACTCCGAAGAAAATTCAAAACGGAAAGTCCCTAATCAAATAGCAAAATCAAAAGCTCAAACACATCAAACGAATGGATAACAACTGTCACATTCCTGACTTGGTACAGGCATTTTCTTATGTAGAAAATGGTGGATTAAACCTGGTTTTATAGCTAGCTAAACCTCTCACTTGTATCAAAGTTGCATAAAATTCCATTATATTGACAACGATGTGTGAACAAAACAAATAGACTAGGCTCCGTGTTGAAGACCGTACTTTGACCTATAATGGTTTACATTTATAAATTTTGACTTGGATGGAGAGTTGTCTCATTGGCACTCATACCACATCTTCTTATATCTATATAATAGGTAAAAATGTCAAAAATAGGTGTACAGCAGTTAACATTGTGTTATAATCTTAATCACAATAAAAACAAACAAATATATATATATATAAATGTACAAACACAGATGTATCTAGATAGTTTAAACAAGCATCTAGTTAATATGACGAACTATCTAAAGGGCAATAATGGAACTAAAAACAAGTTTTCGTTTCAAAATTGATATTAAAAGAGAGGAGAAATGTACCAGAGGGACATTCAAACTCATAAGTCGAAAATAAACTGACAACGCCATGACTAAAAAAGAAAAAGACCAACAGACAAACAATAGAATATGTAGTACACAAAACACAACATAGAAAACTAAAGACTAAGCAACACGAACCCCACCAAAAACTGGGGTTGATCTCATGTGATCTGGAAGGGTAAGCAGATCCTGATCCACATGTGGCACCCGTCGTGTTGTTCATGTTAGTACAAACCCGGTAATAAGTCCAATTTGGTAGGTCACTTTCGTAAAAAGGGGACGGGATTGTAGTTACGAAATTAGGAACATATCCGCTATCATCTGTGAAACGGATATTCCATAACGGTCAATCAACTCGTGATGGCGTCCGTAAAATTTACGAAGGATGATTTCAACTTCACCATTTGGAACTCTTGGTTTAATAGCTTCCTTGTGAGCAGCCACCCTCTATCAAGGAAACCATGATAGGAAATACAAGCCCTGGAATATTGTATCAATTGGGAGATATATAATCCGTATTCAGCCGCTGCTGGAATGTTGCTACATAGAAACGGAAAGTTCACAATTGGGAAGCTGAAATCATCACTTTTGTCGGTAAGTTTTGTTTTCAACCGACCCTTGTTGTCAATTTCTAGATGTAGGTAAAGAAATGAGGCAGACTTAACTGTATCTATAATACCACGATACTATTAACAGTTGTTTTGACCTATCACAAAAATAAAACAATGAACATTTCCGATGTTTTTGCGGTTTTATTTACCTCGCGGCTACAAAATTATAACAGAATTAGAACGTTCTTTGCAGATTCGGCAATCAAAAACTTTGAAAAGTAACTTGTTTTCAGTTCAACAATTTATCTTGATAGTAACACGATGTTTGTTTGAAATATCTAGATACTTGTGCGATGTATCTAGATAGTTTTGTTATGTATCTACATATATACTTCTGCGATGTAGCTAGAGGGTTCTTGTGCAAATTTATATAGATGTGTTCTATACGTATCGAGATGTAAAATGCATCTTGACTGAACCATTGCGTTTTTGTTTTTGTTTACATGAACGGCCAGACATAGTTAGGTCATTGTTTAATAAACTTTAAACGGATTTCACAAAAACCACCACACCGTACCCAAAAATTATTTGCTTGATGTTAATATTAATCAGAATCATTTTTAAATTTTGTATTTAGTCGTAACCAAGATCCTCATGGCTTTGAAGAATCATTTTTCGATACATTGTGACCGACAAATAAAGGAGATGTGACCAAACATATATGAACAATCAATGTTTATAGTGATATGTATCTGATATGGGTTCTGAGTTACCACCTCTTGAGAGCTGATTGTCCTTACTTTATCAAGGAAAACATAATAACATTTATGATATTGTCATCGAACAGTTTATTCATTGGTCTGTTAAAATTTTGATTATTGTTATTAAAGCCATCACAAATTATCATAGTCTATAAATGTGTTGTTTTATTCCTGGGTCACATACATGACATCTTAATCGAGACATAGAAGAAATTTATACGTCGAAGGTTATACTTTATTCGATTCAACCAGGGATTTTTGATATCACAAATTATGTTTTGTGTCAGTTTTGCATATTACAAATCATATATATTAAAGCAAAAGATTTGTCTGCTCAAAGTCTTATTGTTTTAAAGACATACATACAGACATCATCATCATAACTTATATACAGTAACTGACTGGGGATATCTTCTGGCATTATACTGGTTTAACGGTGCATTAATTCACATATATATGAAAGCTCATTGTAACATTGATAATCACCCCATTGAAAATCAAAGCCTTTCCACATCACCATGCATAACTGATTAAAGGGTCCATCAGGTTGCCCCGGTCCTATGTCACTAAATGGCATTGATTGATTGGGTTGACCTACCCATTCCATATCGTTATCATTGTAGAAATTATAACCTCCTATCCAGTATCCTGATACTGAAAAAAAAAATAAGATGGGAATTATTGTTTATGAATATAGATATAAGAAGATGTGGTATGAGTGCCAATGAGACAACTCTCCACCCAAGTCACAATTTATAAAAGAAAAACCATTATAGGTCAAAGTACGGTCTTCAGTGTTACAGTACAATTTGTTCGATCTACTATTGAAGGGTCTCTTTCTTAATAATTTGGAATATTGCATCAACAACAGCATAAACGAGAAATTGCATAGAAAATATTAACTTTATTGACAAGCATAATTATGCATATAAAGTAAAAGTAAAGTAAAAGTAGAACAAACAGAAAACGTACAAGTGTGTTCTCGTACATAGGGCTAGTACTAAACAGTTATGTCATGTTTGTGTGCTTGTTTCGTCAGAAACCGTGTTTCTTGGTTGTTTTTATTTTTTGCTGTTGTGTATTTGCAAATTGGGAAATAAGTTGTTGATGGTTTATATTTTAAAGTCTCTGATACATTTATTCACTTTTAATATACAATCGGAGTCAATAAAAAGCTTAATATATTTGAACAAACTTTCCATTATAATTGTCTGTTTAGAAATTTAGAAATTGTTTAATGAAAAAGTATTCAACTTCCTCAGGCAAAGTTGACCTTAGATGAATTTGACTTAGAATTGTAGGTCTTTTAATCATACATCCTTGGCTTTCAAAAATTCGGCTTTGAGCGTTCCTGATACAACACGTAATCGATACCTCGGCTTGTAGACTATCAGTCCCCGAATGAATCATCAGCTCAGTTGTTAGTAATTCAATACTGAAAATGATATTAACAAACTTTTCTGAAATTTTCCGTTGATAAATTTAGATGTTATTAAGAAACAATGATTTCAGCTCTCTCAGACGAAGTTGACCTAACATGAATTTTGCTATTAATTTTATGTCCTTTTGGTCATCTTGCTCTAGACCGTATCGATTATTATTCATCATTGACTTTCAAATAGTCGGCTTTGAGCTTTCCTGATGATGTTAAATCCGGAAAAGCTCTTACAATGCATCAACTTTATAAAGTGTTGTTTTGCTTTTTATATACTGGGTCGATACCTCTACTGATGTACTATCAGTTCCCGAGGTTATCATCAACTCAGTAGTCAGTCCTTGGTACTGAAATGATTTACAACACACCTTTGTGAAATGGACGGTTTAAAAATTTTGAAATTATTAAGTATTTAAGATTTTGACTCCCTCAGGCAAATTTGACCTTTTATGAATTTGGCTTTGAATTTTAGGTCTTTCTGGTCATATAGCTCTTCAATCGTTTCTGTTCTTATAATTCTTAGCTTTCTACTATTCAGATTTGAGCGTCGGTCCTGATGAAGTTTAATACAGAAAAGCTCTTCGGACGCATGAAATGTATAAAGTGTTGTTTTTATTTTTTCTTAAGAGGTTCACTGATGCACATATACTCTTTGGTTCATGTCTGTAGTTGCGTTACTTATAAAGTTTAAAGCAGTATCTCAATAGTCCTGTGCTATGTATTAAAATTGAGCTTCTAATTCATTTTATAATAGAACAATGTATTATTAAAGGCTATCTTATAAGTTTCAGCTTGGAATTTAAAGCTCAGTATAAGTACAGCATTTTCTACTTTAACCTTGAACAGATTCGCCATGATTAAAGAAAAAATGTATGCGAAAGTAAATCAGACATTCTAATAAAATCAAAAGCATAAAAACCAAATCATATCTCATTAGTCATATTTTTTAGCAAACTCAGTGATAATGTGGTGAAGCACATACACTAGACTAGTGATCGCCATTCAGGACAATTTGAATTGTTTATATTTTGTTTTAGTGCAATTATTTCGTTAATATTTTCTTCATCCTATCATTGTTTACATATATAATGTTTAGTAGACCTTTTGTTTATGACATCCTTCTTAGTTTTTAGTTGGGTTCGTGTTGATCAGTCTTTGATTTTCTATGTTGAGTTTTGTATTCTGTTGGTTTTCTTTTTGTCTCTTTCTTTTTTGCCATGGCGTTGTCAGTTTATTTTCGAATTATGAGTTTCAATGTCTCTTTTGTATATTTTGCCCTTTTTCTCATATGCCTGTATATTTTATGGAATTATTCACATACTGTTAACGTTCCTCATTTTTTGAACGGTCATTTTCCTTATGCCCCGCCAAACGTTGTACACATTTCCAAAATCGCTCGCTTTGCCCGTGTCTTGTGACGCTCTAGAAAACAATTTTAAAGTAAGGAATTTCATTTCGTTTTGTTACACATTACTGTAACCATATTTTTTTTTATAGATTCACAGATTTGGTCTGTTAGTTTGATTCTAATTGTAGCAGAAATCTTATTACGTACATACTTAAGAGCACATCCATATGTTACGACAATTTGCAGACAACCTATAAACGCATATTGATCACTTGAATGAATTTGTTCTAAAAGATTATTAACTCTTCGCTGTATTATAACTTTGAATATTGGCTTAATAATGTTTATTGGTACTTAACACTCCATAAAGATACCGAGGCTTATAATTTGTTCACCAGACGCACATTTCGTGCATATATAGCTCATAAGTGGCAGTCGATAAGTAATTGAAAAAAAAATCTTTTAGCTATATTGAACATGTTACAAATGTATAGTCCTACAGCCTTTTAATAAGTATGGTTATGTATTGCACAATGACATGCTTTTGTTAAACTGTTTATATGGTCTTTATTATTTACCTGTTAGCTGTGTACTGGTTGATATTCTAGTTTTGGAAAACATACTTTATGTGTTATTAACCGTTGGCTCTGAATTAGCTTTGAGTAACTGCGAGTACTGGTGTTTCAGTACAATGTTTGAAAGGGGTTTCGTTATTTATTTTAGGAAAAAGGGACTTCGTGCTACTTATGTCATTTTCAACTGATATTAACATTCAATTTTTAAGGGATACTGGCCCGAGAACACAGTTATTTCGTAGTGCATTTCTTTTAGACAATAAATGAAAAGTTAAAAAATCCCACCTGCGCTATCTCAATAATAGTTTTACAGTGTGTTGTACTACTTTTGGGACAAATTATATCAAAATTATAGAAAACTTCATCAGCTCTAACTCAAAATATGGACAATTTTATGTTAAGGTTTTGACAGCTTCCGAAATGCTAATTTTTAACCTTTTTCAGCTGGACAGAATCACTACTTTACTTTAAAATTCATAACCCAAATTTTTTTTATAGTGTAATTTCAACCCCTATTTGCTATTTGAGGCATAAAACATGATGATAAATTTGGAAGGGGTATAACAAAAACATTGCAAGTAACACACTGTCCACACTAGGGACTATATTCGTGGACAACGAAAATCAAAGGACGATAACTGTGTTCCCGGACCTAAAAGGAGAGAAAGACTCAACCAATCTTAATAAAACTTAAAATTATTAAAGTCTAATAAATGATAAGACTGCTGACAAAGTTTCATGGCAATAGAATATATATTATAGACAATATGATAAATTCTATATTCAACTGTTAAATTTTGACGTTAAAATTGAAAAATTTCAACTATAAACATTTGGGGCTTTTGAAATTAAAATTTTGCAAAAAAATAATTTTTGAATGCCTTAATATTTAAAATACTATGTATTAAAAGCAATAGAATACTCATTTGATGTATCAGATTTATCACAATTATTCAAAAGTCAAATTTATATGAGCCTGTGCCTGAAAATGGAGGTTTTCCAATGAAGGGGAGCCTTACATGAAGATGTAATATTTTCCAGCAATTTTAAATCTGTGAAGTTGTTTTGGTTAAACATAATCCTTATATATGTATATAATGTACTTTAAATGGAAAGAAAAATTACAAATAGTATATCATATGAGTAAAAAATGGTCTAAGGCCAAGTAAGACTGAAAATAATATAGGGTCAATTTAGGCCGTAGCACATATTTACATTTAAAAATGAATACTGAAGCTATAGGAAATAAAAATGTGTTTCTTTTTTATCATTTCTATACTTAGGTTACATGATACAAGAAATCTGAGTACAAAAGGACTCTTGCATTCAACTTTTTTTGCAGATAGTATGGTCTGATACAAAGATTTTTCACTTTTTAGTGAAAAACTTGCATGCAATTTTAGTCTCAATAGGCATATATTTGAACCACTTCGGCGTTAGACGAGGACTATTCATACAACACATTTTGCACATTTTGTCTGAGATAATCTACGTTTCTGAAGATTCAGAGTTCACAAATGAATAATACAACTTGATTAAAGCCTAGAACACAAATATTGACAAATGAAAACCTGTCAGATAGAATGTCAGAATGCCACTTATGCATCAAAATTGAAAAAAGTTTTGAAATGCTTAATTTGACCATATAATGCCAAAATGGGTCTTTTTTGCAGAATTTCTATCAAACTAAAGTTTAAATCATTTAGTTTCATGCTATTTGACAAATTGACGCCATTAAATATTTCAGGGAAGTTGCCAAAGTACAGATTCTATATTTACTGATTTCATCTCTTAGGCCCGAGAACACAGTTATTTCGTAGTGCATTTCTTTTAGACAATAAATGAAAATTTAAAAAAATACCACCTGCGCTTTCTCAATAATATTTTTACAGTGTGTTGTACTACTTTTGGGACAAATTATATCAAAACTATAAAAAAAAACTTCATTAGCTCTAACTCAAAATATGGACAATTTTATGTTAAGGGGGTCTTGAAATCTTTTGACAGCTTCCCAAATGCTAATGTTTAACTTTTTCAGCTGGACCAAATCACTACTTAACTTTAAAATTCATAACCCAAATTTTTTTACAGTGTAATTTCATCCCCTACTTGCTATTTGAGGCATAAAACATGAAGAAATTTGGAAGGGGTATAATAAAAATTTGCAAGTAACACACTGTCCACACTAGGGACTATATTCGTGGACAACGAAAATTAAAGGACGATAACTGTGTTCCCGGACCTACTGTTACACCACTATTATCATTCAAGTAAAGGTTGAGCAATCACGCACATTCCAAAATCTCCATGACTTTGAGTGTCTGTCAAAAGTGTAGAGTCTGTATTACATTTGCTTTTTTGTCATCGCTCATTGCTCATTGTTCTAAGCATACATCAGCACGGTTTTTTTTTTTTTTTTTTTTCTCTTTTTTAAAATGTTTCATATTTAGTCAGAACATGGCATTTATAGCTTACATGGCATGGATTTCATCATTGCTGAATTTTGAGCGTGGACCTACATGTGTATTTATCAACTTCCTCGTCCTTACGTGTCTTATTGAAAGCTGTGCAATTGGCAATCTAGCCACATCTCTTTTTTATACTTAATCAGAAAACAGTCAGTGGTAGTCATTATCATTTTTTTATGTTAATGAACTTTTGGTGTTATCATCTGAACCACTGATAATTTGACAAAAAAAATTATGGATTGAGGTCGAAACTATGTTGACTTCTCCAATACCTTTCTTTTATTTGACAGAGCTGGTATTACGCTTACTTATACCCTCTATCAAAGACTTATAATTTTGTACGCCAGACGCGAGTTTCGCCCAAGAAAGAAATATCAGTGACGAACGAATCAAAAGTTAATGGCAAAATAAAGGACTAAGTCGCAGAGCATCGAGGACCCAATATTCATATATCAGTAATTCACCTCCGGTATTTCTTGTCCTCACTTCATTTTAATGAACTCATTCTCCTCCGAAGTTTCCAATTCCGCCAGGTTTCTCCCAAGCGTTCACAATTTTGCTAAAAGCATTTAACATGTTTAATAAAATAAGCTTAAATAAAATTGCATTTCAAAATCATTAACTATAAATTCCACTATAAACTAAACTCGTTCTTTTTTACTGCAAGTAAAGCGATGATGTATCATAAACTTGATCTACAGATGCAGTGGCGGTATATCCGTAATAGGCCTTCGACACATCAAATTTATTAATGGTTATTTCATGTTTGACTGCCATTTGGTCTCGATCATGATGGCACAGGTCTAATTTGAGACATAACCAAATTAAGATGTTGCATCATCTGCCACAAACACGTTACATGTACATATCAATTTGAGTCTATTTCGCTGCTTGTGGATTTTGAAGTCCCCAAAAATAAATTTTAACGTTTTCGTCATAAAGCGCCGCAAGTATCTCATGTATTTTTTTTTTCTTATTTTTTATTGTTCCTAGTGAGTGTGAATGCAGAAAGCGGTTCAGAAGCTCATATTGATGAAACTTTTTTTATTTTCTATTGCTAATAAGGGAATACAATGCATATCATTGATAAAAGTATGATTTTTTTTAGATTTTAACATCTATTCTATAAATACTTTATTGTCAAGAACATGACACTATTCAAACTGAGAAAATTTTCAATTTACCTTTGCTGTTTCCCATTCTTCACGCTTCTCGAAAATAGAATAGGAGGAACAGCCAAAACTTATGCATCCTTGACATGTCACTGAAACTAAAAATACATAACATACATATTTAAAATATATTGTAAAAAAAAAGTGTGCGCCTTATAATATTGCATGCATTTTTTATTATAACAAATCTTTTTCGTTGTGTTTGTATAACTGAAAGTGCTTATATTATCGGAAATCGTCTTCAATTTTACTCATGGATATTCATGAAAATATCGTGAATATACGATACATAATGTGTTTATGTGTACATCAAGAAGATTTTTTAACATTTTTATGAAACTAACTCTTAACACATGAATGCCAAAAAATAAAGCTGAACAAAGATTAGAAAAAAAATAGTCACATACCAATATAAAGAGATACGATACATGCGCTGTCTATTGACGAAAGCAACCGAACATGGTGTGATAAAAAAGCGATCTCCCATTTCGGAAAGGGGAACTAATAATTTTGCTCTTTCTAATTGGGAGATATGTATAGTTTCTCTTTATTCACAGTCTTATGTCATTTCCACATGCGTTCAAAACAAGAAAGCAAGTCATTTAAACCTGATTTGCTTCACATTTATTCCAACAAAAAATAGGATAACCATGACCAGAAGACAGTAATTTTTCTCGGGTCTATAAGTGCACATGTGGTACATAGTGAAATAGTATATGGCTATATTCCTATATCGTAAATTGTTAATTGAAATAAAGATATGTCCAATAATTATTGCTCGCCGCAGTTCAAAATCTTATGGTGAGTGGTTTCTGTATTACAAAACAATGTCGCAAATATTTTGAAGTTAAATATACTTTGTACCTATAGCTAACCCTTAAAGAAAATATTATAACTTGATTCATCTTCCAACAAAAAGCATCTTTTAACTATTTATAGCTCGTTCTCAATATTCCGTTTTGATTCGTTATTTCGAAAAAACATTTTTTTTTTGTATTTTGTTTCAAAATTTGTAAAACAACTATTTATGCTCTAATTCCTTATTAAACAACCATTGGTTGAACAGATTCCCATACCAAAATATAGATAATTTTACTCACGATAAGAGTTTCGTCGAATATGACGCCATCCTTCTAGGGGTTCGGTTTCAGTACAACATTGCTGGGAAGAATCAATGCGACATGTTGATGTTCCTTTGGAATAGCTTGCCAAACAGCATTGATGATCTGATAAGAATATATTTGCACATGAAATCATCGACCTTGAGTAAACATCGGTGGTGTTTTCGGTCAGTAGAACTCTAGTGCTGCCTTTAGTTTCAAACGTTTCCGTTCTTACATTTTCATAATTTGCATTTGCGTTTACTGCGTAAAACAGGCGTGTTGTTATTAAACAGACGATGGCACAATAAGGAAAAGAGCAAATGTCCATTTTCATTCAAATATATGTTGCAGGGTTGCTATTCTAGAGTTACACAGACTGGTGTCGACTGGTGTCGACTTTGAAATAAGATTTTTTCAAACTGATTTCTTATACATATTAAATAAGTGTTCCTAAAATAGATTTTTTTCCTAAAACATTGTAATATAAGTAATATGATCGATCGGATTTATTGACTAGTCGATAGAATATAAACGATAACAATTCATAAATTAACATTGAAATACTGCATTGTGTCATACATAAAAGCTCTGATGTCAATATAAGAACATCTGTACAGAAGTAAAATCTTCTTTTCCGCTAAAGTCTAAGTAGTTTCCATGGGTTTGAAAAAATGTTAAGCTCACTGTTTGTTTTTCGTTGTAAAAATGCTCACGTCAATATAAATTCTACAAAAGCTGAAAATACATTTCTCCGAAAGTGGAGTACTTTCTTTTAATTTTACAAAAAAAGATTATGTAAACTTTTTGGTTCGTCATGTATTTCCGTATTTCAAAAAAAGACAAATCTTTTCTGATTTTACGTAGAAATGCATCAATACAGCGGCATTATTGAAAACATCATCATTCAAAAGAATTCAAAAGAATAAAACAAAAGGCGTATAGTGTCAATTGCGAATTGAAACAAGTATTATACAACTTACACAAAGGTTTTTTCAGCCTTATACCAATATGTCCACCTTTTATACGATTGTCTTATGTGATCTACCTTGAAAATTTTTGACAAAAAATTATGGATTGAGGTCGAAACTATGTTGACTTCTCCAATACCTTTCTTTTATTTGACAGAGCTGGTGTTACGCTTACTTATACCCTCTATCAAAGACTTATAATTTTGTACGCCAGACGCGAGTTTCGCCCAAGAAAGAAATATCAGTGACGAACGAATCAAAAGTTAATGGCAAAATAAAGGACTAAGTCGCAGAGCATCGAGGACCCAATATTCATATATCAGTAATTCACCTCCGGTATTTCTTGTCCTCACTTCATTTTTAATGAACTCATTCTCCTCCGAAGTTTCCAATTCCGCCAGGTTTCCTCCCAAGCGTTCACAATTTTGCTAAAAGCATTTAACATGTTTAATAAAATAAGCTTAAATAAAATTGCATTTCAAAATCATTAACTATAAATTCCACTATAAACTAAACTCGTTCTTTTTTACTGCAAGTAAAGCGATGATGTATCATAAACTTGATCTACAGATGCAGTGGCGGTATATCCGTAAATAGGCCTTCGACACATCAAATTTATTAATGGTTATTTCATGTTTGACTGCCATTTGGTCTCGATCATGATGGCACAGGTCTAATTTGAGACATAACCAAATTAAGATGTTGCATCATCTGCCACAAACACGTTACATGTACATATCAATTTGAGTCTATTTCGCTGCTTGTGGATTTTGAAGTCCCCAAAAATAAATTTTAACGTTTTCGTCAATAAGCGCCGCAAGTATCTCATGTATTTTTTTTTTTCTTATTTTTTATTGTTCCTAGTGAGTGTGAATGCAGAAAGCGGTTCAGAAGCTCATATTGATGAAACTTTTTTTTTATTTTCTATTGCTAATAAGGGAATACAATGCATATCATTGATAAAAGTATGATTTTTTTTAGATTTTAACATCTATTCTATAAATACTTTATTGTCAAGAACATGACACTATTCAAACTGAGAAAATTTTCAATTTACCTTTGCTGTTTCCCATTCTTCACGCTTCTCGAAAATAGAATAGGAGGAACAGCCAAAACTTATGCATCCTTGACATGTCACTGAAACTAAAAATACATAACATACATATTTAAAATATATTGTAAAAAAAAAGTGTGCGCCTTATAATATTGCATGCATTTTTTATTATAACAAATCTTTTTCGTTGTGTTTGTATAACTGAAAGTGCTTATATTATCGGAAATCGTCTTCAATTTTACTCGTGGATATTCATGAAAATATCGTGAATATACGATACATAATGTGTTTATGTGTACACCAAGAAGATTTTTAACATTTTATGAAACTAATTCTTAACACATGAATGCCAAAAAATAAGGCTAAACAAAGATTAGAAAAAATAGTCACATACCAATATAAAGAGATACGATACATGCGCTGTCTATTGACGAAAGCAACCGAACATGGTGTGATAAAAAAGCGATCTCCCATTTCGGAAAGGGGAACTAATAATTTTGCTCTTTCTAATTGGGAGATATGTATAGTTTCTCTTTATTCACAGTCTTATGTCATTTCCACATGCGTTCAAAACAAGAAAGCAAGTCATTTAAACCTGATTTGCTTCACATTTATTCCAACAAAAAATAGGATAACCATGACCAGAAGACAGTAATTTTTCTCGGGTCTATAAGTGCACATGTGGTACATAGTGAAATAGTATATGGCTATATTCCTATATCGTAAATTGTTAATTGAAATAAAGATATGTCCAATAATTATTGCTCGCCGCAGTTCAAAATCTTATGGTGAGTGGTTTCTGTATTACAAAACAATGTCGCAAATATTTTGAAGTTAAATATACTTTGTACCTATAGCTAACCCTTAAAGAAAATATTATAACTTGATTCATCTTCCAACAAAAAGACAAATCTTTATAATTCCACGTAGCATTACATCAATACAGCGTCATTTTCAAAACATCATCATTCAAAAGAATTCAAAAGAATAAAACAAAAGGCGTATAGTGTCAATTGCGAATTGAAACAAGTATTATACAACTTACACAAAGTTTTTTCAGCCTTATACCAATATGTCCACCTTTTATACGATTGTCTTATGTGATCTACCTTGAAAATTTTAGTTTATATACTGCAAAATCGACTTTTGTGGTTTTCGATAATGTTGGACTTCACATTCTTAACGGTCGAACATATACGTTAGGCCATCAGATTCTTCTGTCCTCGGAAAATATCAGTTTGCGCCATTCTTTAAATGTTGGTTAAATAAATTCATTTAAGTTTCGGTTGTTATTCTATACGATTTGAAGCCGATTTGAAGTCCTATCCTATGTTTATTAATGCCTTTTTCAAACCGTACTAATTATACGAATCTAGTTGATTTTTCTTTTCGTCAGAAACTACCATATCATATCCCAATCACTTCCGGTTTGGTTGCAAGTGGACGCACATTCTGTTAGTTGTTGATTAATTTTTTCTTTCCCTTTTATTTGACATATGTTTTAAAATCTCTGCGTCGGAACCTATTTTTCCATTATGCTATAAAATGTCCCTTTTAGGTGTAGGGTTTCAATAAAACATTTTGTGTTTTAATCTGAAAACTTGCGTGTAGAAATCTTTTGAGACAGCCAATACAAATGTGCAAAATGTAAAATAACAAAATATCGAACTCCGAGGAAAATTCAAAACGGAAAGTTCCTAATCAAATGGCAAAAACCAAAGCTCAAACACATCCAACGAATGAATAATAACTGTCATATTCCTGGCTTGGTACAGGCATTTTATATGTAGACAATGGTGGATTATATCTGGTTTTGTAGCTAGCTAAACCTCTCACTTGTATGACAGTCGCATAAAATTCCATTATATTGACAACAATGTGTGAACAAAGACATGACAAAACATCTCTATTAATTCGACATTGCCTGAAAGAGATATTAATGTAAAATGAAGATTTCGGATTCCGTATTATCTGTTTTAAGTGACTACTTGACTTTGTTATCCTCTGAAATTGTTAGGTTGAAAATGTGAAAGGAAAAAGGAAAATTCAAGAATTTTCAAAACAATTATGGTGAGTGGTTTCTGTATTACAAAACAATGTCGCAAATATTTTGAAGTTAAATATACTTTGTACCTATAGCTAACCCTTATAGAAAATATTATAACTTGATTCATCCTCCAACAAAAAAAGCATCTTTTTAACTGTTTATAGCTCGTTCTCAATATTCCGTTTTTGATTCGTTATTTTGAAAAAAACATTTTTTTTTTTTGTATTTTGTTTCAAAATTTGTAAAACAACTATTTATGCTCTAATTCCTTAACAACCATTGGTTGAACAGATTCCCATACCAAAATATAGATAATTTTTACTTACGATAAGAGTTTCGTCGAATATGACGCCATCCTTCTAGGGGTTCGGTTTCAGTACAACATTGCTGGGAAGAATCAATGCGACATGTTAATGTTCCTTTGGAATAGCTTGCCAAACAGCATTGATGATCTGATAAGCATATATTTGCACATGAAATCATCGACCTTGAGTAAACATCGGTGGTGTTTTCGGTCAGTAGAACTCTAGTGCTGCCTTTAGTTTCAAACGTTTCCGTTCTCACATTTTCATAATTTGCATTTGCGTTGACTGCGTAAAACAGGCGTGTTGTTATTAAACAGACGATGGCACAATAAGGAAAAGAGCAAATGTCCATTTTCATTCAAATATATGCATGTTGCAGGGTTGCTATTCTAGAGTTACACAGACTGGTGTCGACTGGTGTCGACTTTGAAATAAGATTTTTTCAAACTGATTTCTTATACATATTAAATAAAATAGATTTTTTTCCTAAAACATTGTAATATAAGTAATATGATCGATCGGATTTATTGACTAGTCGATAGAATATAAACGATAACAATTCATAAATTAACATTGAAATACTGCATTGTGTCATACATAAAAGCTCTGATGTCAATATAAGAACATCTGTACAGAAGTAAAATCTTCTTTTCCGCTAAAGTCTAAGTAGTTTCCATGGGTTTGAAAAAATTTTAAGCTCACTGTTTGTTTTTCGTTGCAAAAATGCTTACGTCAATATAAATTCTACAAAAGCTGAAAATACATTTCTCCGAAAGTGGAGTACTTTCCTTTTAATTTTACAAAAAAGAAAGATTATGTAAACATTTTGATTCTTCATGTATTTTCATATTTCAAAAAAAAGACAAATCTTTATAATTCCACGTAGCATTACATCAATACAGCGTCATTTTTCAAAACATCATCATTCAAAAGAATTCAAAAGAATAAAACAAAAGGCGTATAGTGTCAATTGCGAATTGAAACAAGTATTATACAACTTACACAAAAGTTTTTTTCAGCCTTATACCAATATGTCCACCTTTTATACGATTGTCTTATGTGATCTACCTTGAAAATTTTAGTTTATATACTGCAAAATCGACTTTTGTGGTTTTCGATAATGTTGGACTTCACATTCTTAACGGTCGAACATATACGTTAGGCCATCAGATTCTTCTGTCCTCGGAAAATATCAGTTTGCGCCATTCTTTAAATGTTGGTTAAATAAATTCATTTAAGTTTCGGTTGTTATTCTATACGATTTGAAGCCGATTTGAAGTCCTATCCTATGTTTATTAATGCCTTTTTCAAACCGTACTAATTATACGAATCTAGTTGATTTTTTCTTTTCGTCAGAAACTACCATATCATATCCCAATCACTTCCGGTTTGGTTGCAAGTGGACGCACATCTCTGTTAGTTGTTGATTAATTTTTTTTCTTTCCCTTTTATTTGACATATGTTTTAAAATCTCTGCGTCGGAACCTATTTTTCCATTATGCTATAAAATGTCCCTTTTTAGGTGTAGGGTTTCAATAAAAACATTTTGTGTTTTAATCTGAAAACTTGCGTGTAGAAATCTTTTTTGAACAGCCAAAACAAATGTGCAAAATGTAAAATAACAAAAATATCGAACTCCGAGGAAAATTCAAAACGGAAAGTTCCTAATCAAATGGCAAAAACCAAAGCTCAAACACATCCAACGAATGAATAATAACTGTCATATTCCTGGCTTGGTACAGGCATTTTATATGTAGACAATGGTGGATTATATCTGGTTTTGTAGCTAGCTAAACCTCTCACTTGTATGACAGTCGCATAAAATTCCATTATATTGACAACAATGTGTGAACAAAGACATGACAAAACATCTCTATTAATTCGACATTGCCTGAAAGAGATATTAATGTAAAATGAAGATTTCGGATTCCGTATTATCTGTTTTAAGTGACTACTTGACTTTGTTATCCTCTGAAATTGTTAGGTTGAAAATGTGAAAGGAAAAAGGAAAATTCAAGAATTTTCAAAACAATTCAAGAAAACAATTAAAAAAATCAAATGTCATGTAATAAAATGTTAAGATTGCTTTTTAGATTCATTTCATTAAAACGAGTTAGTTCACCAAATGAACAAAATGTACGAGGCTATACTTTTGGGTGTCATACGTATGTGTAGGTTAAAAAAGATCAACGGACAGAAAAATTGTTCTAACGATGCATGATTTAAATGTAAAGGGTTTTATCAAATTTGAAATGTGCTAAGCCCGTTCAGAAACTTCTGATCGAAATTACAGGTAATGTTTTAATTATGACGTTAAATTTTCTTGATTTCTTCTGAATTTGCTATTGTGACGTCCTGAAAAAGGCGACAATGCCTGATGACGTCACATAAAAAGAACACAACTTTCTAAAATTCTTTGAACAGGTGGGATAAAAATCATTAGAGAAACAGATGCCACAACTGTTACTCGATTATTACGATATTTTCCCACTCTCAACAGTTAAATTTTAATTATTTAAAAAACTTGTCAAGCCTCGCGCTTTAAATATTAAAATTTAACTGTCTCGAGTGGAGAAATATCGTAACACACTTGTTGCAGTGATGGAATCTATATGTTATTTATCGACATGCACTGTATTATCTTTTTCTGTTATACTACTTCATGACATTTTGATTTCTTCTGTCGTTGGTTAATTGCTGTTTCATTGACATTTACTTGGGTTTAAATGAAAGATCGAGTAAAATATAAAAAAATCATATTTAAATAGCTATACAGAACTATAATTTGTAATACCAAACTTGCATTTCAAACTCGATTTTCATGTTACATGTACATTAAAATTTGTGCTAACTTTGTGCCAGTTTTTTTTTTTATAATTTATACCTTCTTTTTTTTCTATCAAATGACCATATATTCTCGTTTTCATTGAGGGACAGCTACGTTCTTTATAATACGGAAAAGTGGGTTACAACATTTTATCCGATTGTACTGCTAGTTAAAGTAGAGAAAAAACAGTTATTTTGAATAGTTCGTTAAAATTAAACAACAAATTAACAATCTGCTTGTCCGTGGTACAAATGTCACGCTACATGAAAAAAAAACATACAAACATCCCACTTTATAAAGTTTATATAATAAATTACATACAAAGTGGCTTGTATTTTTCATACATCGTAACAATTTATTTGTGTCTTGCTTCATGCAATTACAAATAAATTTCTACTGTAACTGGACAAAGATTTCGAAAGATTATATCGATAAGTGAGTTTTATTTCATATTATAAATTAGCCGTAGGGCGTGATTAAAATTAAATGCATAATAAAAGAATATCCCATTCTAAAGTGATCGGTAAATAAGAATACAAATTCTATAAGTCTTTGCAGAAAATAATAAATTTTTGACGGTATGTAAGTCATATAATGCATATTTAACGTTGTTCTTGTAGTATAATACACCTTAGGGTGTCAGGATTGGCCAAAGGAAGACCTCCCTAAGGTCGGTCTTTTGTTTGATATATCCTGACACCTTTCGTTATGTTATACGACAAGAACAACCTTACGATATGCATTATCTTTAACAGATTTGGTCTAGGTATCTTCACGTTATTTAAATCTTATGTACTCCCTAGCCTAAAAGTCGTTTGGTGGATTTATGGTTGGAATGAACGTATTAATCCATTCATGCCCGTTTCAATTCCTTCTTTCAAATGAGGAAATGCTTTGTCACCTCGAATTATGATCCGATATAGAACAATGGCATTCTATAAACATTTTGTATGCATACTTAAAATGTGCATATTGTCATGCTTTATATATTTCAGAACCATTTAGAAAAAAAAAACAGATAGTTGAATTTAGTTTTCATACAACTTTGAAAAATACGCTTTTGTAGTTGTTTGTTTTTTACTATTTTGCAGAGAGTGTATACCTTTATAGAAGATTTGAGTGGTTCCAGGATTTTAATTTAGTGAATGAAAATCGAAATTCTGAACTTATAAGACACAAAATAGCAACTGGACAATAAATAATTCACAAAATAAGTACAATCACTGTCAAAGCCCGAACAAGGAAACGAAGAAAAGACAAACAACGGTCAGCTAAACTCTTCACAGAAAACAATACACTAACAAACAAAATCCCCATAAAAACGGTGTTGATCACATGTGCTTTAGCAGGTTAAACATATCCTGATAACTGGCACCAGTCACATTGCTCATGGATGTATACGATACTCATGACGTGAGGAATACGTTTGATACGGTCGACAAGTTTAGAAAGTGTTGATTGAATCTAACAGAGAGCATAACAGATATATGTATACATTTGTGTGAGAATTGTCTGGATGGTTTTTATAATGGACAATTATCTGAAATAAATCCAAAACATCCGTTTCTTCTCTCTCAATATATGTATCATGGTTATAAATTGTTTGAATAAGGCCTTAGAAAATAGTGGAATTAATTCTTTTTGGAGTGTCAAAAAAAATCATTTAGAGTACTTGCTAAATAGCATGCTCATTCCGATGATTTCGAATCTGTTCAAAATTTAGTTTTTGTACCTTATAAACCACTTTGCCTCAAAATCTCAAACTTAGTTAAATGGGCATTTAAAAAGTCAAAATGCGAATATTTATGTTCAAACTCTTTTAGGTCGTTTTTAGTAACAACAATTAAAAGAAGTATGTCAATTGAACCTGCTTTGGTACGATAACTGCGCTTGAATTTTTACTAGATGACATCTTTGTTGGCTACTGAGATTCCGTATCATCAAGTTGTCGGAATTTCACTAACTGTGCACGACTTATTGCGGACCTGTTTCTGTATTGTTACGAGTACAATTGTTACAATTTATGACTAAAATTAGCAAAGCAAAAACTCATCGAAAGAACATCTGATGCAAAAATTTAATAACACTTTTAGACATTTTAATCATATATTGGCTCTCAATAAAGACGATTTCAGTATGAACATTAAGGAGATTTATCCTGCTGAACTGATTTAAATAAAGTTAATACTAACAATGAACACTGCCCTTTCCTGTATCTTGATATCTATATCTTTTACAGGAAGCTTGATAATGAAATCTACGATAAAAGAGATGATTTTTCATTTCCGATTGTTAATTATCCATTTTAAGATGGTGACGTTCTATTGGCACCATCTTATGGTATTTAGATATCTCAACTTGTTCAATTCGCACGTGTTGTTAACAACGTATTTCTTTTCAACGAAAGAACTCTATGTATTTCGGAAAAGGTATTACACCAGGGTTTTTGATATTCCAAACTTCTCAAAACATTTACTAAATTTTATCATCGGTACAAGGACATCATTCGTAAATATAAACCATCGTACACACATACGTTCAGGTAATTCACATCCCATCTGTTATGGTAATATTCTATCAAAAGCACAAAAATGTAGTATTCACCTTGAAAGCTAACCAAACCTTTTAACCGACGTTTTCAGAAAGAATATAGTTACGATACTGTTGTCAGGTCATTAAAGATTGCAGTTTTTGGAATTAATATTGATTCACTCATATGGTCTTTACATCGGCAATAAACACATTTATTCTCAATCTAGATTTTTGCATAATACGGGTTATGTTCTTTTCGTATACTGTATGATGGTATGATACTCAACCCTTAACTGGAGTAGCTTCAAGTAGTCCTTTGTTAATTTATGTTGATCATTGTCGTTATGCTTAGTTTCACCTGGTACCTATTCTAACATAAATTCGGACTTCTTTTAAACTGAGTTGTACTGAGCGTATTCCTTTGTATTTGTTTAGTCCATATTGGCTAGATTTATCGAGGGAGGATTGAGATCTCACAAAAACGTTTAACCCCGCCGCATTTGTTGCGCCTGTCCAAAATAAGGAACATATGGCCTTTACTAGTCTTGTATGTTTTTTTTATTTTGGGTCATTTATATGTTTCGGAGTTTAGTGTGACGTTCATTTTCGCTGTACAAGTATTCAGTATTGTTTAAGGCCAGCTGAAGCCAGAATCTGGGTGCGAGATTTTTCTCGCTGTGTTAAGAACCATTGGTGGCCTTGGGATTTTTCTGTTCTTTAGTCGGGTTGTTGTCTCTTACACTTACACTAACAATGCTAACCATACTGAGCAAAACATAATATCAGTAACACTATTCATGTATTTGCTACAATATTTATTTCATTTTCACTTTACTCTGATAATCTTTTTATATATATATATATTGATTTAAATTACATTTATGAAGGTCCTTATAGCTACTAAATTTTAAAAACTACAAAATTAATATTTTGTTAAAAAATAGTTTAAGAAAATATGAGAAACAGTAACATTTTGAAAAAAAGAAAATAGTAGTGTCAGAGTATATAAGAAACAATAACAAAATTGAACAGATTTGGTTTTTTTCGAGGGTATGTCTAATATACTTTACAAAAAAAATTTGCATTATTCTATATTTTTGTAAATGAATGTTTTAATTAGACTCCACCATGCACTCCAAAAAGAGACTTACTTACATTGACATAAATGCTCATTGTTACGTCAATTGCATATGTAATATAGCCGTTTAACATGATAACTAGGCTTCGGTTTTCTTTTTTAGGGCTTTCAATGACATACAAAATGCTGCCAAGTCAGGAACCTTTAGCCTTTGTCAGTCTTGTGTGTTTTTTAGTTTCGTTCATTTATATGTTTCGGGGTGTAGAGTGGCGTCCATTTTCTAGATCTAGATGTCGTATATCAAAACACAGAGAAACCAAGGCAAATCAGAAAAGAGTTCAGTAGCAAATGAAAAACAGTCAAATATATAAATTCAAACATGCTTGTTTAGCTGATACAATACACATGAGACATACATTATTTTATTTGTATGCTATTGTTGGTCATGTATACATTAATACATTCTTATTCATCAATTAGTAGCCGCATGTATGGCCTTCAATACGTTGGCGGCATTTCCCTCAGCAGTCAGTTGGCGACTTTTTAATTGGCAAAACTTCTGTATCAATCCTACATACTTGTGAGACATAAAATAGACCTTGACCTCATTCTAAAGGTCTTGTAGTCTTGTTAAGTATTTTGAACATTAAATAAAATTTCAATACAATAAACAGGATAAATCAACAATATTTTGTGTGCAGAATTATAGCGATTAAACTAACTAAAAAATCTTTTGTTGGAAGTATAGATTATCATTTGTTGCTGATACAAAATTTGATTGGTTACCGCCGTTATTCGATGCAAAAAAAAATGAATTGCAATTTTGTAAAAAAAAAAAATCCAATAGCAACAAATAACGCTAGCTAGCATTTTGAGTGCAAACATGGAACCCTAAAAGTTTTTATATAGATTGGAAAATGGAAACGGGGAATCCGTCAAAGAGACAACATCCCGACCAAAGAGTAGAAAACAGACCAAGGCCACAAATGGGTCTGCAACGCAGCGAGAAAATCCCGCACTCGAATGCAGGCTACAACTGGTTCAGTAAGCGCCATTGATTTCCAATGGCGGTAATGGTAACATTTTCTTCAATAGATCAGTCCATATCGTGAACTTGGATATGTATGATAGCTCATTTTGAAGGGTGGCAAGCGTTATTACTTTTTCCGTCTAGTGCCAAACCCTGAAAGATAGTGAAAAATTTCACTCTCCTCATGAAATAAGCCCTAATATCTGACTTTAAAAATCTGTCCTTTGTAATCGCTTGTTCAGGTTTATGTTTTTTTCAATTTTTAATCACATCACACCAGCTCTATAAAACACCATTCCTAGTTCATTTTTTTTTTAAATCGCAGCTTCCACAATTGTATGGTTGATTAATATGTAATGAGATTTATAAATCTGTCTTCCTCGTCTCCAGTTGGTCCATTAGGGATATTGACCCATCAGGCTCCTAAACAATAATGTATACTAGTTTAGCGAAATAGACGCTAAACTTAACTCCGAAACATAAAAAACCAAAATTAGAAAACACATTAGATTAACAAAAGCTAGAGGTTCCTAACATAAATGTGACGGGTTTAACATGTTTTGTAAGATCTCAGCCTTTCCTAAACACCTCTAGCCAATTTGGAATAAACAAACATACAGCAATACGCACAGTAAAACTCAGTTTAATAGAAGTCCGATGTTAAAATATATAACAGAAAAACTTAGCAAAATAACGGATCAACCTTAATCAACAAAGGACTACTAGCAGTTACTGAAATGCTAGCTCTAGATCCATTAAAATTGATCGAAGGATAATGTCTTCATCATATGAAAATCAAGCAAAGTCCCTCTAGTTTGGGGTTTAGTAATGTCATCATAAGTTATACGAGAAGAACATAACCCGTATACTGCCAACAACTGGTTTTAGAATAAATGTGTTTATTTCCGATGCAAAGACCTTATGAGTGCATCACTATTAATTCTAATCTTAAACGACTCGACAACAATATCGTATCTTTATCCCTTCTGAAATTTTTTTTTAAAGGTTTGGTTAGCTGTTTAGGTGAATGACGCCTTTTTGGTCCTTGTATCAGATGTCCATAATGTCTGCACGTTGATTTATATATACCGATGATAAAATGTAATAAAATTTTGTAATATCTAAAACCCTGGTGTAATGCTTTTCAGAAGTACAGATATTTCTTCGGTAAACTCAAATGCATTGTTACATACACGAGCGAATCGAAAACGTTGAGATATAAAAAAAATGAAATGATGACAAGGTAACTTCGCCATTTAAATTGGATAAATAACAATAGGAAATAAAAACACAATTCTTTTATCGTAAATTTTAGTATTAAGCTTCCCATTGAATATATAGATATCAAGATCCAGGTGAGGGCAGTGTTCATTGTTCGAATTTTTTGTGTTTATATATAGTAAGTTCAGCACTGACAACGACGTGGCAAAATCAAAATCGAAATACGAAGGAAAAAAATAACATGTAACAAGAACCCCACAAATTACTATTTGGATAGTTGGTGCTCAGACAGTAAGAGCAGATCCTGTTCCTAGCTCTAGTGTCCCCTGTCGTGTTGCTCATTGAAACATATTTGGGGATAAGTCTCAATCGGTTGTGTCAAAATCGAAGAAATATGACCTCTTTGTGATTACGATATTTGAAACACATATGTTGTTATTTATGACACAGATATTCCATAACAGTCAAACAACTCGTGGTGGTGTGCGTAAAGGTTTCGAAGGGACGAATTGAACTCCACCACTAGGAACTCTTGATTTAAACGCTTCGTTTTTAAACAGTATCCCTCTATCAAAGAAATCATGATAGGAAACTCAGGCACTAAAAATCGTATCAACAGGGAGATAAATACTGTAGTAGTTTCCCTCTCTTTGTATAGTTTTCGTCACCTATCAAAGATGTTAGTGCTTTTCCCTTTCTGTATTTCGAACTTCTCAATATAGTGCTCATCATAACGTGTTGGATTGGTCACAATGCAAGATTTCCAGAATATTTACAAACGGGCTACCCTTTGAGAGCAGTCGAATCTATTAAAATGTAAAGGAAAAGTTTGCATTATTGTATTTCATTGAGCGCTCAGACCCTCTCTTACGCCGTACCGTTTAATAAAAATGCATACCTTATTGATTTATGTTCGTTTATTTATCATGTTAATCGATCATTTAATTACGATGTCGATGTATAGTGCATTATCAAATTCATATTAGTAAAGTATGTACTAATATCTCTAATCAATATAGGAACCAATTCACCTTTTTTCTTTATAACAATTAGGAGATGAGGTATGATTGCCAATGAGACAATTATCCCCTTAAGTTCAAATGAAGTGGATGTAAGCAATTATAGGCAACCGTACGACCTCCAACAATGAGAAAAACCCATACCGTGTGGTCGGCCATATAAGGCCCCCACATGAAAAATATGAAACAATTAGTTGAGACAACTAACGGCCTTATTTATAACAAAACAGTTTTCGAAAAACAAATATGACAGACATGAACCAACGACAACCACTGAACTACAGGTTCCTGACTTGGGACAGGCACATAAAGAATGTGGCGGGGTTCTTTGTATTTTTAGTCGCATCTTTTTATACAAAACATTCATCATATATTCAAAACATCTGGTTGTTTTCATGAGTTATTTGACGTCTCAAAACTTTCGGAATTTGAATTTGTCATCCATGTCTGAAATATAGGGTAATATGTCTTTACCCATTGCACTTGCAACATAGAAATATGATATCGGAATGTAGCGCTTTCTGAATTTGAATACATAATACAACAAACACATTAAATAGTGGCCTAAATTGGAAAATCTGGAAAAGCCAACAATTCAAGAAAAAACAAACTATAAAAAGTCTACTTTGTAACTCGTAGGATTCAAATTTCTTGAAATTCTTATTTTTTTGTCAACAGGTCAATGTTTATATTTTTGACAAAATTAAATAAAAATTTGACTAGCAAAATCTATTTGTTCAAAGTGACCCTTAATTAATGGCCAACATTATGAACATAAGTCTTGTCATGAATATTATCTAATAATATATTAAGCAAACAAATGAAAAATTGTCTTGATACTCTTAAGTTTAGTTTCAGAAAATTAAAATAAAGGTTTTATTGCAATGTATTCATACAGCAGTTGTTTTTTTTTTTTTAATTGTATCTGTTATTTGAAGATGTACATCAACCATTTGATATACAAATTCAAACGAGACAATAATATTGGTGTTTATTCAATATTGATATTGAAATTCTAAACATATTAAATTTTACTTTAGTATTGTACAACATTGCGTTTTCTAGTAATATCCATGTATATAATGTTATATTTTATAATCTTATGAACCTGCATTGCAGAAGCTGATACAATGGTATAGAATACTATTGTTCAAAATCTACTATATATATATATATGTAGAAAATCCATCAATTATATCATGACAGGGCATTGTATAGCCTACTTTACATTATTACTTTTATCATTGATGAAGGACGGACAGTGGTCATCGTCGTTCTTTGATAGTTGTGAACATCGTCGTCCTTTGATCTCTAGTTTCATTGGCAATGATAACTCTTTTTCTCATATATCGTCTATGTTCGAACGATTTAAATGGTATGACAAATATGATGTTGAGAGATAACATATTTTACAAGATGAAATATTTCCTTAAATTCTTTGAACAATCCGTTCAACAAAATAACAATTTATTTGTGTAACTCTTTATTTGCATATAAAGCTTTAAGAAAACATCATGTTCAAATTTATAATGAAAATCAATTAAGAAAAGAAAGGAACTAATTATGCATGCATTTGTTTTTGTTCCGAATCATCATACGAACCTTGAAAAAACGTGTGCGATGGGATGAGTGTTGTAGTCTACATAAATATTAAGCAGTTTATCACATATTCCTAGTTCCTGAAAGTTATCATAAATTGAATGTACAGTTAAAACCCATTGAGTTCTCAAAATAACATAGATCAATGAAAAACAGGAAATAAAATAAAAAGTTCATTACCAAAATTATCTAGGGATACAAAAATATAACGTTAAATGGTATTTGAACCCAACGTGTGATATCTTACACTTCGTTTAACACATTGCTTTAACAACAATTTGAAAGATGTGTAGTAAAAATGGCACATTGTTTACATTTGTCAAGACCACCAAACAAACTTTAATGGACAGTCTATTCATTGGATTAAAACTTGGTAGCATATGGATTTCAAACTTAATTTTGGATATACTTGTTCTTGCAATTGTAACATTTTTTTAATATGACAACAGTATAAATGTCTTCGATTCTAGCAGTAAGGGTCTATGAAGAATTGTTACTATAGGTATTAGCAAAGTTGATGCATTCGTATACTTTACATAGATATTAAAATACAAACTGTCTCATTCAAAGTTGATTAGCTGTGTAGCTCCCACTGTCACTTACGATTCAACCTAAATACAATGACAAAATTGTTACACCAAAAAGTCGTTTTAATTCCAATGCAATCTTTTGTGTTCTTGCTTATCGTTTTTAATAACTGATAAATTTAAAGTTAAACATATAAAGTATTCCAATAAAATAAAATGCATAGTATAATTGAATTGACTCCTTTGTCCCTGGGTGTTCCATAAATTTGACAAATTGTAATTATTCAATTTGATAGTCAGTAACAAAATAGTACAGGCAATTTCAAATATTTCTCCCAATATCGTTTGTATAATTCAAGACACGTATTTCATTGCTCATTAAGGTAAATTTAAATAAGAAAATATGAAGTGAGTTTACCTCAAATGATATCTTTTTTTATATTGAAATATGCCGTTTTGTTTACAATTATTATATTCTTCTCCATATTATCAACAACAAAATATACGCAAAGAAGTGAATATTCATTGCCAATGAAGAATCAAATTGATTAGCCAGCCAGGTTTTGCAAAAAGGCGATGAATAGGATGAATGCTTGAATTTTTATTTTTCTTTGAAAGGAAGTGAACATTGTGAGGGACTTTTTTTATGAAAGCAATACACAAGACGTTTTGATGTTCAAAACTCGTAAATCAATTTTTCAGTAAATAAATCAAAATTAGAAAACTGAAGGAATCGCATATTCCAAACGGACCACGACCGGATGTGTCGACCTAATAAGAATTTTCTATTGATATGGATTCATTTCGGGTCATACAAATTCAAGCTCAGTAAAAATGTCTGTATTACATTTGCATTACTGCTAAAATCTAATAGAACTTGAAAATGGTATACAGTGTGGTTTAAAATATGGGCAATTGTATTCACCAAACATTGTGATACTCAAAGGCATATTGTTACAGACAAGCTTATCCGTCCCTCGACTGGTTTCCTCGTGACACCAATACAAACTTTGTTTTAATCATAAAGACCCAAACATACAATCCGATAAAGAAATTTTCTGAACTTTATCATATTTATATTGTAAAATATCTAGAATTGTAAATTGAGGGTCCAGTACATGAATATATTCCTCGTCCTATACAGATACATGTGTGTAGGCAAATAGAGGCTGATATCCAGTTGAAATTAAACAAAAGAAATGCTACTCTGTATTAGAGAATTTTAAAAAGGCCAAGTTGGTATATTTGAATTGTTTACATCTGTTTCTATGGGCTTCAAACGTTTAATGTAGGTGCATGATTTAGGTTTTTACGCATCTTATCTACCTGCTTCGAGTGATTGTTAAATTTAAATTAAAGACAAATTTTCACAAAACAGTCGATTGTGGTAGGATCTTTGTGCATAAGCATAAATTTCGCCGATGAAAATTCCACAGAAAGATAAAAGATTGATCTTTTCAAAGCATTAATTTGCATCTCTGCCCCCGCCGACAGTTTCTTGAAAAAGTCCTAAAAATGGGCAATACTTTTATCAATAAGAGAAAGTCGAATACACCTTTTTATGTTTAGGGGTGTTTGAGGTGACTATTTTATGTCTTGCAAACGTATAAAGCAAAAATATTTTAAACATTATCGTGCTTTAGATTCTATTATTTTTATATATTTAGGCTAGAGGTTAATATAATAAAACTCACAGTACTAAAAAACGAAATATATTGTCAAGTGAAATACCTTTCTAATGAGTCATAATAACAGAGTATGTGTGTTTGAATAACAAATTTTTACTGAAAACCTTTGACGACAGACTTTAGAAGTGGATCTTAAAAATGCATTTTTTTGTGTGTATTATCTACGGTGATTCGTATTCAACCTTTGAATATTTTAAGTCTGCACTTTCCTCGAAATATTTATTTAGATTTCTTTTTGTGTTTCTGAACGTTCGAAAATTCCCCTTAAAAACCGATCAGACAAAGTTTTAAGTTGTCTTAAGGCCTAAACGTACATTAAACGATGCTTAAAAGCTAATACATTTGGTAGATACATTTGTCTTTTAAAAAAACAACTGGCATATGAGGATCGTGATGATGCTATGTGGACAAATTTATCGGTTTTCATAAGCTAAAATTACAGCGTCAACCCTACAATGGCTTCCATTTTTACTATTGAAAACTATAGGTGGCGTAATGGTGACATAATCAACCAATGGCAACTAGTCGTCTAAAAAAGTGTTCTTAACGTTTAGCCGATGGCCTAATTACATGGTATGTACATCGTGTGGTAAGGTCGGTCATAAACAAAGTGATTCAATGATTGTATGAAAATGACCTCTCTGAAACCAACCATCAGACTATGAGTAGGGATAGTAAGGAAAAATTATATACATTTAAAATAAAAATTATCAGTATTAAGTAAGACAGATTACTTTTCCATGGAAAAATCACTTTTAATTGTTTAATTCGGACAAGAAATGAAAAGTACAGAGCAATTTTAAGATGATAAAATTGAAGGCATTTTGGGGTTATTTTGTCGATTTGACAGATATCCAATTGTTGGACTTTTGACAAGTAAATTATTCATCAATCATATAGGTCAAATATAGAATTTTTTTACTGTTTTTGCACATGAGTAGATAGATAACCAAAATTCTGAAGTTTCTTAGATGAAACATTTATGATGAATTAAATCTGAAGTCTCAAGAGTTCATTTTTTTTCCATTTTTGCCAAAATCTACACTTTTAGACATGCAAAATTGACTATTTTTGGCATAAAACCATTTTTAAAATGATTTCCTTAGGATCAAAACATATAAAACCGGTATCTTTTAACGTATTTCTTTTAAAAGTGTAACATTCAAAGTCTCAATTCAAATATTTTTATTGCAAAAAATTTTTTTGGTGTTTTTCACTAAAATTGCATAAAATTGTCTTTATTTTGAAGGAAATCTAAGATTTTTTTTCAAAATTTTGAGTTGAATTTTTTATCTTTCAGATATTATTACAAATATCTTGTAAATATAAAATGAATATATAACTGTAAAAATAAGTGAAAAAGAATTTTTATTACCATGGCAACCAATTTAATGCAAAAGTAAAAAATAAAATTGAAAATTCGAATTTTCCAGGACAACAATACTTATTCTTTAATTTTTCAACAAGTTTTAAGATACATATGACACGTTGACTTGATTGTATGGAGTGCACCTAAAGATCCGAAAGAATGAAAAACCATGCAGGCTACAAGGGTATCAATGGTAGTGAATAAAATTGTTTTCAATAACGTCAATACGAACTTATTGAATAAGACAGAAATACCAGTGAAAAATGACACAGTTGAATTTTGATACCAAGAAATAAAGAAGTTATGGCATAATAAGTCGATATCTATGAATGTTATAACATCTACGATAATCAGACGTGCTCCATTGGTGTCGTGTGAGTTTTCTCATTGGGATTAATACCACATCTCCTTATTTTATAGGTTATAGAAATAACAGCTCAAATATTAACTCCAGACTTCAAGCTAAGGCATTAAAATATATTTTATTCTTCAACAACACTTTCAACAGATTTCTTTTGATTAGAAAGCAGATTGTCTTTCTTCTCTTTAAGCAACTGTTTTCTTCTTTCATTGGATACTAGTTCATTGTCGTCATTACAAGCCAATAACAAATTGTTTTTGTGATTTAGAATTTTCACGAAATTTAACATTAATTGTTCTGAATTCAATTTCTTTTGTCTTTAGAAAAGAAAAGAGTTTGTGTTCAATATTTGGAAGGATAATCACAAATTTGTAAAATGTAATTTGAGCTTTTAAGGCGGCTTTTTTCATTTTCAGTCCTACATTTCTGGAGCATTTCAGTTACATCTTGGCCTGTGTTACATGGCTGTAAATTGAGAATTTGAAGGGTATCTAATGCAGTCTGTTTATTTTTTAAGCTTTGAGCATCTCGCCTCGCCTTTTCGGTTTCCTTTTCTTTTAACTTTTCAAGACGTTTTTGTTTTAATTGAATTTTACGCTCATGCCATTTACTGATAAATTCAGTCGCCCGTTTCATAGCTAAAGTAATTTTAGCATTTTTAATTTCAGGATCCATTAAATCAAGCCATTCGACAGTTTTGTTGTTAACCCACATTAAAGTAGCCTCTATGTGTTCAATGGATGAATTTGGTTTAAAGTGGCGAATCTGCTTGAAATCGGCAAAGTTCTTTTCACTTGTACGATTGTGTTTTGGAACCGTTAACGATTCTTCGCGTATTGTTTCGTTATCTGTACCATGACAGCCTTCGGGTAACTGATTTTTTAAGAGACGAGACACAGTAAGATAAAGATGAGTGGACATTAAACTGGCTGATTCTGATAAAACATCTGTATCTGGTAACATATGGTTTGAAAATACCGCATCAAAGATGTCATCTTTGCATGGCGGAACTTCAGGAAACAAAACAGTTTCACCTGATATTAAGTCACTTGGATCTTTTGACCACTGTTTTAAATTTATTTGTAATTGTAGAAAATGTTGATTTAAATCCAAAATGTGTGTTGCAACAGTTTTGCTATCAATAAGCCTCAGAAATGGAGTGGTAATAATTTTTCCAATAGTTGCCACTGATAAAATCTCCTGAAATATTGTTTGATCTTGAAGATCAGATAGCACAGACTTTAGGAGCATATTAAGGGATGATGATGACGATTTTGATAAAAATTCAATAATATCATTTCTGTGATAAACCACAGCACCGGCATTTTCAAATATAATATTGAATCTAGTATGTTCAAATCTTTTTAATCGACAAGTTTTTCCTTTCGAAAAGAGATAAGTTTTAAAATCTTCTGGGCAGCCAGACGATGCGTTACCACCAGACACCAAAGCACTGCAAACAGTACGTATGCATCTAACAGCTGCACTGTCCTTGTCAGACCAACTTGAAAATGTGGGAAGCTGACTTCTTCCAAGTTTACCAGTGCCATCCGTTATAATTTTTTCATATTCTTTTAAAGCTTTATTAACACTATCACCCATATTCGCCAAAAGGTGCAAGTGACAAAACCATTGGTGTATTTCAGCCGCTTTTTCTTGTTCATTTTCTGACATTGTGTCCCAATTACTTTCAAATTTTTGCAAAAGATCAGTCCTCATTTTAACAAATTCATCATAGAAATTTTATTAACAATATGTTGATCAGACATCATGTTTTTAATACTGAGCATTAATTTAGCATAATTTTCGTTGATATGTTCATTTGAATGGGAAACTAAATTCGCTATCTCCAAAAATTGTCTTTAATTGTTTTGACTTGAGTCTGTGTGTCACCCCGTACGTTTTCATTCAAAGATAACGATAAGTTTTCATGGTTAGTTGTAATTTGAAAGCCCAAAAAGTGTCGCTGTGCGTCAGATGTACCATCAAAATGTAATGTGTTTGAATTTTGACTGTGTAACAATACTTCACCAATTTGCATTTTTGCTAGTAAGTTAGATTCCAAAATCATTCTTCGATTTGAAGATTCTGACGGAAGTTTCAATTCATCTACCCCCAATAAATGCTTTAGCACTGAGTTTATAGTTTGGCCGATATGTTTAACTCCTACACCAAAAGAATGCAAGTCTTGAACAACTTGACGGACAGCTGGAAGATACTTCCCATCGGAAAATGTACTAATAGAAATTTGATCATCAAGAAGAACAGTTACCTGTTCCGTCAAACTAGCAATGTTCCTGTTTCTTTCGGAAACTTCTTTTTGGAGTTTTGATATCAGTTGTTTTTGTTCCGAGTCGTTTTGTTTTAATTCATTATTTTGTCTCTTATAGTAAGTTAAGTTTTTTACCGTCTTCCTTTTTTCTGCTTCTACAGTTTTGATTTTGTCTGTATCAAGTTTTAATTTCTTTATTTCATTCTTCTGTGAACAAATTACTTTTTGTGGTAGCTTTCACGTTTTGAAATTTTCTGAGTTCATGATAGTTAAATCGTTTATTAGTTTCCTCCAGCTTAGCACTTTGAGTTTTGTACTTTAATTCAATTCGGAATAACTTTGATTTTAAGGAATGTATTGTATGATCATTGTTATTGCATTCTTTTACAAGAACATCTATTTCCGTTTGCAGTTCATATATTTCATCCAGTGCCATTTCATATTGCAATTTAAAGTCAGCAGCAATTTCAGATGAAATTTCCAATTCTGATTCCATGTTTTGTATTTCAGTTCCTAATTTTGAAAATTCACTTTGAAATTTCACAAATGTATCTAACTTTCTTTTCGTGCTTTCATTCAAGTTTGATTGTTTTGTACTGCTAGTATCTGTCGGGAGAATAAAATTGAATTTAAAAGGTGTTCTAAGTCATAATTTTTCTGATTTTTTGTAATTTCTCTCGCAGTTCAACGAGTTTCTTGTATTTTTGTCTAAGAGCAGCAACAGAGGATGGTGGAGATTCCAGTTTGAAGTGTGGTAAAATGTGCTTGTAAATTTCATGTATAGTATGGTGCTTGGACATAGCAGTAAACATGGACAAGAAATCTCTATTTGTCATTCGACCATTTACAGTAAATTTAACATCACAGTTGGTATAAAGTAGGGATACTTTCTGATTCAGTAGGTCAGCAGATTTATCACATCGGGAAACAACTTTTAACATGTGCCGTTTTAAAGAATCAACTCTGGGAACATGTATATCTGGACAAATAATCTCAAGTGCAGTAATAATATTGCTTGGTGATAAGTTCAACCATTCATTTCTCTCGAAAATTGCAGATAACAGTAAATATGTTATTTCCATTTTGTTTGTGCAAATGCCTATTTCATCTACTTGTAAATCTGTCAAAACAAGAGAAATGGGAAAATATTTAGATGTAATATCTTTTGGTTTTTCGTATTTAATAAATAATTGCATGATACGTTATTCAATATTTTGCAGGCTAGATTATACTTTATTTTATCAAATTACATTTTATTTTATAACAAGATGCATGCAGAATCGAAGATTCTATGTTTTCTAGATTTTACATAGGATAAATAAGGATTTCATTTTCATACCATGCAAGCCAAAAGCCCCCGATTATAGCAAAAAACAAAACAAAACAACAACAATGAGAATGTGGGGAGTTGCTAGATTTAAATTCAAACATAATTTTAAACGCTTTAGCAATTCATATTACATTTAAAGATTTCTAGTTGAAAAGGACATATGACGGACACATTATCATTTCAAGATAAATCTCCAGCAGAAAGTGTACCTTTTGGAATTATTATTTTATAATTTTATTTTGTTGGACTGCTGCCATGTGTTCCTTTTGGTTGATTTTTTAACGTTTTTTTCCTTGAAAGTTGCTTGTCTATAATGAGTGTTACTTAAGATTTGATTTTGTGCATAGTTTATTCTCATTATTTTTATCATGTACTGGTTACAGATCTATTAGCATGCATATTCACAGAGACATAGGACTGAAACATCTGTATTAAACTGTATCTCCAGCAAAAATTTTCGAATTGTTATTTTTATACGTTTATTGTGTTGAATTACTGCCATGTATTCTTTTTAGGGGGCGATATTAGTGTGTATATCACGAATGTCTGGATGGGAGGGTCATTAAATTCCGCATAGTATTCTTTATTTTGTTTGCGTGTTTTCTCTATTCTTTAAATAACTTAAAAGTTGTGTCTGTTATTCTCCATTCCGTTTAATATTTCAACACCCACTATTCTATAATCTTTATTTTTTTCCTCTTTTCTTTATATTTCACAAATGTTTTATGCCCTTTATTCTGCACGTTTTGTGAATTATTCTCTTTGATCCCCATCAACGTATCCCCATATCACGAGTTTCAGTTTCACTGTAGATTTTGTTCATACTTTATTCTATTTTTTCATCGTTTGTTAATTTGAAATTTTAGCATTTCTTTGCCGTATTTTCTCTCTTGTCGTAACTGTAACACTGTAAGTAATGGGGCCAGTAATCTATTTGTTTTTTTCCACCTTTGATTTTAGATAATTATTTTTAGAACATCTCAGCCTCATTTGTAGATTTTTAGAAAATCGAACTAATCTATTTTTATCGTCTTTACGTTCTAGAAATTAACCTCAAAATTTATCGGTTTGTGTTATGTTAAAAATCATTCAAAACAACTCCGATGAGAGTATTCTAAAGCGAATATTGCGTAAAGAATGATGTATTTGCATGAAGGACCTGAAGATTATTGTTTAAATGTGCGGACTATGCATATAAATTATATTAATTACCAGGAAGCGTGTTGCAATGTAGCAAATTGTCAATGGCACTGATACTCCAGCCGGTGACGTTCTCAACGTTTTCAAAATCCATTTTAATGTCTTGTTGGCAATCTTTGTGATGTTTTCGGGGTAGGTGGCAGACGATGGAGAGAACGAGACATGAGAGTGCGTTTAGGTAAATGTTTTGAATTTTACGATTATGTAGGTTTCGAGTTCATAGCTTCAAGAAAAGATTAATAAACTTTTATTTTTAAAGTTTAATTTTGAATCAAATACACTTTTAATACGATCTACTTCTGAAACCTATATAATATGAAAATTTGGAATCTCTACTTTCGTTTTCATACTTGGGTGAACTACCTATAACCCTACCACCTATCCCGGTTTTGCATTGTTTCCAGCTGTGATAAAAATACCGGCAACGTCGGCGGTCAAAATAAACGTCATTTGTGCTATTTCTTCAGGCTTATGTTTTATTATGAAGACATGTTAGTATTTTACAACATATAATATACAACATATCATACAGAAGTAAAATCTGCTATATGTAAGCTTTCTTTATATGTAAAATTTAACTAGTAAAATTAACAAAACAATAAGAAAATACTTGTTTTTCCTTAGTATAAAATTGAGAAAATTGCTTGTCTAAGAAAATTGTAATGCCTTGCTATCCCTACTATGAGTCCGAATAAGATGAAAGTACAAATGACGCAAATGAACACATGTTCTGCTGATGAAATGGTATGAAATCCTGCTGCTACACAGCAACCAAGTTACACAGTTGAAACCCCAACAACAATCGAATTTGAATCTACATGCACATATGCAGATGACATAGATATGTCCCAGTCATTATTGATTCCGAATGAAGGAGAAAAAAAACAAAGCAAGGAAAAGAAAATTGAACATACCCCAAATGACTTCATTTGTATCTGAACAACAGAAGTTTAAATACACTTCTTCAACACAAAACATCAACAGAAATGAGGAAAGGTCTCCAGTTATTCAGACCCATGTTCTGCATGACAATGAGGGCGATAAAGTAAAAATTACAAACACATTGACATCTTAATCATGTCATTTGATACTGTATCAGTACTGTAAATACAAACAGTTTGCAAAAACCCAATAAGAAATTTAGAAAAATATAAAATTGAATTAATAATGTACTGCATAATACATGATATAGTAGATTTAATTTTTTGTATGTTACTAGCAGCAAAACTCATTCACAGCGTTTTCGTGCAAAATGAAACTCTTTTTGGTTGTAGAGACCATTATGAGAGTTGGTTATTTTCCTGAGACAAATATTAATTAAATCGAGACATAGAAAATAATTGTACGTCATAGGTATTGCTTGATTCGATTTAACCAGGGGTTTTTTAATAACAATTTACTTTGGTGTCATTTCTGTATGTTCGAAATCATATACAATAAAGCATAATAACATTTGTCTGCTTAGAAATCGCAGAAATCGCAGAAATTTTTTCAACGTCGTATTGTTTTCAAAACAAAGAGACAGCATCATCATAACTTATGTACAGTAACTGATTGGGAATATATTCTGAAATTATACTGGTTTAACTGTGCATGAATTCGCATATATATGGAAGCGGTTTGTAACATTCATAATCAGCCCATTGAAAATCAAAGTCTTTCCACATCACCATGCATAACTCAGTCATCGGAAAATCAGGTTGTCCAGGTCCTATGTCACTAAATGACATTACTTGGTCTGGTTGACCTACCTATTCCATGTCATTATCATTGTGGAAATTATAACCTCCGATCCAGTATCCATTTACTGGGGAAAAAAAAGATATGAATTACCGTGTAAAAATACATGTTACAGTACCTTTGTTTTATCTACTATTGACGGGTCTTTGTCTTGATAGTTTGGAATACTACATAAAAAAAACTACATAAACGAGAAATTGCAAAGAACATGTTAACGTAGTTGACACGTTAAATAATTCATATAAAGTAAAAGTAAAGTAAAATTAGAACTTAAAGAAACGGCACTTGTTGCCTTACAGATGTGTAGTAATTAGCTGTTATGATCATGTTCATGTGTTTGTCCCATCAGCAATTTAGTTATTGTTGTTTTTGTTGTTGACATTTTTCAATGTATTTGCAATTTAAGAATTTAGTTGTTGATAGTCATCATAGTATATGTTTTAAAGTATCTGCTACATTAATCCACTTTTTTTTAAATGAATTAAAACACAGATAATAACAAGCTTAACATATGTTAGTAATCTTTCTTCATTAAAAACCAAAAGTTGACTGTAGATTACTTGTTTGTGTCATTGCTTTACATATATTATCTTTGATGCATGTCTGTTAATGAAAAGGTCTTTTACTAGTAACGAATTCCATGAGTTGAAGTAGTATTTCAATAGGCGTGTGCTCTCTATTTAAATTGATTTTTGTATTTTTTTTTTTTTTTTTATCAAACAACTATGTATTCTTTATGTTTGAGCTGTACACTTATTGATCTTTTGAAAGAATTTATTCTGAAAGGTTATCAACTCTACACTTCTACACTTCGTGATAATCTGATGGGTCCAGTCATTTCAACCTCACATTTACAGTCTGATCTTAAGCTGTACTGCTAAACCACTATTAAAGGTTATGGGAATGTTGGGCGTAAACCCACATTTTAAAATCCAATATACTTTGTGATCCTGTCCATAGTCAAGAGCCTGTATTATAATTGATGTCTGTTATCTTTGTTTTTTGTTCATTGTTTAAGCATAAATCAAACCAATTTTTTTTCTCTTTTTAAATGTTTAACATTCGGCATGCCACGGAATTTTTAGCTTGCTATACGGTATGGTTTCGATCATTGTTCAATGGTGTGCGATTGGCAATATAACTACATCTCTTTTTTTTATACTAAATCAGAAAACAGTCAGTGGTAGTCATTATCATATTTTGATCTTTTGGATCTTTGGTAGTTTAGCCTCCAAGCAACTGATCGTTTTACATATGGTAAACACATTTTTTTATGGATTTAGATCGTATCTATGCTGACCTCTAGAATATTTCATTTTTATTTTATAGTGCTTGTGTCTCATTGACGTAAACCGCACTACCAAACTTAAATGATATCTATAATAAAACTCCTCAAAGATAACAGGCTTATAATTTTTTACACCGGACGAGTAATTCGTCTACAACAGTTAAAGACCAAATAAAGAATAAAATTGGAAGCATCAAAGACCTAATATTCATATGACAGTTATTCACCTCCGGTATTTCTGGTCCTCACTTCATCTTTAATAAATTCATTCTCCTCCGAAGTTTCCAGTTCCGCCAGCTTACCTCCCAAGCGTTCGAAATTTTCCTAAAAGCATTTAAGAAAAAACTTAAGGTAAAAGAATATTGCATTTCAAAATCATTTAACGTTAACCATATATTTTGCTTCTTACCAATCTCGTTCTTTTTCACTGCAAGGAGAGTGATGATATGCTATATAGTTGACATACAGATTGACTGATGGCATAGCCACAAAGGCGCGAAAAATTTACCAACGTTTTTTTTTCATGTTCAATCTTGCGGTCTTAGTCAGGATACGACATGTCTACATGGAGACATTAACAATTTAAGATGATGATGCATAGATTAGAGACCATATTCTAAAGATTTTAAATCTCATACATTCATGAGGAAAAAACAATTCATGTTAAAGAAAAAACAAATTAGGAAATCGCATAACTCCAAAAGGAGCGAGTCAGGTCGCGTCGTCAGGGTAACCCTCTCTTACTATGCGCGCATCCACCGTCATTTGAAACCACTTTTAGAAAGTCAAAATCAAGATTAAGACAGACTCAGTAAATGTACAGATCTATCGAATATTCTCTTATCTATTACAACACGTTATCTCGCTGGTTTTTTGGATACTTATACGCATACGCATAGGTCAACCAAATATATTCGTGATGGTAATCGTATAACGTATTGATTTTATCGATCATTTGAGAAACCCGTTGCTTTTCACATATGATCCATACTTCACCACGATAGGGATAACAGGAATGTTGATTAATCGTTTTGTTATCATTCAAAGAAAGATATTTATACATTTGTTGTGTTCGTGTTGCTCAGTCTTTAGTTTTCAATGTTGTGTTTTGAACTCTTGTTTGTCTTTTCGTCGTTTTATTTTATTTTTTTTTTTTTTTTTTTCAAAACCAGATTTGCATCTCTTTCTAGGCAACATATTGCTTTGGACGTGCCACATCTTTAACAATCATCAGGACATAATACTGAGTCGATTCCGCTGCTTGTATATTCTAAGGCCCAAAAGGATATGATTAGTCACCGACATGATTTTCAACATACATTTCTTAATTTTGCGTTGATATATTTAGAAAATATACAAGTAATACAAAAACTAAACTTTCGAATTCCATAGACACAACTGACCTTATCTTAATTTGACTATTTTGTGTATTTTAAGGGTTTACTTTCGTCATACAGCTCCTCTAGTGTTTTAGTCTTTTCTTAGTTTTCTTAGTTTTGAGTGTTCGTAGTGAAAGTAAATGCAGAAAAGCAGTTCAGAAACGCACATGCAGAAAGTTTGATTTTTATTTTCTATTGATAATTAGGTACAAAGTTTGTGTCATTGAGAACAGTACTTCAAAACATCGCATAGATAATCAAAATAGAATATCCATTTGTATTTCAAACATATATTCAGCCAATAATGTTTTGTCAATAACATGTCAATATTAAAATTTAGAAAATTTGAAACTTACCTTCGCTGTTTCCCATTGGACATGCCCTTCAAAAATGTAATACGATGAAACACAGAAGTGATTATATTCTGCACATGGCATTGAAACTATAAGTACATAATATACTCATTCAAAATCAGGTGTGTTCTCTATGAATATTTACGTATTTGTTTTATTAAAACCTTCTTTATTATGTCATGTATGTTTCGTTTTTAATCTGACTGACAAAACCCTTTTCCCCCAATCTTTTGTTTTTGTTGTGTTTGAATTTATGACAACGCTGATCCCATCGTAAATCTTCTTTGATTTTACTCGTGGAAATGTCACGCTAACAATAAGAAGCCAACGACCAAGTCATTACCGTAACTGAATATAGTTCAAGAAATATTCTAAATGTCCGATACATATATAGTATAAACAATGAATATATATAGTATGATTGCCAATGAAACAGCTATCATCCAAAGTTTGGGCATAAAAAGCTTCTCAATTATGTATGTGTTCTCTGTTCTCTTACAGCATGTGACCAGACTAGATGCTGTTATCTGATAATAATTTGCCATAAATAAGATTGAAAAGCCAGGTAGATGTCTGTATAGAATAAGAAAATGTGGTATGATTGCCAATGATTAACTAATGAAAGTACTAGGTTTTATAAATTTAATCAGCAGAATAGCCTAAAATCCAGTTTTTTGTCATTTCAAGCTACATTTTTAACTTTACAATGTCTTTTGATAAACTGTTTAATTAAATGCTATCATTATATTTATATACATAGAGAGAACTTACCACTGTATCGAGTGTGATACGATATATTCATCCACTCGAGACAGTTTAATTTTCAATTTTTAAACGCGAGGCACTCCGAGTATTTAAATATTGAAACTTTAACTGTCGAGAGGGGATAAATATCGTATTGCATGAGATTCGGTGGTGGAATTTGTTTCTCAAATAATTTTTAGACGATATGCAGACAATATTAATCTTTCGTTTTAAAAAACTTGCAGAAAGATGTGTTCTTTCTATGTGACCTATGTAATTTATAGCTGCACATCATTAAATGTTACGAACAGTTTCATCCTATATATATATATATATATATATATATATATATATATATATATATATATATATATATATATATATATATATATTCTTTGGTCCTGTATATTCCATATTTTGATTGCTGATTTAGTTGATGAGGATATATATGAAGTTGAAATATTTCAATTTATTTCATACATCTACATGTATGTGTAAAGTTTGCTTTGAATTATAGTGACTGCTTACAATTACATGCATTATGACCAACAAATTGTTAATTTGCATTATTATTATATTTCAGGCCAAATGAATGTATTCAAATAATGAGAAAGTAACCTCTATATTTACACTAAAATTAAAACATAGATGTTATCATGACAACTTGAGAAAACCCTAAAAAGGGAGTATTGATTTTCTAAATGTTCATCACAAATGAATTATTTATAATTTCAAAATTGCTTGGTGGTTAACGATCAGAGATGATATTTTCCATAAAAGTAAGCTCTTATGTTTTGATTTTTTTTTTTTTTTTCAATTTTGTTACGAAATAATTTACTATTATAATTTGTTCAAGTTTGTGCTCATATATTATTTGGTAGAGGTTTAAATAACGATGATTGTTGTCAATGTGGCCTCAAGATTAGTTAATTCAATGTTTATCACTTTTTAATTATTTCTAGAAAGAGAAAATCAGATATAGTCAAATGAATGATCCAGACATTTAGAAAGTCCTTACGTTCGATAAAAAAATAATCTTATTATGTTATAGACACTTACTGTACTGATTTCTTGTCAGAACACTCAAACCGATGGCAGTGTCGGTGGCAATACAACAGTTGTCTGTTCTGTCTAGACGACATATCAATGATTCTTTGGAAAAACTTGCAACATAACATGCATCATCTTATAAACACATTGCTGCGCATGCTGATTGTGATTTCGAATAAACGTCTGTTGTGTATTGTGAAGAAATTACAGTTTTTCCACTTTTGACTGTAAAGGTACTTGTTTTCTTTTTTATAATTTCAGCATGCACGGTACACATGGTACAGTGAGTTAGTGTTGTAGTTAAAATAATCATAGAAATTATTAACAGGAAATCTTGCATGTTCATTTTTAAAGGTAACACAAGTGTTACGATTAATACGTCACAACTTTTAAATATGCAACATAAGTATCAAGATCCAATCAAATTGCATTAATGTTTATCGGTATTTTTAATCATTCATAATTACATGTTGTTGGAAAGTTTAAATAGATATCATCGACTTGTTTGGTTATATCAAAATGATATGGAGACAACAGTTCTTTAAAATATCTTCCTTTCAAATAATTATATCTAAAAAGATTACTGAAAAATACACTTTCAGTGTACAACATTAATCTTGATTTAGAACACAAATCCTAGTGTATGACATGCTAAAATATGCTGTACTTTGGAGAGGACTATCAAATATATTTGATTCATCGTATTGATAAAAGAGTTAGTTAACATAGAATGTTTTATTTATTTTCTCGAGGAAAAAAGTATTAACAACAATATTGGACTCCAATGTAAATTCAAAAGGGGGAAGTCCATAACCTCACAAAATCGAACGTAAGACTATATCAACAAACGGAACGAACGTAAAACAACTGTCATACATGTATTGTCAGAAGAAAACAGGGTATTAAACCTTGTTTATTTTATTGGTAACCAAACCTCCAAATAGAACTTGTATAACAGTTGTTCATAGTTCTGTTATATTGAAAAATTTGGCAATCAACCCAAACAAACATAATTGGTTAATGTTACAATAGTTTGGATCCAGTAGCCAAAACTGTGTAAATACATCTGACTAGAAAATTCGAACACGTACATAAACAAATCTGACAAAGACGTCAACATAAAAATCTGTCTGTAGTTGATCGAACATAGAGTATATCAAAATAACTGTTTTCAAAGATATTTCCGATCTTCCGCAGACCACTTATCTTGAAAAAGTTAATACGTTATATGATTTAATTATCTTTAGCAAAAGCTATTCATTCGTAATTTAAGCACGTCAGCATATTACTTTAGCGTCTCTCTGTGAAGAAAACTCTCACCTTCTTATGAACAAAATAGAAAGAATGCGACATAAAATCTTTCACTCGATATATAAATAAAAGTAGACTTTTTTTATGACATTGTTGTTGGTAGCAAGTCATTTCTTACTTTGGTCATTTCTTATCTCTGCCATTTCGTACTCAAAATTACAATTTTGTACTCACATTTTTCATTTCGTACCCAAGAGAAAAACCATTTCGTACCCTATGGGCCAAATGCATCTACCATTTTGTACCCATAAAAGGTTCAACTGTAGTGCAGAATATATCATGTTTATATATATGCATTTAAACCCGCTGCAATTGTTTGCACCTGTCTTAAGTCAGGAATCTGATGTTCAGTAGTTGTGGTTTGTTTATGTGGTTCATAAGTGTTTCTCGTTTCTCGTTTTTTATATAGATTAGACCGTTGGTTTTCCCGTTTGAATGGTTTTCCACTAGTAATTGTTGGGGCCCTTTATAGCTTGTTGTTCGGTGTGAGCCAAGGCTCCGTGTTGAAGACCGTACTTTGACCTATAATGGTTTACTTTTATAAATTTTGACTTGGATGGAGAGTTGTCTCATTGGCACTCATACCACATCTTCTTATATCTATAGATCTTCTTTTATTTGCCATTTTGACATTACAGTATTGTTATTATTATTGCTCTCTGTTTATATTGTTATGTATATGCATACCAACAGTAAGATAAAATTAATATTAAATCTGTTTGTTTTTTTATTTTTTCATGATTGACTAATTATATAATAAGGACATGTGGAGTATACATCAATGGAACAGTTTTAACCAAAACATGATACACATAAAAATCTTCCATGAGGTACGAAATTGTATATACATGTACATATAAACTTTCCATGAGGTACGAAATGGTATACATACAAACCATCAATGAGGTACGAAATGGTAATCATAAAAATCTTGTATGTACGAAATGGTATACATACAAATCTTCCATGAGGTACGATATGGTCAAAATTTTCAGAAAAAAATGTTTCCGACAGTGCTTTTTCGTAATTTTATAATCATGTTCCTTATAAAGGAGCCTATTCAAATGTTTGATATCAACCTTTTGTTACAAATTTAATACCGAAGTTAGTTCTTGACTTCAAACAATTTTGTTAGTTGGAGAGCACTATTCAGAATTTTCACTTCTGTACAACTGAACAATGAAAAAAGACACTGAACATTAAGTTCTGCGAGGTGCGTTATTGAAGGACCTCTGGGTCATGAATAGATAAACCCTATACCTTCTGTTCTATAGCATAATTAAAAAGATCGTTTGAGAGCATTAACATTCAAATAACTGAACAAAATGAGCACACGCTTCACAGAATAAGACTAAATTGCGGATGAAAAATATCACATCTTTAAGATGAAAACATTCAGATGAGCATTATGAAGGTATAGTTATGGCCGTGATCCCAAATGCATAACTATTCAAAACTTACAGACTTTCAGTTCTCTGCCACGATGTTAACGTTCTCGGAAACTCCGTAAAAATACAGAACAAATGAATGCGTTCTAGTATCGTTTGTTTTGAAATTCGAAGTTTTTTACTAATAATTATTTTCTACTGTTGTGAAAAACTATTTATCAAAAATACATTAATTGTAACATTGTTATTTAAGATAGTTTTTGTATCATATATCTATATCTTAAACTATCATGCAAAATATTTTACAAATATGCATTAGAGTATCGATAGTCTAAATTTTGTCGAATCGGAGAACACATCTGCGACATCACCCACGCTGTAACAATAGTTTAGCATCATTAAGGTCAAGAGTAACAAATTCAGAACTAGTATCGACTGCGTTGAAAAAAATATTACAGAATTATCCAAATACATATTTCTAAATTATTAGAAATTATAATGTGTTACTATCATTTACAACTTTTCAGCTTTTGTTTTTCATGTAATTCAATAAGTATACAAAAACACTTTGAATATGTTTTACGTTTTGTACTGTTAATATGAATTCTCAAAAATATTCATCTGCCTTCGTTCTAATTATATTTCAAAACATTCTATTTCAGATTTCGATCGAAGCTATTCTCTCCTTCTTTTCTATTGCAGTAAAGAATGCCAATCTTAGTGAAAATTACATGTTTGTGTTCTAAATTTGTTTATATTGATGCATGTACAAATAAAATTCAGGTTTTCACGTCACTGTGTGTTAGCTAATTGCTTACCAAATAGTTCAATCTATGCAATGACACTATAAAATCTGACATTATGCAACATTGATGGGAATTTGCAGATGGCGCATGCCATGATATCGGGTTTTTGTTTCCTTATGAATGCACTGTTATTGAATTTCATATGTTTGGTAGAATTAAAGGTAGGCATTAAATTTGAACTACCTAGAATAGATAACGTTTAATCGAAATCAATATACTTCTGGCTGCTAACGACGTATTTTTAATTTTATTTTTAAGCTTACATTTCAAATTAATAGTACTTTCAACATTATTAAAATATAATATGTTTTTGCCATGTTTACCATTAGTACTACAAGAATTTGCTAAAACGCTATCAACATTTATTCTGTCAATAGTTTACAATTACTTTTTCGAATACTGTTTCATTACAAAGGTATTCGATTTTTTTAGCTAGAATTCGTTTCAAGAAATGTATAGTACCTTTCACATCCTTTTACAATATTTGACGGATTGATATGTGATTGCGGAACCGTTTTCTGAAACTAGCTAAATATTGACATATATTTATAGAAAAAAAGTAAAATAAGAAAAAATACTGGTCTCCAAGGAAAATTCTAAACGGAAAGTCCTTTATCAAATGGCTAAATCAAAAGCTCAAACACATCAAACGAATGTAAAACAACTGCCATATTCCTGACTTGTACAGGCATTTTCTTATGTCAAAAATAGTGGATTAAATCTGAATGCATAGCTAGCTAAACCTCTCACTTGTATGACAGTCATTATATTGACAACCATTTGCAAACAAAACAAACACACATAATAGGTAAAAATATCAAAAATCATATTTATCTTTATATGATGACTAGAGATATTTAATTCAATTTCACAAAATCATCCCGATAACAACCAAAATGTTGATATTCAATATCGATAGTCCTGCGGTTTTACTTTTATATAGTATTGTGTACGTTACTTTGGTACGGACATAGTTTATTACAAACCTTTTCTTAATTGTCCGTTTGTTCATTTAGAAATTATTAAGAAACTAAGGTTTCAAATACATGAGACAAAGTTGACCTTAGATGGATTTGGATATATCTTTAGGACCGTTTTGGCCATATAGCTGTTCAACCGTTTCGGTTTTTATGCATACATGCATGGCTTTCAAATATTCGGTTTTGCGTGTGCCGGATGAAGGTAAATTCAGAAAAGCCCTTCGGATGCAAGAAATTTATAAAGTGTTTTTATTTTTTTCAGAAATGCTTTATTTATAGATTTTCGTCAAATATGTTAGTTCTTAATATTATTTAACTATGGATATTCATAAGTAAACTTAACGTTTCTTAGCGTTTACTTTTGATTTGTGTTTTAACAATCTTCATTTTATTTCTCTAATATATAGTTTTACGCCATTTGTTGTTTGTTAAGTTATTAACACAAGGGTTTAAAAATGTTAATAGAAAGGCACAGAAATATATATACATTATTCATATTCCTATACTTTTCGGTTAAATATGAAAATATGTTGTATCTCATATAAAGTAAAACTGTATATTCACTATTCTACAAAATGTAAATAAAAATGAAAATGACTGAGCTGGATTTGGATATTATTTATATATTGAAAAAAATAACAAAAGAATACACCTAATTCATATGTGTATTTTTTTTTTTTTGGATATTTTTTTTTTTTTTTATCTGTTGGAAAATCTACATATGAACTTATTATTTTCTCGGTTTTAATTGGTATTCTTTCACTGTTATTAATGTTTTCCTTTATTGAAAAATTGACAGTGGTTATTAATACTAACCTAAATAGCAATTTAAAATTAATACTTCTTACCTGATATCTTTTCTATAATGCCTCAATAAAATACCAACACCTGCATTGAAACTCCATTTCACTGGAACATCAATACGCCTTTTTTTTCTTTTAAACTCTAACATTTTAAATCATATGATACATTCCGTAAACTTGTGATTATTCATGCGAACAATGTATTTGTTTATTCTATGTGCAATTAATCATTAACGTTCAATACTCCAAAAGTATCTGCACTTTGTCGTCTTGTCCAAATACTGTTCCGTTACAAAAGATTGCATATTCAAAAGCTAGATTCAATTAAATATAACATTGCACTTCATTGAACCATTTTTATAATTGATGTATCATTTCCTAATCGTTTCTGAAATTAACTAAATACTGAAATATACTAGCTTAATATTTTGTTTTATTATTGAAAATACATATAAAATACATATTTCAATAATGTTTTACTTAAGAATTTAGTGTATGTTTTTTTTTTTTTTTTTTTAATTTGTTTAAGTGAAACAATGTTTTCGGCGTTTTAACATTTCGTGTAAAGGTTTACATAAAAAGATCCGGTATTGACGTGAACATTGTCATACCATATCCATATTTCAGAGAACTAAATATTAAGCAACGTCGGTGAATTATTGTCGATCACATAATCAACCACTCAAGTTTATAACGAATATTTTACATAAAGCTTTATTTCTTTTGGTTTCGATGAATACTTTGGTCATTCATAAATTGAAACAATAATTGTCCTATTTTGGACTATATATATTTCTATATTTTACTTCATAACAATCATCAAATCGGATAAAACACGAGGCTTCACTGGAAAACGATAAATGTCTGCAATTTGTCCATTCGGCATAAACTCATGGTATAGTGGATAGTTCGTTTGGCTGTGCATGACATATAAATAAGCTGCCGCGGTGAAGATAAGTCTGATGTTAGTGTGAGGAGAGTGTCATGCTTCCTGTACATTTGGCAAACAAACATCAATCAATGAATCAAATCAAATTCAAATTTCATAACATTAAAATACTGTTTAGCTTTGTGCTGAAACCATCACGTGAAGTATGTATAATTATAGTGGTATTTCGAAGATATTAGTTCTGATATTTGCACAATTAAATCCTGATAGTTTCATTCGTGTGATATTCTTTTAATATCGAATTACATTACACCAAATTATGACATAAAAACATATATTAATCAGTATTCTTAAGGAGATTGGTTCCTAAAAAAGAGCAATATGAATGAATAAACGATACCTTTCGTTTTAGAAAATATACGTCACAATGAACATTCTTGTCCATTTTATTTTTGGGTAATTAGTATCACTCACTCAATGATAACAAATATCAATTAAAAGTGTATTGGTCAAAAAAGAGGCGTGAGATAAAAAGGGGACATTCAAAACTCATAAGTCGAATATAACTGATAACACCATGATGGCACAAAAATAAAAATACTAACAAGTTGACACGACACTTATAAGATAACTTAAGACTGAGTAATCTTTCAAAATGTTAATGTATTGTTCCTTAGAGAACACGGTTAAATGCAAAATATTTTTTTTTAGGAAAAAAACATTGTATCTGATAATATTATGAATAAATGAAAATGTGTCACATGCGTTAGTTCAACAACAAATACTTCTGGTCATATAAATAGATTGTTGCCATTCGATCAAACCTACGGCTAGTGATAACTATTCCACATAAGCTGTGTTACCTGCTCTCATATATATTTTTGCATGGCCTTCATTAAAAGCATTCCTAAGTTTTCGTTTTCTATGACTGATTGCTGTCGTATTGACATTTATACCTGCGTTTTCACAAAGATCAAGTAAAGAATTCACTTTTTTCTAAATCATGAAACAAGTTATAATTCAAACATCAGTTTGCTTTCAAAGATACAATTTGTTAGGTAAAGTTTTTGAAATATTTTTGATCCACAGCCGAAAACTCAGAGGGACATATTATGTACCCTATGTGCGTTCATTTTGTCCTTCTACTAAATGGTACATAGTTTGTCAACTTAACTTCTTCTACTCCTTTACTTTTCAAAATAGAACGGTTTTCATTTTGCAAGAGGTTTTTGTACATTCGAAAAGTATGCATTTGCCGAGATTTGGTTTTGTGAACTATTTACAAAATAGCAGATAAAGTGTATTAAATTTAGACAATGTTCGTTCAATTTTGTTATATTGCGTTTTCCTGTTTGTCCGGTCAACTTATATTGTTTTACTATATTTTTTGTATTTTACAGAGTGTGTATGCATATACTGAAGGTGTTCATATTTTAAAGATTTTTTATTTAGAAAATTATTGACAAAGTATGGTAACTTGAACGGAAACCCGCATGAAAAGATATCTACAGGTCAACATACGAACATAAACAATATACACCTTGTAGATGATATGTCAATCTCCAAATTGTTTCAATTTAAGGAAAGTTGTAAATAATTGTGACAGAAAATAACAAAGATCTGTCATCAGTTGCAAATATTGCAAGAACTAAATGTTAAGGTATAACTAAAGACATCATTGACAAGGTCCTGACTTCGGGCTGGCACAACTAGCACATCTGAAACAAAGGATATATTAAAAAAACTACGGTGTTCAATATATTGCTTAAGTACTTTTGAAGACTTAACGCTCCGACTGCTCTGTCAAAGTTTTATTCGGGATGATTTAGAGTTCATAAACCATTAACCTACTCAAATGGAAGGCTATTATAAAAAAAGTAGATGCGACATAACAAGCGTAGAACAGTTCCAACGGGAAAACCAACGGCATGGTTAGTGTGTACAAAACAAGAAACGATTGATATACCATGTATACAGCAACAAACGAAAACTACTAAATTACAGGCTCCTGACTTAAGACATGCACATACAGAACATACAGAGTTTCCCGGGTTAAACATTGTTTATTAATGTGTTGGTGTTACCAATTTGTACACCAACATTCTCCATCGACACGGATTTGATGATCGGCATGTTTGGTTCAAACAAGATGGAAAAACAATAAATACAAGTTTCCGTAATCGCATTCCCTGAAAATGATTTAATAAAAATATTTCTTTTTAATTCTACTGCTAAAATTACTTGCATATATCTAGAACAGCAATGCACATATAAAATGTTCACAATATAAACACCTCTTAATAATGTGCATATTTGCTTATTTTAATTTTGATGATTGTTTAACAGAATGATAGGCAGTTAATTTTAATCAGTCATTTGAAACTGTCTGGTCAATTTTTGTTTTATACACAATTATGGATGGTGCTCATCCGATTTACTCAAAGTTTCAAAGTAAGAATACGTTCGCTTACATAACACTTGTAGACGTATGTATGTGCATAGTGTATGGATGATTTCGTTGAACATGTCAAGCTGAAGCCAAAAAACAATTGTTTCGTCTTTGTATATCATGAAACATGCGGGGGCATCATAAGTGTTTAGAAAACATAAGATACTGATCAGAGATAAAATTACGTGACCAAAATATGTGCGGAGAAATACATTTGCAATCAGAATTTTTTTTATCATACTGTTCACAATCAAATAAAAAAAAACTTGATGGAAACGAAAATTCATAGTTCAATTGTAAATCATCAAAATTTGATTATGACAAATAAAGAAAAAGAAAGAGAAGACAACAGCACTCTACAAAACATTACATAAAAACATAAAGTCAGCAAAACGAGCCCCACCAAACACCCTGAGTGAGCTCAAGACTACGGATCACAATCAAGACAAAGTAGATAGGATTATGGCTACAACTGTATGAACATATCCGTGCTCATCTGTAAGCCTGATGTTCGATAACGATCAACTAACTAATGCTGGCGTAATTTAAACTTCCAAAGGAATGACTTAAACTATACTATAGGAACCCTTGGCTTGAAAGTATCGTGAAAGCAGCACATTGCCTCTTTGAATGGAACCCCATGGGAGACGCAGGTTTTGGATTATCGGTTCTCTTGGGAAATTTTACATTTAATGATAACATTTAATCTTCTTGAAGATACACATTTGATGCTGATTTTTTAGTACCCTTTAATCAATTTTAATCAATTAATCAACCAAATGGCAACATTGCAATACATGATGTTTATTGAATAAGTATTGAGTTTTACAGTTTTACTATAATTGCAATGAAATCTAAATATATATCTGAAAATACAAATAACAAGAAGGCGGAATGAGGCCTTTAAAGGAATAAATTAGATGTGGCTTTACAACATTTTGCAATCAACGCAATAAATCCGTGTTGTTCTGTTTTGAAAGTGATAAATATTCACGAATAAAGCATTTGATACATAAGAAAATATTTATGTATACATGACCAGCAAAAGCATATAAAAAGCATGTCTTATGATTTCGTTTTTATTTGTATCAGATAAATCAATATGTTTGAATATATGTGTTGTGGAGCCATTTATTTTCGTGTGTACCATTTTTCGTTGATCGAGGGAAAATTGCGTTTTCGTGGATACTTGATTTCGTTGTTTTGCCAAAGTCTACTTATAAGCCTATAGAACTTTTGTACTTCGATGAACTTTTGAATTCCACGAAAATTGGTAGCCCATGAATTATAATGAATCCACAGTATTTGACAATTGTATATTTTCTAATTTACTATTATTCTCTGATTCCCTTGGTTTCTCATTGTTTTTAGATTCGACAAGTATAACTGTAGCTTCCTGTTCCATCATCTCTTCCTTTGCATATTTCAGATCTCTTTGATACTTAGATGAATGACCTTAATCTATAGTGCCGTGCAATTCCGAACGTTGAAAGAAAACAAAAGAAATACAATAATCATTGTCATTCATATCATGTTTACCAAAATTTTCCAAGTTTATTATTTCTTATTATCATTGATGTCATAAGAATCTTGCGATTATCTTTCTGAATGGATGAGGTCCTCAGGAAGGTCCTGTGATCAAGATATCTTCTTTTGCAACGTCATGTATTTTAATGGTGAATATTTAATGACTTTGTATGTGCCGTATCAGGTTAATCAACCTCAAATTTTCCTTTTTATTCGCACCTTAGCAAAAGTCATCAATCTTTTTTAGATTATATGATTCAAGACGTCGACTTCCATGAATAGGTGAGATCCCTATAGAGACCTTTTTGACAAAACAATAGAATAACCTCGCACAGCAATAAATACGCATTTAAAAAGAGAGCAACTAGCATCTAGAAATATAAATGAGCAGTATTATGTATGTCATTGAAAGAAAGAAAAACCCATCAAAAGGAAACAGATCAAAATCTTGTAATCCAGTAAATCGGCTATATTGCATATGCTACCGACGTAACAATACACATCTATCTCCAGAGAAGTTAGTACATGTGGTGTGGTCTTATAAGAACAATCAGCATTTAAAAAAGATATATAGAATTAGAGAAAACATCTCCTAAGGTATTTTGTACTTTTCCCTAATAAACTAAGTGAAAAAATAAAGAATTTCGGATATCTTTTAATCTGTTCAACCATGTTATTGTTTCTTATATCCTTTGACAATATTTATTTTAAAATGTTAATGACATATTTTCTTGTAATTTTATGGCTTTGAGTTGCTTCCTACATTTGATTATATCATTATAAAAACACCGATTGTCGGGGTTTAGTCTAAAAAGGAATATTAAAGCAAGTACGCAAATATTTTTACTGATATTATGAACTTTTGGTCAGTACAGTTAGTCAAAACACATAATTTGTTATGAAATACTTTGTGCCACAATCGGTTTTTATTTAAATATATTTTGAATGAATGAGTCTTCAATATTTTCACGTGGGGTTGGGGAGAATCTATAGATAAACTATGTGTTTATGAATAAAAATACGTTTTGCCGCCAATCAAATACTTTTATATTTTAAATTAACCCGCGAACAGAAGATTTATAAAAATAGCAACAACACGTAATTGCTTGGTCATACAACTTCTTTCATAATTACAAATAACGTGTGTGGTTTCACGAATGCATGAGGTATATAATCATTTATATAATTGTGTGATATTTGTCAATGATATGCGGTTTACATAACCATGTATAGTTAAAATGCTTATGTATAATAGCTTTAGTTCAAAATATTGCTTTATTTTGAAATATGCATGTATATATCATGCATGTATTAAATATGTATTTTTCTGTGATAATGATATACAGCAAATATTTCATTCGAATGTGTATTTAAAGCTTACTAGTTTACATGTGGAGCAGGATCTGCTTACCCTTCCGGAGCACCTGAGATCACCCCCAGTTTTTGGTGGGGTTCGTGTTGCTTAGTCTTTAGTTTTCTATGTTGTGTCTTCTGTACTATTATTTGTCTGTTTGTCATTTTATTTTTAGCCATGGCGTTGTCAATTTATTTTCAATCTATGAGTTTAACTGTCCCTCTGGTATCTTTCGTCCCTCTTTCACAAGCTACGTATGCCTCTTTTATGGAAATATTAACATTGAAGAGGTTTTTCTATTTGTTTATTTGTAAATATTGGGGAGAATCTATAGATACACTATGTGTTTATAAATAAAAATACGTTTTATCGCCAAATTATATAATAATGTTCATTTTAAATTTACCTACGAACAGAAGATTTATAAAAATAGCAACAACACGTAATCGCTTGATCATACGATTTCTTTCATAATTACAGATATTTGTGTGGTTCACGAATGCAAGAGGTATATAATCATTTATATAATTGTGTGATATTTGTCAATAATATTCGGTTTACATAATCATTTCTAGTTAAAATGTTTATGTATAATAGCTTTAGTTCAAGATATTGGTTTATTTTGAAATATGCATGTCGTTTGTTGGTGTGGTTCATAAGTGTTTCTCGTTTCTCGTTTTTTATATAGATTAGACCGTTGGTTTTCCCGTTTGAATGGTTATACACTAGTAATTTGTGGGGCCCTTTATAGCTTGATGATCGTTGTGAGCCTAGGCTCCGTGTTGAAGACCGTACTTTGACCTATAATGGTTTACTTTTATAAATTGTGACTTTGGATGGAGAGTTGTCTCATTTGCACTCATACCACATCTTCCTATATCTATTTAAGTCTACGTGTAACATGTAAATACTTCAGAATTTGTAGTTCACCTACAGGTACATGTATACCCATATATATACTGCAGCTGCGCTATTTGCGCAGTCAAATTGCATTGACAGTATAATCATTTGTTATATACAGTCACTGACCTTCCGAGCCCTTATTCAAACACTTAAACTGGATGACAGTTGAATAGAGAATAAAATATCACAAGTTTGTAATGACATTTAAGTGCATCAAAAATGATGCCGCACCATATCTTACTAGCAAGTTTCATTATGTTTCAGACAGAAATCCATTCCCTTGAGAAATGGTGTTCAAGGAAACCTCATAATCCCTAAACCAAAAATAGAAATGTTCAAGAAACTTTTATGTATTCTGGATCATTCTTGTGGAATAATTTGCCAATATCATTAAGAAATATTACAAATGTCATGCATGTATCAAATGTGTAGGATTTTTTTTTTTGTTGTTGTTGTGATAACGATACACAGTAACTATATTGTTTTAACGTGTAATTAAAGCTAACTGGTTTACAAGCCCCCACGCCTCTAATACGGAAATAATAATATTCAGGAACGTGTTTCTATTTGTCATGTTTGTTTATCTGTGTCTTCACAGATATATGATCACTTTGTTTCATATCATAAAGACACCATGCGATACCATTTATAAATACATTTGCCTATCGGTGAACATAATTTTTTTTTTTTTTGAAGTCTCATAGACTAGCTCAATATTTATTTGCAAGCTTAATTTGTATGGGAATGGAGATATATGAATTGTGAAAAATGGTTTACAAACCTTTTTATTTACTATTGTCAAAAATATTTTGTATACGTGTAATTTTCTTTCTTTTTATGAAAGTGACACAGTTGTAAAATTAAAGGGTGTTCCTATTCATAATAATATTGGTTAATATTACATAAGTGCAGCCTCAAACGATTTCATATACACAACGATACTTAAAATGTAACGTGACGTGCACATAGTGTACAAGTAGTGTGACAGTTGACACAGAAATCCTTATCATTTCTTTAAGCTGAAGCTTATGACCTTTGTCTAATGATTAATAGGTAAATTGAAAACAACATTCAAACCTATGATTGCGTTGGATAAAAACCGCAATGTTTATACGTGTGCATGCAAAACAAATTTCTTGTTAGAGGGGTCTAAATACAGCACAAACAACAATTTCCAAAAGACCAAAAAAGTGAAAAAGTATATTTTTACAAAACGCATTTGACTAACATTTATATATATATAACAATCAAGTTCATGACGTATATGTGTACAAAGCTTCAGGTTGATATGACCAAAAACTACTCTAAACAAAAACTTGAACCTTTATTCAATCAAAACTTTAACGTGAAACGGAACAAACGAATGGACGGAAGAACAGCCGGTAAAACCGGACGCACAGACCACCATACAAAGTTCCCCTTTTCTATAGTAGGCATAAGATTTAAACATGAGCAGATTATATAGACACTTATAATTATAGACACTGAAATGTTAGAGAAAACGTTTGGTTGACTCCTGAACTTTTTTTGTCGTTGATTTATTTGATCATTGTCGTACATTCATTTTATGCATACTTAAAGCATATTTGCATTTTAAAATATATATTGTATCTTTTATCTTAGGAAAATGGCAACTTCAAGTTCTGTGTGTGGAATTTGTAACCTTCGACACATCTCACAACGATCAGTAGTTTGGTGTCCAGAATGCAACGAAGGCCTTTGTGGGGACTGTAAAGAATAACATAGTTTGTCTAAGTTATCAAGAAATCACATTGTAATATCCGTTTCAGACTTTGAGAAATTGCCGTCTGATGTCTTACAAATTTCCCAGGCATGCAATAATCATAACGAACAATTTCAAATGTATTGTAAGAAACACGACTCTGCGTGTTGCCGAAGATGCATATCTGAAACTCACAATAGTTGCAAAGAAATATTTCCCATCGATGATATCATACAAAATGTGAAAACATCTAGCGCATTCGAGGAAATAGAACAGACCTTAATAGAAGTTGCTGAACACCATATTAAAATAACACAGAACAGGGAAACAAATTTGAAATCAATAAAAGGTCAAAAGGAGAAAATTCAGAAAGAAATACTGCAAGTAAGATTGAGCATAAACTCCCATCTTGATCTAATACAAGACAACTTAGTACAGAAGCTGAATGAGGTTGAAGAGAAAGAATGTCTGAAGATACGTAATTTGTTAAAATTACTTAGAAAAAAGAAAAACGAAATCAAAGAACTCAAGAGTAATATGGCTAATATCAGACAGTATGCCTCTGACCTTCAGGCATTCCTTGCTATGAAACATATGGATGAAGTTGCTACCGAGAGTTCTAAAGAAATACAAAAACTAGTTTCTGGTAGTAGTCTTAAAAATCATATCTGTTTCTTAAGGTGGATAAAGGCTTAGAGAGGTTCTCAACAAATTTTCAAAGATTTGGAGACGTATTTGCAAATTATAAACCATCTGTAATCAATATTGTTCAAAGGAAGAATGTTCAAGCACATCTAGAAGCTCCTAAATTATACACCAGATCGATTGATGGCATCAAGCTTACCTTAAAACAGACTATCAGAACAAATGGGGGCATTAAAGGTTGCGTGATACTTTCGGGTGGCAAAATAACAAAAACTAGTGCGTTAACAGATATAGTCAGTATATTTAACAAAGTCGGTTTGCGTGAGTTCAACGTCACTATTAAACTAGACAAACTTTTCGATGCTACATATTATACAGATGACAAGACAATCGCTGTTTCAAGCCAATGTCGTATCCGTGGGCATATACATATCATCTGCATGGCAAAACGGAAAGTCACTAAAAACAATATCATTTGATTAATCAATAGGTGGAATACTGTACAGAGATGGTTATTTCATCTTCTGTGCAGGGAACCAGGGAATAAAAATGATAAATATTTGCGATGAATCCGTGACAACTGTAGTCACTAGTAGCATTAGTCCCAATGCTTACATAACATCGGTTGCTGACTACATTTACTACACGGATTTTGAAACCAGGTCTGTGACCTGTTGTGACCTTCAGGGCAAACCAAAATGGACATTTAAAGAAGAAAGTGTCTTACCTGAACCGTTAGGTATCACTGTAGACAACGAAGGACAGGTGTATGTTGTTGACAACAAGGTTGGAAATGTTGTGGTTATTTCACCAGATGGACAAAGATATCGACAATTTCTGTCCACGAAGGATGGTATAACGAATCCATGGGCTTTAAGTTACGACAGATCAACTGATCGACTGTTAATTGTTAATTAGATGGATAACGCTTTCCTGTATACTGTTACGAAATAGACTTTATTAAAACACAAACACATTTAATTCAATGTTTTTAGAGATCCTATTGATATATGTTCAGTAATGTTAACATGCTTTCTTAAGATTCCGATATGAATGCACGCAATGAAAAACTTTTTATTTGGATTTAATAAGTAATCATTAAAGGTATTTTCTTTTCATCCTATTTTTTCTTGGGTATAGTGTACTGCTTATGTAATTTAACATTCAACAAAATAAATACAGGATAAAATATTCTTGCTTATTATTAGGAAAATTACTAGAGAAATTTGAAATGATTTGCTGCCTTTTTTTTTTTTTTTTTGGTGATACATTAACCTTCCAATGACTAAAAATGAAATATCATTTTGCCTTGAACAATTATTTTGAAATTAGGTCGATATAATGATTAAGATATAACCAACCAATATTTAAACCTTTTTTAGGGGGGGGGTGGGGTTGAGCTTTGATCTGTTATATGCAAATAGAATAGTCAAATGATAGTATGATTTGGTTATTCTATTGTTAGAGTGTTTGTTATTTTGGTTAATTCTTTGTTTATTAGTTTCATCTACTACAGAACGGTAGCGTAGATTCTTCAGAAAAATTTTACTTTCATTTCACTTTTCAAACAGATTGAATCACATGCTCATATGACTGATGGCTGATGTTTGATTAATTGTGAACGTATACTTATTCTTCCAAAGGAACTTATTTGTAAACCATCTTTGATATTTAACATTTTTGGACCAACGATTCTATACCTTTTATTTCGTCAGGAACAAATACTGCAATATGCGAGCAACGTAGATATAGAAAATCCTGTCATTTCATCCGAAAATCTCTTAATATGAGCTAACGTCACCTAGTTGCCTTAATCTTTATATGCAAAGAGATCAAATATCAATTATATAGTAACAAGGGGTCAAACCAGTATCACTCGTACTTGAGACCACCATGACACATAAAATCTATACAGTGCAGATCGCTTACATGAAAACAATTTAAATGCAAAATTTTTCCATCCTAACCAGTTTAATTTCTCAGCTATAAACTTAATCAGAATCAAAATTTTTCAATAAATCTGAATGAGGTCGAGGTCAAATGAAATATTGTAGGCGGACATAACTGCTCTAAAACAATCCACATAACATCTTTTTTTGTCATTTTTACATGGTAACTGAGTAACAGTTATCATTCTGAAATTTTAGTATGATCACCATAGTACGAAATTGTTGACCAAAAGATATATGTCAAGCGGCATTATACCATATACCACAAACAAAGCACATACCAATTGCTATTTATGAATTGTAACGTCTCTCTGATTCAAACAAAACATTCTCTGAAACTGACATTATCAAGATGCTTGATTTCCTGATTGACAACATATTTGTTACGTTTAGAGGACGTGTTTTTCAACAAACAATCGGCATTCCCATGGGAACAAACTGTGCCCTCTTCTTGTCGACTTGTTCCTTTATTCATATGAGGCTAACTTCATACAGGAACTTTTTAGGAAGAAGGAAAAGAAGTAAGCAGTATCCTTTAACTTTACTTCCCGCTATATAGATGATGTTCTCTCACTAAATAATTCAAAATTTAATGACTATGTTGAACGCATCTATCCCATCGAACTTGAGATAAAGGATACAACATATACATTTAAGTCTGCCTGATATCTTGACTTACATCTAGAAATTGACAATGAGGGTCGATTGAAAACAAAACTTTAAGACAAAAGAGATGATTTCAGCTTCCCAATTGTGACCTTTCCATTTCTATGTAGCAACATTCCAGCAGCGCCTGCATACGGAGTATATACCTCCCAGTTGATACGATATTCCAGGGCTTGTATTTCCTATCATGATTTTCTAGATAGAGGGTTGCTGCTCACAAGGAAGCTATTAAACCAGGAATTCCAAGTGGTGAAGTTGAAATTATCCCTTCGTAAGTTTTACGGACGCCATCACGAGTTGGTTGACGTTATGGAATATCCAATACACAGATGATAGCGGATATGTTCCTAATTTCGTAGCTACAATCCCGTCCCCTTTTCCTGAATGTGACCTACCGAATTAGACTTATAACCGGGTTTGTACTAACATGAGCAACACGACGGGTGCCACATGTGGAGCAGGATCTGCTTACCCTTCCGGAGCACCTGAAATCACCCCCAGTTTTTGGTGGGGTTCGGGTTGCTCAGTCTTTAGTTTTCTATGTTGTGTTTTGTGTACTATTGTTTGTCTGTTGGTCCTTTTCTTTTATAGCCATGGCGTTGTCTATTTATTTTCGACTTATGAGTTTGAATGTCCCTTTGGTATATTTCGCCTCTCTTTTATTAAGGAACAGAACTCATAATTCTGAAAATTAACTTGACGACTGGTCTGTTAAATTGAGATTAATGCCATATAATGTCAGACTCAAAAAAATACTTTTGCAGCCAATGATCATTCCAATATTGTTGACCTGCATAATAACTAAGTAACCGATATCTTCCGAAAAGGTAGACTGATCAAAACAGTAAAAGCAAAAGTCAAGGCCATATAGCATGGAATAGACAGACATTTAATCCGCCAACAATAGATTGATAAAAATAACAACGACTGATAATTGAGTGATCAAACGACTTTCTTGTATAGAGATATGTAATGACTCACCTATTGATGAGGTATCTCTACATGTTATGAGATTTTTCATTTTATAGTGATAGTGGTAAATCTATGTTTAAACATTTATGCAAAACATTGACGTGTATGCCGTCGGATCCACACGATTTGAAAAGAAACTAATTAAACGAGCGTTTTCTAATTCCTTTCGGAAGCAGGTGTTATATTCAAATCAAATAAAGCAGTATCAGATTTCACATCAGACAAAAGTGAGTGTTCCATTGGTTTTTCTTTTGTGCTGCCCGATATAGAAAAGTAATTTTAAGCTTCCGCTTTATCTTTTTCAGTGGCGTTAGAGTAGACTGAAAAGTGTGTGTGGGGTGGTGCTAACACCTTAAAATGACAAACAAATTTAAAGTCCAATAGTCTCGAAGTTAATCAGTGATCTCTTTTAATTTCAACAATTTTGTTTTTGTCAAAGATTTGCAGGCCAAAATATACGAGGCCCTCTGTTTATCATCTGTAAGTTTACCATCATCATGTTCTAATAGCGTTATTGAACTTGGCGACTTGGAAAAATGTCTAAAACTTATCGTTCGAACCTCATTAGTCTAATGCATGTTTATGCTCAAAATTGGATTTAGCTGTTCGTAGATAACCTTTCCTATTCACATTGAATTTTATCAGGAGATAATCAAGCTTAAGAGTGTGTTAATCTAATCCATGTTTCCTACGATAACTTAATCTTGACTTCAGTAACATATAAGGCAGTGTTAGAAATTTGTTATTAAGTTTTAATCCTTTTTCAACCTTGCATACAACTTTTGACATTTGAAATTTACCCGCTAAAATACTTAATAGATAAAACAGTCAAGGACAGGTAATTATTAGTTATGGTTCTTGATGATAGCTAATCACATAACTTTCTTGTTATGGTTGTACGAATTTATGAGGTATCTGTATGATATAATTAGAGTTTTTCATTGTTATTGATTGTCATTGTATGAAGGCATTTTACATTTAAAGTATACAATTTAGCTTCTGTCTTCAATATAATATCGCTTTGTTTAAATGATGTACAACTGTTCATGTAGTTTACTTTCGATTTGTATACACATGCAATACAATTATCCAATATTTAAAGATTCATGGGTCAGTCTGGTGAACCAGTTCGCTAGTTCACACAGAAATCGGTATATTATGTTTTCATTGACATGATATCTATAGTACAAAAATAACGAGGTCAAATTTGTTAGCCGGCATGACGTAAAAACGACGAATCAAAGAATTCAACTTTATAAATAACTAATATTGTACAATGGTGTTGATTAAATATTACACCATTCCAGGACTTTTTGCTTGCCACATAATTAATATTACCAATATTTAACAAGTTCCGGGTCGAATCCGATACCGATACCAATAGTACCTGTAACTTGTTACCTAATCTGTACGTTCCGCCTCTGTCAGGCGCACCACCATACGGTGAATTTTGGAATTTGCTACACTACTAAATTCAATTATTGACCAAAAAATATTTCTACAAGTAGTTTCCGGTTGTAAAAACGGAAACCGGGACGGATTCAAACAGAAAGATTTTGAAAGCAGAGAAAACTGTGCACCTTAATTTATAATCAGCATGATTTTATCAAATGACAATACGAATACTAAAAATCCAGGCTGAAAATAAGGCGTGTGTAATTTCATTCAGTCATGGACCCGCGTCTGTTCTAGTTGTATTTAAGATTGTAAATACAATGTTATCGTTCAATTTATTTTAAACTTGTAAGTCACAAGTTTCGCTAGAAATTATGTCTTTTTTTCAGGGAACTTTTAGTTGATATACGAGTGGCTGTAAGCAAGAAAATATTTCCTGGACAAATTTAATGTATTTATTTTCAGCTGTCATATAACATTGTATTAATTTATAGGCAGTGTGACATAAACTGTAATGTTCATTTTCCAAAGGAAATGATTGTTTTGTGTTGGTTTTGATTTTTTTTTTTTTTTATTATTATTATTATTATCTGCAACATATTGCGGTTTAGAATGTTATTTAAAGCCTGAAGGAGTAGGAGACAGATTATTGATTTTGCAAAATCGTGTCATTTATATTTATTATATATGTTGTTTAAGTCCAATCACCTTCCTCTAATATAATAAAAAAATAAGTCCCTTTAATAAACGTCTAAAATCTGACAAAGTAAGACATGTAAGAGTCAAGAGAAAAGTACAACAAAAATTCATTATATTGGCATGATGGTTACAATGCCTTAAATCTTGTGCATGATTTTATCTGGTTAAATTAAGTGTAAAAATTACGGTAAAAGTTAAAACAACCACACCCGATAACAATGAAGGTAATTGCCACCATCTACGCTTGTGAATCTATAGTTCAGGTATTAATGACTTCCATAAAGGTTGTGTTAATTTAAAAACGTATATTTAATTATAAACATTACATGCATGTCTCATAAGAATCCGTACTTTTGATTGGCTGACAACAATCGTGAGGCATTCTACAATTAGATTTCATTTTCCTATTATACTCAATTTTCATGAAAGCGCTTGCAGTGACATCATCATAATAATAGTACACAGTAAAACAAACGCAAAATTTGTTACAAGACGTTATTTCATGGTTGTAGCATAAACATGTTATTATAAGAATTCAATGCTTCCTCGCTTCATACAAAATGTGCTTTAGTCAACGCCTTTTACATCCTATTAAAATTACAAAAAGAATCAAAAAGATATATAAACACAACCAAAGCAAGTTTTGCCAAGCTGGTAATACAATCCATTACGTTCAACAATTGTGTATTCTATATGTATTTTGTAGTAACATGGCGACTCAATCTCCTGTGTGTAGTATATGCGACCTTCGACATATCTCTAAACCATCAGTAGTTTGGTGTCCAGAATGCGACGAAGGCCTATGTGAGGATTGTAAAGAACATCATACACTGTCTAAGTCATCTAAAAATCACAGCGTTATAGCCGCGTCGGACTACCAAAAGTTGCCATTTGATATATTAAAAACCACACTAATATGCAGTGAACATAATGAGCAATACCAAATGTACTGTAAAAACATGATTCTCCCTGTTGCAGAAGATGCATATCTGAAAACCACAATAGCTGCATAAAAATATGTCCACTCGAGGATGTCATACATAATGTAAAAACATCAAGTGCATTTCAGGAAATCGAACAGACCTTAAAAGAAGTTGCTGAAAACCATGAACGAATCATGCAGAATAGAAAAGAAAATCTGAAATCCCTCAAAGATCTAAAAGACAAAATTCAGATTGAAATACTGCAGGTTAGATTGAAAATAAACTCCCATCTCGATATAATACAAGACAATCTAATAAAAAAACTAAATGAAACTGAGGAAAGAGAATGTAAGAAGATACGTAATTTGCTGAAACCACTTGAAAAGAAGGAACAGGAAATAAAAAAAATGCAGTCTGATATTGCCAATATCAAACAGTATGCTTCAGACTTTCAGTCATTCCTTGCTATGAAACATATCGATATAATTGCTTCCGAAAGTGTTAAATCCATACAAGAACTACTCTCCAGTGACAATCTTAAAGAAACGCATCTGTCCCTTAATCTGGAAACAGGCTTAGAGAAGTTTTCGACCAATTTTCAAACATTTGGAGACATTTGTGCAGATTATAAGCCTACTGCCATCGATATTGTTCAAAGAAAGAATGTACAAGCACAACTCGTGTCTTCAAAGTTGTACACCGGATCGATTGATAATATAAACTTGAACTTAAACCAAACTATAATGGTAAGTGGTGGCAATACAGGTTGTATCTATCTTGCGGATGGCAGGTATGCAATAGCTAGTTCGAGAAGTGGACTCAGTATTGTCAACAAAGACGGTTCAACAGAGTTCCAAATCAATTTAAACGGCAATCTTTTCGATGCTACACATTATCCATTAGACAATACCATCGCTGTATCAAGTGGCTTTGAGAACCAATGTCATATAAATTTCGTCTGCTTGGAAAAACGAAAAGTCATGAAAAAGTTGTCATTGGATTTTCCAGTAGGTGGGATAGTGTACAGGGATGGTTATTTCATATTATGTGCAGGGAATAAGGGAATACAAATGATGAATATTCGCGATGAATCGGTGACAAATTTAGTTTCTAGTAGCATCAGTCGCAGTGCTTATATAACATCTTTTGGTGACTACATTTACTACACCGATCTAGACAAAAGCTCTGTGACATGTTGTGATCTTCGGGGCAAACCAAGATGGACCTTTAAAGAAGAGAGTGTCTTACCTGTACCATTGGGTATCACTGTAGACAATGAAGGAAACGTGTATGTTGTCGACAACAGGTTGGGTAAAGTTGTAGTTATTTCTCCTGATGGGCAGAAATATCGACAGTTATTGTCTGAAGAAGATGGTATTACCTTACCATGGTGTATAACCTACGAAAGAACAACTGATCGGATGTTAGTTGTCAATTGGAAGGCCAATGCTTACCTTTATACAGTTACGAAATAGACGTATTATTCAAATACCAACACATTTTACTTCCATGTTTAATAAATCATGTCTTATTGTAATCTTGTCTTGAAATTCACATTCAATAACACCTTTAAATCTGGAATTCAAAATATAGACGGGATACTAGTACTATATAATGACTTTTTCGCAGAAAACTACTGGAGAAATTTGAAATGATTTTCTTCGTTTAGGAAATAACTTGCATTAGGATATATATATATATATATATATATACATGTTGAACAAACGTTTTGAGGAAAATAATAATTTCAACTAAAAATTATAATGATACAAATATAACCAACAAACTATTAGACTTTTGTTAATTATACTGAAGTTTCTTAAATGGAAGTAGACCGGTCGAAAGATATTTTGACTTATTTTGTATGTGTGTCAGTGTTTGTTTATGTTGTTTGTCTGTTTGTCTGTTTGTTTACTGGATTTTCTATTTGATAATGGTAGTGAAAGAGTGTAAATTAGACATTTATGCAAGTTTATTGGTTTCAATGATATTTTCACTCTTATCTGTTTAAGTCATTAATTTCCTGATATTGTTTTGTCATAGTTAATCAAGAAGTGTATAATAAATCCGATTGCATACATGTTATAGATTTTAAGCATGTGTAAGTTTTAGTATATTAAGTCTGGTTTATGTTCTATTAAGAGGTTGGTGTTTATTTGGTGGCAATTTAGATCAAACAAACAAGTATGACTGTAGGTTACATTATTGGGGCATAGTTTGTGTATAGTTGGTGACTATTTGTATATAAGGACATCTGCTTCAAAAGAGAGAATAAAGATACCAAACGGACATTCAAACTCATAAGTCGAAAACAAACTGACAGTGCTATGGCAAAAAAGTAAAAATAACAAATAAATAAACAACAGTACACAAAACAAAATATATAAAACTAAACACTGACCAACACGAACCACATCAAAAACGGCGGAGATTTCATGTTCTCCGGAAGGGTATACAAAAATCTCATATTACATTACACTGTAAATAGTGTATTCGATTGCGTATATTGTGTACATAAGTGTATTAAATCATAATTGTTGGTTATGAAAAGTATGAACAAAAATACCAAGCTCCATGGTAAATTCAAAAACGGGGGAAGTCCATAAAACCTGACAAAATCGAACGCTCGACTATGTCAACAAAAGAAACGAATGGAAAACATCTGTCATATTCCTGTTTTGATATAAGCATTTTCTGAAGAAAATGGTGGGGTTTATATTTAGGTAGAGAAGAAATGAAAAAAAGTATTGGCTACGATTACGGTGCAAACGAAATAATAACGAATAAACTGTTGACACAGATATATGTCTCGCCTGTCGGCAGAAAATTCAGAAAAAGAAAATCTGATGGACAGCAACATTGCAGCTAATTAATTCAAAGTTGCTGGACAGCACTTCAAAATGATCTCTTAACTGAGATGTACTGAAAGGAATACAACTTTATAGAAAATATCATTGATCTATCATAAGTTGTTTCTATTAAACTGACTTAAGCAGAAACTTAACAATTGTTGACGCCGCCAACGACGAGGACACCACCGTCGGAAAAAGCAATACAAACGGAACCAGTGAGTTCTTGGAGTTCTATCGTGCAGACATATTATATTCATAGAACGATAAAAGATGATCCAGAAAATTCACGCGAGGTTAATTTGAAGGATTGTTACTTCAACAACCCATTTTTGGCTCACCTGGCCCAAAGGGCCAATAGATCTTTTCTCATCACTTGGCGTCCGTCGTCCGTCGTCGTCTGTTAACTTTTACAAAAATCTTCTCCTCTGAAACTTCTTCGCCAAATTTAACCAAACTTGGCCACAATCATCATTGGGGTATTTAGTTTAAAATGTGTCAATGACCCCGCCTGCCAACCAAGATGGCCGACGTGGCTAAAATAGAACATAGGGGTAAAATGCAAGTTTTGTCTATTATTCTGAAAACCGTTATTAATAGAGAAAAATCTGACTAGGGTAAAAATGTTCAGAATATAAAAGTTATCGCCCTTTTAAGACGATTTGTACAATTTTTTTGCGTTTTTGCCTTATATCTTAAAAATTATAATAGATAGAAAGAAACTTAAATAAGCAAAAATGATCAGCAAGACAAGATCTACAATTAAAACAATGGCGGAATTCGTCCGACGGCTCCTTATTGGAGTTATTGCCCTTTAATGACAATTTTTTTTTTTTTTTTTTTTTTTTTGTGTTTTGCCTTATATGATAAAAATTATCATAGATAGAAACTTAAATAATCAAAAATGATAAGCAAGACAAGATCTACTAACAAGTCAAATATTGCCGATATAGTTAGTAGACTGTCATTCTTTATAGGAGTGATTGCCCCTAAATTAGGAATTTTTGTTTACCCTCTTTTGTGTTTTGAGCAAAAACTAAATAAGATAGAGAGAAACTAAACAGACTAAATGATCAGCCATATAAGATTTAAAAAAAAACAGAGATTTTTGTCATTAATTCTATTCTCGTCTTCAATGTTGGAGAGTGTCCTTTGTTGAATATGCATATAGTCCAAGGTGAGTGACACAGGCTCTTTAGAGCCTCTAGTTATAATTATACTGATGATAAAATGGACGGCTAATAAATTCTTCTGTGATCAATGGATTAAGAAACAATGAAATTGGAACTTCAGTTTCATTTTGAAATAATAGGCATTAAACACATTTTTAAAAAGCCCGAATTCTTCTATTTAGGGTCAATAACTCCTTAAGGAGACATCTGATAATTTTGGTGAAATAAGAATTAGATAGATTTCAAGTTTCTAAGCATTTCTGCCACGTCAGATTTTCTCTACTCATTATGTTTTTAAGATATGACAATAAATGCATTTTACTCTTGTTTCATTTAAGTCGTGTTGGCAATGTATGTTGACAGACGATCAACTCAATTTCAAATTTTATATATATCATTTGAATGTAGCAATTCCTGTCATCATAAGTTTTCACAATCAAATTTTTCGTTCATTGTAAAACAGTTGCAACAATGCATGCACACAAAAATTTCTTAATTTATATTACTTTAAACCTAGTCCCTGTGCAAGTTGTGTTTGAAATTTAGACCAAGGTAACAAGGCATATGTCAGCCGGACATACGTTCTTTGCCAAAAATCTACATACTAAATTTCATTAACCTACAATGTAGTTGCTGAGGAACAAACCTCATCTTTAAATGTTTTCCATGACTATTAGAATGTCAGATGGACAAATATGTTGCCCCATTTTGTAAAGTTATATAGTTACTGAGGAGCAGAAATATTAACCTATCACTTGAGCATATAATTGAGAGCAAGGCAATATATGTAACATTGCAAATACTCGGGCTATTGTTTATCCTTTCAGTACACCAGAGTAAGCAACTCCCCTTACACCCCTTTCCTCTTCAAATTTTTTATGAGGTTCATGTTGCTTAATTTTCATGGTTTATTAAAACTACCTATTCTAGAGGTGTCGTGAATCAGATGTGGATACTGAAAAATTCCAAAGATCTTTTAGAGTACATACAATCTAAGACTCTTTCATCTTGCAATAGTATTAAAACATTTGACTTTTCTAACTTTACACAAGCATTCCCCATTCCAAACTAAAACAAATTGAAACAGTTGGTCCTGCTTTGTTTCATAAAAAAAATGGCCAACGTAGATAAAAGTATCATTTCTACGGAGGATAAATCCTACTTTGTAAAAAATCACTCTGATTCAAACAAAAAATTGTCTGAAACTGGCATTATCAAGATGCTTGATTTCTTGATTGACAACATATTTGTTACGTTTGGAGGACGTGTTTTTCAACAAACAATCGGCATTCCCCTGGGAACCAACTGTGCTCCTCTTCTTGTCGACTTGTTCCTTTATTCATATGAAGCTGACTTCATACAGGAACTTCTTAGGAAGAAAGAAAAGAAGTTAGCAGTATCCTTTATTCATATGAAGCTGACTTCATACAGGAACTTTCCGCTCCATAGATGATGTTCTCCCACTAAATAATTCAAAATCTGGTGACTATGTTGAAAGCATCTATCCCATCGAACTTGAGATAAAGGATACAACAGATACAGTTAAGTCTTGACTTACATCTAGAAACTGACAATGAGGGTCGGTTGAAAACAAAATTTTACGACAAAAGAGATGATTTCAGCTTCCCAATTGTGAACTTTGTATTTCTATGTAGCAACATTCAAGCAGTGTCTGCATGCGGAGTATATATCTCCCAGTTGATACGATATTCCAGGGCGTGTATTTCCTATCATGATTTCCTTGATAGAGGGTTGCTGCTCACAAGGAAGCTATTAAACCAAGAGTTCCAAGTGGTGAAGTTGAAATCATCCCTTTGTAAATTTTACAGACGCCATCACGGGTTGGTTGACCGTTATGGAATATCCGTTTCACAGATGATAACGGATATGTTCCTATCTACAATCTCTTCCCTTTCCCCGAATGTGACCTACCGATTTAGACTTATTACCAGGTTTGTACTAATATGAGCAACACGACAGGTGCCACATGTCGAGCAGGATCTGCTTACCCTTCTGGATCACCTGAGATCACCCCCATTTTTGGTGGGGTTCATGTTGCTCAGTCTTTAGTTTTCTATGTTGTGTTTTGTGTACTATTGTTTGTCTGTTGGTCTTTTTCTTTTTGGCCATGGCATTGTCAGTTTGTTTTTCGACTTGCGAGTTTGAATGTCCCTTTGGTAGCTTTCGCTTCTCTTATCTATTTACAACTTGTTTCCCAATCCTATTATCAAAGTGTATTTTGGTATGATGATATATTTGAGATGATGACGAATAAATATGTTTGAATACATTTTTAGTTTTCTGTGTGTGGACGTTTTATTCCTCCTTCTTTCATTTGAAATTTTCTTTAAATAACGACTCAATTTAAAATACACTTTGTATGTAGATCTAAGACAAATTATGACCAGATAGTTTTTACTCAACAATCAAAATGTTGCTAATTGATTGCCTTAACCTGCAATGAAACTAATCCATAGGCTCTAATTCGCATTTATGAAACAGTTTTCTGTTTGTGGACCTTTTACTCCTCCTTCTTTTAATTGAAATTTTCTTTAGGATGACGAATTTTGTCTCAATAATATACTTTGTATGTAGATCTAAGACAAATTATGACAGATAGTTTTTACTCAACAATCAAAATGTTGCTTAATTGGTTGCCTTAACCTGCAATGAAACTTAAGAATGTAGAACAATCCATAGGCTCTAATTCGCATTTATGAAAAAAGAAATAATTTAAAAATAAAATAGAATACTGCTTTTCATTAAAACATAAACAAAACAATTACTCTTTAAGTAGAAAAGACTACTGAAAACTGATATCATTTTAAGTAAATAGTAAAATAGCAAAAATACAAACTCCAAGGAAAATTCAAAACGAAATAAATGAAATATAAATTATTTTTGGGCTAGATAAAGTTTCAAATGCATATACTTCTTCCACAGTAAGAAGAAACTACCTTGATGTTAGTAATTGCATGACTGCCTCCAATGAGATTATGAGTTTTATCGCACCTCTGGTAAATAAGTGGACGTTACAATTGGTTTAACACTGTCACGTGGTGACCCCTATGGATTCATATGGAGTCAGTCCATTTCATATGGGGTTCATGATGTCACGTCTACTAATGGTGACGTCATCTATTAATGTTATTGTAGTTTATTGCTTATTTTTATACAAATTTGGCAGGAAAAGTCTTGTGTGCGATAAATTCGTTATACGGTTCACTATCCACCCCCTTCAGATCAGTAGCAAACCATATAACTTATATTATCCGCAGCTTAAATACAAGAACTGTAAAAATATTCATATTTGCTGCTTCTCAGTATACTGCCAGGCATAACTGAGTTAGAACAAAACGAAAATGCCCTTAGTTTTGACTGCTGGATCCTAATTAATGTCATCTTTGATCAATTATGTCTGCTGCTCACCCAATTTTGTCAATGTAAAACAACTGTAAACAACTTTCATACAAGTGGGAGGTTTAGCTAGCTATATGATCAGGTTTAACCCACCATTTTCTTCAGAAATGCCTGTACCAAGTCAGGAATATGACAGTTGTTTTCCTTTCGTTCTGTTGGTTGATAAAGTCGAGCCTTTGATTTTGTCAGGTTTTTTCCCATTTTGAATTTACCAAGGGTTCTGTCTTTTTAAAATTCTATTTCAATTAGAACAATATGTCATCTAGGTAAGATAACATGTCTTCCGGCAGACTGCTATAGTCTCATACAATCAAAGAGCTTAAAAGCTCGGAGGGAAAAGACGGCAAATGTTTCTATTTTTCTTTGTGTATCTTTTGATAGTCTTCATAAAAGAATGAGCAAAACATGTACAAAGATTGATAATATTGAAATTAATTGTTGGTTAATAATGTAATTTCATTTCCTTAGCCAAGAATTCATCAAAGAATCAATTTGGACCAATAAAGAGATTGGCACCTTCTAATTCAAAACATTTCATTAAAGTTGAAAGTTAATTATCTAAAATTCAATTGAATTCTATCATTTAATAACTACAACAATATATATATTTTTTATTGTATACCACTGAACTGCAAGCTAGGCATTTCTCCATTTTTGTGACAGGGCTCTAAGATTATAAATTTTTCTCGATAAAGTGAGGCTGAAAAGTCTATATTCAGTTTTAAATTTCCAAAATAAATATGTTTAAACTACAAAAAGCCATTTGACAATTTTATTTTATTTTTTTACCATTACAATGATTATGTTGGTACATAAAATTTTGTTTTAATGGAAAACTACTTATCATATAATAAAATCACATTTTAAGTGTTCAGATACAGAAACTTTTCTTTAGGTATATAATTACTCATCAATTTGAGGTGCTCCTGTATTGGAGGAGAGATTCTCAATACAGTTACAGAAAAGAATGAAAACTGACCTTTCTCTCCCCAATCCCATGTATCCCCATTATTTACCGTGAAAGTTGACCTACAAATCAAAGCATTGCATGTTTGAATCATCTACAGCAAACATAATTATGTTTTTAAATAAACAAATACCGATTTCTAAATCATACACGATTTCTGTGAATGATTTTAATAATGAGGAAAGGATATCCCTGCTTCTACCTAGTGTGGAATTCCAACCATGACGTCACTAGGTTGGATATATTTAGAATATTTCGTAATACTGATTTTTCCGGATTGTAAAAGAAACGTAAATAATGTTAAGGAGAGCTAAGATACGATAATTTCATGAGATACAGAAGGCAAATGTGTTAAAAAGTGTTTAAAGTCAATCTGTTCATTTGTGTGTCTCCTTCTCATCAATTCAGTATGAAATTTTGAGGTGTTTTCCCCAACTATAAAAACAAAATGAGTGATGTGAGGGGCTTGGAAGTCTGGCCAGCCACATAGGGAATTGACGGCTTGAAGCCGTCTTTCCCAAAAACAGGGTATCTTCATATCACACTAATAGTTTACCATCATAAATATACTTGTAATATTGCGTACTGAAGCACCCTACGATTAATTTATCAACCAGTCATATGGAGATGCAGGAAGCTTACCAGTATTCAATGTCATGTTTTTTTTTCACAAAAAACACAAGGCATATTTAAAAAAAAAATAAAATTGAAGAAAACAATCAGTGTGTGAGGACATGTACAGAAAAAAAATAATTTGATGTGGCCTTAAAAACATTTTGTAGTCTAAAGCCATTGGTCCTGATGGTTCAGTATTAAGGGGAAACAATATTCACAAACAAAAACATGCGTTACATTTCATTTAAACATTTATTTCTATATGCAAGACATATTGAAAATTCAAAGACTTGTGGTTATCATGTAAAATTAAGTCTCATTTTGTAAGTTTTCTGCATCAAATGAACCATCATGCTGAAAATTAGCTTCAGAATCAGTTTCAATATTCTGATTTTCTATATTCAAGAGGTCAACATTTTCTACATCACGATCATTGTGTGATTGCATTTTTTTCTCCATGTATTCAGACTCAACATGTATCACATTAGCTTCCATTTCCCTCATCTCAGCTTCTGCATCTTTTAAATCCCTTTGAAACTTAGATAAATGTACTTCTGAACTCTGTATCATGCTAGTGGCTACAGTGCTGTGAAATTCAGAACCTACAAAGAAAATAAAGCAGACAAAACATATTTTTTTCTCCTTCATATTGATAACTTCAGTCTATTAACATTATCCAAACTAATTATTTGGTATTATTAAAAGAATCAAGGCAAAATTAACTTTCCTGATTATTTCCTAGGTTACTTTATTTGATACATTGATGTATTTCTTACACGATTTGCATATATGTTTACCGTATATATTTTGCTTAATTTTTGTTGACAGAACTAAAAGTAAATCTTTTAATATTTGCTTTTTCTGACTGATATGGTGAACAAATTAAAGTATGTAACTTAGTAAGGACAATATATAGGAGTATGCTTTTACTTTCTACGCTAGGACTAGGTATATATGATGTGTGTATTATTCTCTGGCAATACCTGTGGAAGGCTTGTAAAAATCAAGGTAATTTACAGATCAGCATAAATTAGCAGGGCATCTAGTGTATACTGTGCCAGGTGTGAATGTCAATTCGAATGGATTATAAGACAGAAGGTCGAGTATAATACACAAAATTAGAATACATATTTAAGGTGTTGGCAAATATAAATAGATCGCTGTGGAATATTTAATTACATTTTGGGTTAGGTTCGTTGAAACTAAATCAATTAAGATATATTGAACATGTATTTCACATACATGTAGGATGAATAAATCTGATTTAATAAAATGATAACAATTTTAATATTAAATCTGGAAGAAAGATATGAAAATCCAAATGATTCTTTTTATTTGATCATTTTAAAACTAAGAAACAATATCTGAAACTGATAATTACATGTTATAACAAGAGCATAAAAGCTTATTATTTCACTCACCAAAAACCAAGAATTGGTTTATCTAATTAAAAGTCCATTTGATTCAACTCATACGGTTAAAAATGAATGGGACCACTCAAATCTAAATATTTGCTTATTGACCAAAAGGTGTTAAATCAATATCGGCAGGGTTTATTGGTCGCCATTTTGCATTTTGTAAAAAATAAAAATTGTGGCGATTAAAATTTGTTATTAGCGAAAGAATTTGGCTAAGAAATATAACTGTTCGATCACGTCCATCTTGTTTACTTTTTGGTGTTTCTCCTGATCAGACAATACTGGAATTCACCTTGAACTCGTTTTACAATAATCATCTGATAGCATTTTATAGCCATCAGCAACAAAGGATTATAAAGGAAAATGTACACATGAAAGTAAATTTAAAATCAATACGAAATCACACAAAAATCATTCAACACCGACGCAAGTTTTAAATGATAAACGGGTGCTCTTTTATTAGAACTTGGCCGTTTCTACATGCAACAGTTCTTCGGACTACTTAAGCTAATGATCTTCCACTTTTCCCCAATAGAACAAAATGTTTTTGATTTCTAAAATCGTTTATTATTCAAAACTTTTAATAAATATTCATTGTTAAAGAAAAATCAGTGTAACTGTATTTCAATTAAGTCAAAATGAGGAGTTTACTTTTTAACAACAAGAGGCTCTCAAGAGCCTGAATCGCTCACCTGATTTGTTAAAGCTGAATTCATTCATCAATCATGATTTATATTTTGAGTAATAATGTATATCGGTGTTTGCTTAAAATGCACCTTTTTTTTTTGGGGTGGTCATATATGCCTCAAAATAAATATCTAAGTTACTGGTATGTTCTTAGTGCTTAAGAGATGAAATATAACAAGAATTCTGTGAGTATTGCATGGCAATACATAATCCCCTATTGGTTAAAAATCGTTGTACTGGAACAAAATTCTAAGTTGATCTATAACTTTTCATGGTGTAAAACAAAATCAAGTCAATATTTTCAAGCATGACAAATGAAAGTGTTGAAAACTGAGGACCACAACTCTGTAGAAAATCATCAGACTTAAACAAAATTTGAACTTGGATCTGCAATTTGTCATGATATAACTATATTCTAATTTGAAGTTGGACAACTTATTATTTGAGTGAATTTTCTAAGTTCAAGGACCATAACTGTGCACAAAATCTTCACACTGAAACAAAATTTGAACTTCATCTGTAGCTTCTCAGGATAAAACTATATATACCAATTTCAAATCAATATCCTCAAGTATGATGGAAAAAGTACAGGAAACTTGTTATTTGAGTGAATTTTCTAAGTCAAGTTAATTATCTAAAATTCAATTGAATTCTATCATTTAATAACTACAACAATATATATATTTTTATTGTATACCACTGAACTGCAAGCTAGGGCATTTCTCCATTTTTGTGACAGGGCTCTAAGATTATAAATTTTTCTCGATAAAGTGAGGGCTGAAAAGTCTATATTCAGTTTTAAATTTCCAAAATAAATATGTTTAAACTACAAAAAGCCATTTGACAATTTTATTTTATTTTTTTACCATTACAATGATTATGTTGGTACATAAAATTTTGTTTTAATGGAAAACTACTTATCATATAATAAAATCACATTTTAAGTGTTCAGATACAGAAACTTTTCTTTAGGTATATAATTACTCATCAATTTGAGGTGCTCCTGTATTGGAGGAGAGATTCTCAATACAGTTACAGAAAAGAATGAAAACTGACCTTTCTCTCCCAATCCCATGTATCCCCATTATTTACCGTGAAAGTTGACCTACAAATCAAAGCATTGCATGTTTGAATCATCTACAGCAAACATAATTATGTTTTTAAATAAACAAATACCGATTTCTAAATCATACACGATTTCTGTGAATGATTTTAATAATGAGGAAAGGATATCCCTGCTTCTACCTAGTGTGGAATTCCAACCATGACGTCACTAGGTTGGATATATTTAGAATATTTCGTAATACTGATTTTCCGGATTGTAAAAGAAACGTAAATAATGTTAAGGAGAGCTAAGACACGATAATTTCATGAGATACAGAAGGCAAATGTGTTAAAAAGTGTTTAAAGTCAATCTGTTCATTTTGTGTCTCCTTCTCATCAATTCAGTATGAAATTTTGAGGTGTTTTCCCAACTATAAAAACAAAATGAGTGACGTGAGGGGCTTGGAAGTCTGGCCAGCCACATAGGAATTGACGGCTTGAAGCCGTCTTTCCCAAAAACAGGGTATCTTCATATCACACTAATAGTTTACCATCATAAATATACTTGTAATATTATGCACTGAAGCACCCTACGATTAATTTATCAACCAGTCATATGGAGATGCAGGAAGCTTACCAGTATTTAATGTCATGTTTTTTTTTCACAAAAAACACAAGGCATATTTAAAAAAAAAATAAAATTGAAGAAAACAATCAGTGTGTGAGGACATGTACAGAAACAAAAATTATTTGATGTGGCCTTAAAAACATTTTGTAGTCAAAAGCCATTGGTCCTGATGGTTCAGAATTAAGGGGAAACAATATTCACAAATAAAACATGCATTACATTTCATTTAAACATTTATTTCTATATGCATGACCAGCAAAGACATATTTAAAATTCAAAGATTTGTGGTTATCATTTAAGTCTCATTGTGTAAGTTTTCTGCATCAAATGAACCATCATGCTGAAAATTAGCTTCAGAATCAGTTTCAACATTTTGATTTTCTATATTCAAGAGGTCAATATTTTCTACATCATGATCATGGTGTGATTGCATTTTTTTCTCCATGTATTCTGACTCAACACGTATCACATTAGCTTCCATTTCCCTCATCTCAGCTTCTGCATCTTTTAAATCCCTTTGAAACTTAGATAAATGTACTTCTGAACTCTGTATCATGCTAGTGGCTACAGTGCTGTGAAATTCAGAACCTACAAAGAAAATAAAGCAGACAAAACATATTTTTTTCTCCTTCATATTGATAACTCCAGTCTATTAACATTATCCAAACTAATTATTTGGTATTATTAAAAGAATCAAGGCAAAATTAACTTTCCTGATTATTTCCTAGGTTACTTTATTTGATACATTGATGTATTTCTTACACGATTTGCATATATGTTTACCGTATATATTTTATTTAATTTTGTTGACAGAACTTATAAAAGTAAATCTTTTAATTTTTTTCTTTTAATATTTGCTTTTTCTGACTGATATGGTGAACGAATAAAAGTATGTAACTTAGTAAGGACAATATATAGGAGTATGCTTTTACTTTCTACGCTAGGACTAGGTATATATGATGTGTATTATTTTCTGGCAATACCTGTGGAAGGCTTGTAAAATCAAGGTAATTTACAGATCAGCATAAATTAGCAGGGCATCTAGTGTATACTGTGCCAGGTGTGAATGTCAATTGAATGGATTATAAGACAGAAGGTCGAGTATAATACACAAAGTTAGAATACATATTTAAGGTGTTGGCAAATATAAATAGATCGCTGTGGAATATTTAATTACATTTTGGGTTAGGTTCGTTGAAACTAAATCAATTAAGATATATTGAACATGTATTTCACATACATGTAGGATGAATAAATCTGATTTAATAAAATGATAACAATTTTAATATTAAATCTGGAAGAAAGATATGAAAATCCAAATGATTCTTTTTTATTTGATCATTTTAAAAACTAAGAAACAATATCTGAAACTGATAATTACATGTTATAACAAGAGCATAAAAGCTTATTATTTCACTCACCAAAAACCAAGAATTGGTTTATCTAATTAAAGTCCATTTGATTCAACTCATACGGTTAAAAATGAATGGGACCACTCAAATCTAAATATTTGCTTATTGACCAAAAGGTGTTAAATCAATATCGGCAGGGTTTCATGGTGATCGCCATTTCGCATTTTGCGAAAAAATAAAAATTGTATGATTAAAATTTGTTATTAGCGAAAGAATTTGGCGAAAGAAATATAACTGTTCGATCTCGTCCATCTTGTTTACTTTTTGGTGTTTCTCCTGATCAGACAATACTGGGAATTCACCTTGAACTCGTTCATTACAATAATCATCTGATAGCATTTTATAGCCATCAGCAACAAAGGATTATAAAGGAAAATGTACACATGAAAGTAAATTTAAAATCAATAAATCACACAAAAATCATTCAACACCGACGCAAGTTTTAAATGATAAACGGGTGCTCTTTTATTAGAACTTGGCCGTTTCTACATGCAACAGTTCTTCGGACTACTTCAGCTAATGATCTTCCACTTTTCCCCAATAGAACAAAATGTTTTTGATTTCTAAAATCGTTTATTATTCAAAACTTTTAATAAATATTCATTGTTAAAGAAAAATCAGTGTAACTGTATTTCAATTAAGTCAAAATGAGGAGTTTACTTTTTAACAACAAGAGGCTCTCAAGAGCCTGAATCGCTCACCTGATTTGTTAAAGCTGAATTCATTCATCAATCATGATTTATATTTTGAGTAATAATGTATATCGGTGTTTGCTTAAAATGCACCTTTTTTTTGGGGGTGGTCATATATGCCTCACAATAAATATCTAAGTTACTGATATGTTCTTAGTGCTTAAGAGATGAAATATAACAAGAATTCTGTGAGTATTGCATGGCAATACATAATCCCCTATTGGTTAAAAATCATTGTACTGGAACAAAATTCTAAGTTGATCTATAACTTTTCATGGTGTAAAACAAAATCAAGTCAATATTTTCAAGCATGACAAATGAAAGTGTTGAAAACTGAGGACCACAACTCTGTAGAAAATCATCAGACTTAAACAAAATTTGAACTTGGATCTGCAATTTGTCATGATATAACTATATACTAATTTCAAGTTGGACAACTTATTATTTGAGTGAATTTTCTAAGTTCAAGGACCATAACTGTGCACAAAATCTTCACACTGAAACAAAATTTAAACTTCATCTGTAACTTCTCAGGATAAAACTATATATACCAATTTCAAATCAATATCCTCAAGTATGATGGAAAAAAGTACAGGAAACTTGTTATTTGAGTGAATTTTCTAAGTCCAAGGACCATAAGTCTGCACACAATCAACAGACTGGAACAAAATTCAAACTTGAACTGTAACTTGTTAAGATAAAACTATATACCAATTATCAAATCAATATCCTCAAGTATGAAACATTCATTTAAAGTCTGAAGGTATTTGGCCCAGTAGTTTCAGAGGAGAAGATTTTTGAAATAGTAAGACAGAAAATTACCAATTTAGTGGCAGCAACCCAACAATGGTTTGTTTGATTTGTTTGAAAATTTCAGGGCTGGTAGATCTTGACCTGTTTAACATTTTTACCCCATGTCAGATTTGCTCTAAATGCTTTACTTTTTGAGATATAAGCCAAAAACTGCATTTGACCCCTATGTTCTATTTTTAGTCATGGCGGCCATGTTTGTTGATGGATCAAAATTTCAGATATAATTTATAAACTAGATACCCAAAGGAACATTCATTAAAAGTTTGAAGGTATTTAGCCCTGTAGTTTCAGAGGAGAAGATTTTGAAATAGTAAGGTAGAAAATTACCAATTTAGTGGCAGCAACCCAACAATGGTTTGTTTGATTTGTTTGAAAATTCAGGGCTGGTAGATCCTGACCTGTTTAACATTTTACCCCATGTCAGATTTGCTCTAAATGCTTTACTTTTGAGATATAAGCCAAAAACTGCATTTGACCCCTATGTTCTATTTTTAGTCATGGCGGCCATGTTTGTTGATGGATCAAAATTTCAAATACAATTTATAAACTAGATACCCTAAGGAAAATTCATTTAAAGTTTGAAGGTATTTGGCCAAGTAGTTTCACAGGAGAAGATTTTTGAAATAGTTTACAAAAGATATAAACAAATAAAAAACTGCATTTCACCCTGATGACCCATGTTTAGCATCAGAGATGCATTAAATTACTGAATATAATTATCTAAATTATCTATAAGTAAACCTGGTGAAAAGGAGTTGAATTAAGTCTTGTAGTTTCAGAGAAAAAGTAATGATTCAAGAAGAAAATTGTGAAAAATAAATCTTTCAAGGGAAATAACCAAAACTATAATTTCTCCCAAAAAAAATTTCCTACAGTAACCCAACAACAGATTGGCAATTTGTTCTGAACATGTTCATGCAGATAGATCAATACTATTTTTCTCATTTACACTTTCTTCTTATCTACTATAATTTTCAAGAAAATAATCAAAATCTAAAATTTCCTAATAAATAACTACTTCTAACAGTAACCCAACAATAAATTCTCCAAATTCTCCAATTGGCATGAAAATTTCACAATAGATAAATATTTACCTAATCATCACTCTAACTCTCTTTCACATTTGCTCTAACTGCTTTAGTTTTGAGATGTAAGCCAAAAATGCATTTGACCCTATGTTCTATTTTTAGTCATGGCGGCCATGTTTGTTGATGGATCAAAATTTCGGATATAATTTATAAACTAGATACCCTAAGGAACATTCATTTAAAGTTTGAAGGTATTTGGCCAAGTAGTTTCAGAGGAGAAGATTTTTGAAATAGTTTACGACGACAGACAACGACAGACAACGGATGCAAAGTGATGGCATAATCTCACATGGGGCCCTTCGGGCCTGGTGAGCTAAAAAAGGGAAGTTTTCATGATTCAAAGTAATAAGATTCGATATTTATTCAATTCTAAGTCATGAACATATATAGAAAATAAAACTGTAAAGGGGGCTGTAATTATAAATGTTTCAAGTTCGGCTGGAATATTTTAATCATATATTATTCAGTGCAAGAAAACGTTAGTGATTTGTATTAGAATGACAGACCGGAGGAATCAATTTCAATGTGCTGTGTATCTTGCAAGGAATAGCTGTTCTTTACAAGACTTGTCATTCACATTCTTTAGTTGGACACATTATTAGGGCCCCGCCAAATGGGGACGCCCTATAGTGATCAGTCTGTTCGTCCGTCTGTCCGTCTGTCCGTAACAAATTGTGTCCGCTCTATATCTAGAGAACTGTTATGATCTCAAAGTTTATACTCGACATGTATATTAACCAACACCAGAGGGTGTGTCATAATGTATGTACAACTTCCTAGGTCAAAGGTCAAGGTCAAAAACTTTGGTTTTAGTTGACAACCCCATATCCTATGGTAAAGATCGTGTCCACTCTATATCTTGAGAACCGTTATGATTTCAAAGTTTATACTTGAGATGTATAAAAACCAACACCAAAGGGTGTGTCATAATTTATGTACAAGTTCCTAGGTCAAAGGTCAAGGTCAAAAACTTTGGTTTCAGTTGACAACCCCATGTCCAATGATAAAGATACAAATTTTTTTACCACACATTATTCACAGCAGGGCCCACAGAGATGGCTCCCATCTCAATGATATCTAGTTTCCACTCTAAACAGACAAGAATACTCTTTAATATCATCTAGAGTACTTAGCAGACAAGTTGTATTTCAAAATTTCTGTGATTTAATACTTATTGAAAAAATAAAAATTAATTTGATACTCCCTTGAAAATTTACATATCCTCATTCGCAATTAGTATACAGTACATGCAGAAGTGTTTATGTCATTAAACCTTGTTACATCATAAATAGCCGGTATTGAATACCATTATAAATATGAACCTGTATACATGAGACGTCAAGGGACGGCACCTTACCTTATACAGGTAATACACATATAGCTCTGTAAAACCCGAAAATGTCAAGGTAAATCACTACCTAAACAGAATATACCATGTCAAAGAAATTTTCACAATTGTAAAGCATGACCATTCATGTTTTAAGAGGGTCTTGGGTGGGGGAATGGTTTAAATTCTGACTAGACAATAATTTTTTTCTCTCAATTAAATCACTTTACTAAAATCTATCTGTTTTATAAAATACATCCTGGAACAAAATTCTTTTTGTAAATTCGTAAATTAACGTTTACCCTCTGTAACTTTCAATAGAAATGAGTTATTTTTCAAATTCCCTTTTGTACCAATGCTATTTTAGTAAAGTTAGAATCATAAATTGACTCTACAATCAAACAATTCATACACCCTAAAATAAAGGGAAAAAAAAAGAGATGAAGAGTAAGCCCCATCATGCAAATTTGAATATTCAAATATTTTATTTTCGTTACCCAGAGATTTATACATGTCAGTCTCTGCATTAGTCTATAAAAATGACAGGAAAATAGTCTTGAAATAGATTTATGGTGTGTACTATGCAACTGCAGGACATACACAATTTTTATGGAGTTGAATAACCCCTACTTATCACAGCATGCGTGCACATTTTTGGTATGATCTGTCCGTCATTTTAACCAAGCATGACAATTATATATGAAATGCTAAAATGCTGAATTTTAATGAAATTTTCCATTTCACCCGTTCCTTTTATGTACAGAAATATGCTAAATGTATGCACTTTATAAAAATTCCTTTCTCTTATTACTCTCCTTTCTACTTAAGTACTTAATTTCAGGAATGGTTTATTCACCCAAAAGTTAACTGTATAAATTTATCAATTAACTTGGAAAGAACACCTGAAAAAAAATATCCATCACCTCTTTAGCGAATCAGATGTTAAAGAACAACTATCAGTCTATCCGAACTGAAGTTCTTCAAATATGATTCTTGGGGATTATTAAAGTACATATTCATGGCAACATTCATTGAGTACCTTGATATGACCCAGAGTTAAGAATCGTATATAACAGCAGGTGTGCGATGATTGACCTGCATTAACAGGGATGATTCCAGGTGTTTTCAAATGGGTCCCTTTATCCGAATTGGGAATTTTTATGCATAAAATCTTAGATGAAATAACATTATTTTCCTGTAAAACGGAAAATCTATATAAAGTTTCACCTGTACACTGCTGTAAGAAGATGTAACATTTGAATAACCCTGGACGGGCTACTGATTATGATATATATGATTACCAGATCGCATTTAGTGGTTGAGACCAGGAAGTTGTTACATGAAGATCATTGCACATGATGCACCATCTTTGTAGGCTTGCATCTTAGATATGGTAACCTATATAACAGCTAACATAAACCACAACAGGTCATTTTTATAAATTTACCTTGTTTCCAATGGATTTCAAATAGAACTGGCCAATTGTCGAATTCAGAAAAGCAGTTACAAAAGTTTATATACATTTATGTACTTAATTGATAAAATATTTTCTGTGATTTTTGCTTGCTGTTTAATATGCAGAAGATTGCCATAGTTTTACTTTAGGTGTCACCCTATAGCTAAGAAACAGGAAATTAAAGCATTGAACCATTGTATTTTAATATTATTTGGATCATCTTCACATTTTTTTAAACATTTCAATAATGTTGACATCGTATTTCATAAATGATCTATCATCCACATGTATTTTCAAAAACTCTCAAACTTTTGTTTTTTGAGGAAATAGAGCCTGACAAAATATAAAATAATTTCCTCAAACAAAGGTCCGCTTTTACGAGATCGGAGCCCATTAAATTTATTAAAGTTTATTCATCAATGTTGTATCAAAATTTGAATTTTGCTCTCTGCCGAGGTCTGCTTTAATGAGACCCATTTTAACAAAAAGCATCTTTTCATCGACCTGCTGGGCGATCTGCTTTTACGAGATCAAATACTCCCATAATATTTTGATCAATTGAATTGAATCCGGCTTCTAAAATTGTTTACCACATGTTGACATAATTAAATCGTTGTTAATAAAATGCGATTGTTGACAGCATTCTTATCTGAATTTTAAAACGTTTGACGACAAACTATGAAAATTATAGTTGCCTAAATCGGTGATGGAAACATTTCCTGAAACATCGATTTTCATTTTATTTTCCTGAATTGGGAATATATATTCACATAATTTTTTAGGTGCCATGCCGATTTTAGGGTCGCTAAGCGGCCTAAACTATATAGTAGAATCATCCCTGATTAAAGACAACCGATACATTGACCTTTGAGTATCAACACCAGTAAATTGATTGACAGGTGTGTTTACCTTATTTGAACCATCCATATATGCTAGCAAGTTAGAAAATCATGGAACAAGATTCGCTTTTCATTACAGTTGGGATTTTAATTTTTTTTCAATGTTTCAACATAAGAAGATATTTCAAGTCATCACAAAAAATATTTGTTTTACGAATAAAGAAGCATTTAATAATATTTTCATTCTAAAACGTAGACTGAAAATTAGTATAGTAAGATTTTACTTCACAAGTTCTTGTTTAGAGGTAAAAGAAATTACTAAAGATTAATATAAAAAAAACGTTAAATGGTTGTCATCGCAGAGGAAAATATTTAGGTGACATGACTCGATCCTTTTTTGTCAATCACGGATTTCTTGAATTAAATCGTTGTCAATAATGGAATTGAGGAATCCGTTTTAACAGAGACCTATAATACATATGTCTCTGGTTTTAACTATCATGTCTGCAAATCATATACCATCTGATTGACAACCAACTGTATGTCATGCTGGTTTTGGGACTTTGTGGTAATAAGATATCACATGATTATTTGCAACTTGAGATGCCATCAAAATGGTGAACGGTCTGGTATCGGTAGTCAAATTAAAACTCAATTTGCTCACTTATCCAGCAGAATAAAACGTTAATATTTTTTTAATTTATGTTTATAAAAGGCACATAATATCAATTTTTTATTTTTTTGCGAAGTTTCTCTTTAACATTTTCAAACGAGGTGCAAACAAGGTTTATCAACCTAAGAAAATAAATATATCAACCTTGGCATATGGCTTCACTAAATTTTCTTGGGTTGATAAATCAGTTTATCAACATCAGTCAAAATCCTGATTTATTTCATATTATTATATGATTCAAGAAGTTGACTATGAACATGATGAATGAGTGAAATCTATTAGAAACCTTTTTTTTTGACAAAACAATATAATAATCTCACACAACAATTAACCTGAATAGAACATTCATTTATATCAAAGAAAGTATGTTTAATTCTCTTTAAAATGTGTATAAAAGGAGATGTGAGGTGTATGGATATTTTTAAACAGCAACCCAACCACAGAAATGACTAAAAATAGAAATCTAGTAATACAGCGTTAAATCTTATTTTCAGTTCTGAAATGCAAAGTATAGTTTGATGTTTAATGTTTATTCTCGAGTTCAAAAGATTTGTTAAAGCATCTGTACCAGATATTTTGTATATGGGTTCATAAAATATTAAGGTAATGAGCTTCTGTATATCGAGTTATTTTATAAATAAATAGAAAGTGAAATTTTCATGTGTGGTAAACTATACAGTAAATTGACTACCAAAATTACTGGTAAAACTTTTAAGTTGCTTTAATCTCCTGTTTTCTTTTATTTTTATTTTTTCTCTTGCTAATCTTAAGTATGATTTTACCTGCAGTGTAAGCTGCTGTTGAAGCTTCATTCACCAGGTTATTAGCTGACATATAAAGAAGTTGCAATTCCTGTAAATATATCAATAAGCAGTTGAAAATTGCAAGTACAAAATAGATAGAGAGAAAATGACAAGAAAAAAAATTCTGATCAGAACACAACATGTAAATCTTGAGAGATTTCATGTTTCCACGAGGCTTTTTCCTTCTGGGTCACCTATAATGGTCCTGTCCTGGGCCCAACAAGAACTTATGCAGTCTGGGGACCCCTGACCTATCTTTCCAATCCCAACATATTCCTGGATACCTCCACTTTCATTGTAACATCACAGTACCCTAATTGCTACTAGTACCCAATTTGCACCCATTTTGCAAAAATGCAACAAACATTTATATGTTTTTTGGAGACTAAACAACTTTTATTTTTAACATTTTTCATTATGCATGTCTTTAAACATTGCTAAATAGTCTTAAAGATGCACAAAATGGTCTCATTATAGATATATATATATATATATATATATATATCAACAGATGAAGCCTCCAGTGAAAAAAGTAAACTTTACAGAAACAAAGCATGGGACATCCACAAAAAGTAGACTTTTAAAAATGAGCAACTAACATATGTCACAGGCAAGCATTCTTACAAAATGGTTTATAAGCATGGACAATTGTCAAATTGGTTGGTTCAAAACCATTGTTTTATGATTCAGTATTGATCTAAAATTAAATTTGTGGAACTATATAGTAAATAAGGATACTTGTACAAAATAAAAGCAAAATTAAAATTTATATCTATTTTTGAATTAAATGGAAGTTAAAAAATGTGTTATCAAAGGTCTTAAGAATTATAGATTTAATACATATTGTTTAACACTCTTATTAGGATCTAATGATTTCAATCATCATTTCTAACTATCATTTGTAAATAAATGTAAATTGTCATTTTATAATTAGCAAGTTTGTTATTAGTAAGAACAACAAAATTACTTGAAGTGTAGCATTATGATAAAATATTTCTGATATATATTGTGATATAACAGGAAAGATTCGAGACAAATCCAAGTACTTATTATGAAAAAAAAAATCCCAAAGTCTGCCATTTTGATTTTTACATCATGTGTCAGGGGCCATATTTTTTTCAAATTAAAATTAAAAAAGAAAAATATGAAGTTAACTTAAATTGTTCAAATCCTGGTCCTGATGATAGTTCTAACTGATACAAACTTTAAAAAATTAAAAGATTCCTTATACAGTCGAACCTCGTTGTGTTGAAGTCGAAGGGACCGGACCAAAGTATTCGACTCATCCGAGGTTCGACTCATCCGAGGTCGAGTGTGTCGTCATAAATTTGGAATGCATGAAATACGGTATGAGATTTGTGTAAACTAGATACAATGAACAGTGTGCCTTTTTTCGATATGACACTTTATGATTGTGTATTCAATCTCCATTTTTGGTCCTTCGTAATAATTAAACACACAAGTACAGAAACAAATCATGCACAATTAAAATCAAAAGTCTACACAAATATTTACAAAGGTCAGTCACTATAAATTATGAAATCCCTCACGGCACGAAATAAGTTCTGAACGGTCTCTGATAAGGTCGTCTGCTTTACATTAAATTATCATGAATTTATTATAATTGTCCTAATCCTTTTATTTATTGTAATTAATGAGTTTTAAATCTTATGTTTCATTTAATCTCGGCTTGGGTCATTTAACTTCGTTTGTTTTATCTCAGGTGAAAATGTTCAACACACTCACGCTTGAACGATCAACAAAGGTGTTAATTAGCGGTCTTCATAAACATGTCGTTTTAACTGTTATACAAACAAGTATGTTTACTCAGCTTTAATCTCTTTTGAAAATGATAAGGTGACATAAGAAGTACATCTGATTTGAATTTTTATCATTAGGCCTGCATCTTTCGAAAATTCTTACTTTCGAACTTCGAGACATCGGTGTCAATTTACATTAATTTTACTTAGACAGGACTATAAAATTTACTCTACTTAACCGAGTATTTGAATCAACCGAGTTCGACTCATCAGAGGTAATTGTGCATTGATCAAACGGGAATTTTACCGGGACCGAGAAATTACTTCGACTCATCCAAGTTTTCGACACAACCGAGTTCGACACAACGAGGTTCAATTGTATGCATAAACCGGGGGCTTATGATTAAAAGAATTGTTTTTGTAAAACTTTGTACCTGATTTCTGGACTTTAATTTATTGACTGATGCTCTTGCCTCTATAATTAAATCAGCTATTTTCTGTTCACTTTCTACATTACCAAGAACCTTTAGTCTGTAATCCATTAATTTCATCAAAATATACAGTGCCTGCAGATAATTTTTTCAGTTTTATTATGTTGATTTTGTTTTCAAAGTACATATACAAATATTAGCACAAATGTAGTATCTAATATAAAAAAAAAGACATACTTGTACAAATATTAGAAATCTTGTATAAAAAAAGACATGTACAAATATAAGTCATATTGTATAAAAAAAAAGATGTACATCGAAAAATGCTCTTCCAGACATGTCTGAATACATTTTATATTATGCCTAGAGAAGCATAGGAAAATCTTTGACAGATACTGTATATATTTTTCTGTTAAAATTAGCCCCATACTCCAACACTCATGCAAATAAACTGTTAACACAGAGATATGTCTCACCTCTTCGTTATTTTGATAATGAAAATGTTGAAATTAAAATAGCAATACTTTAACAAGTAAGTTATGCAAATACAATGTATTCAAAGTCAATGAACCATGACTGAAGGTACAGGGCTAAACAATCTCCATGGAAATGAAATGTGCCAATGCTAATACAACAGCATACCAAATACCATTGACTTTTCATAAGTGGTTCCCTTTAAACAAACCTAAACACAAACATTAACTTGTAAACTATGTAAAAGTTTCAAAGTCAATGAACCATAATGAGAAGGTGGGGTTATATAATCTCCATGGAAATGAAACTTGCAAATGCTAACCTAATCACAAACTAATACATGTAAAGTAAGCAAAGTTTCAAAGTCAATAGACCATGACTGAGGGGCGGGGCCAAATAATCTTCATGGCAATGAGATGTGCCAATGCTTATACAACTGCATACCAAGTATCATTGACCTACCACTAGTGGTTCACCATAAACTAGACCTAATCACAAACTAATACATGTAAAGTAAGCAAAGTTTCAAACTCAATAGACCATGACTGAGGGGGCAAGGCCAAATAATCTTCATGGTAATGAGATGTGCCAATGCTTATACAACTGCATACCAAGTATCATTGACCTACCACTAGTGGTTCACCATAAACTTGACCTTATCACAAACTAATACATTGTTGACGCCGCCACTGCCACCGACGCCGGAAACAGCATACCTATGTCTCACTTTTTGACTCTGTCAAGGCAAGACAAAAATACATACACAAAACAAACATGTATTTCTTGAATGTGCATGTATAATGCAATGATGTTTTTCACCGCATTTATTATATGAAATCTGTCCTTAGCCAAAGAAATGAAATAGATGGTGTAAATATACATGTTCAAGTACATTTATGTCGTGTGCACATGTAATAAAATTAAACACATTTTGGCAGAATACTAAAACAATTTTATTACCTCAATTTTGCAAATAATAAAATCAAACTATCGTTTCACAATTGTTGCAAAAGCAGAATTTGTTAAACTATATGAAAAATCTGCCACAGGGATCAAAATAGGCAGCATGAAGTCAGTCTGCAAAATGTAAAAGTATGGGTCATGATGGTCAAAACAATCACTGATGATCTACACTTACACTAAATTCTCCCTATGTTTTTATTATTGCTAAAACTGCAACAGTATAGGTTGCGCAAAAATTAATTTTCCATTCCACATTTTGACTTTTTAAAATCCTATTAATAAATCTCACATTTTTGTCCGTTGTTTAACAATCAAATTTTAATAAATGCACCAAAATTTTCTAAATCACAACTTGTTTTGTTAAGAAGTAATTTAGACCAAGACAAATATATGGGGTAAACTTATTTATTCTTGAATACCGTATATATCTTAACAGGTACATTAATTTTGTGTAAATCTCTTATTTTGGTTTTGCTGTCTCATCAATGTTTACACCATAGCTGCTGTTATTCATCTACAGGAATTAACCTTTGTATATTGCTCACAACTTTCCACCAGACCAACCGTGACTTGTGACAGGAATGCAGTTGTAGACTCTACCACAGCAAAGGAAGCATTTCTTACTAATGTTTCTGACAGGAGTGTGCTTGGATCTGGAGCCTAAAGTGTAAAATTGAAATGAGAATTAAAATTAATCATTAGACGAATGTTCCTACCTTGCCAAATTCTGACTTATGTAACCATTTGACCAAAAAATGTCCATATATTTTAGTTACTACTAGGGTGTTGCCGACCTTGACTAATGATGTGGGTCTCCATATTTTTTTTTCTGTAAAATATAATTTTCTGATACATGTAGGTGATGTATGACAATATCAGACGGACTTTGTCTACATACATGTACAGTCAGAGTCCACACATCATGCACATGGTGATTTAAATTAAAATCACTCGTGGTGATTTTTCACTGTGACAGGGTTCTCACTAAGGAAATTTTAAGGCCAGTCCTGGGACTTGTCATTTTTTACCCATGGTGAGTCCAACAATGTGAAAATGAAATTTTATTGCTATACATGCGTAATTTATTATATTAGTCTCCATGGCAAAAAAGTGCAATTCAATGTTTTGTTATAAAATGATGATATATGTGCTCAGTTGATTCAGCAATTCATGATCTTGATGCGTCTTTGGGCTGAATAGTTTTGGAAATTTACAAGTCCTGCAAGATTTTCAAGACTCCAGGTCTCATGAACTCACCAAGAGATCGTGATAAGAATTTACAAATTGGGGGTTTTACCTATCATTTTTATGCAATTGAGTGAACTAATATTTTCATTTGCATCATTAATTCCAGTTCACCCCTAAATCAAAGATCAAATACGGTTTTTCACCACCAAGCTCCTGAATATAATGAGTTTTTATCATTAAATTATTGAATTTAGACATGTTATTATTTATATAACAAACCATGCAAAATGGTCATGCAGTGTTATCTTAAATTTAAGGGTCCTGTGTGTGTAGGCTCACATGTATACCCCATGCCCCACATTGTCACTGCTGAGAGCTGAATATTTTGGGTTCCTGTATGTTCCAATACACTTGTGATTTGTTTTGTTTCTAGAGGCGGCCTTTCATACAGAATAAAACATGTAAGTGATCCTATTTTATTCAGCCAAGGTTATGTTTCTTCCTATGCAAAGAAAGTTTGACCAATTTGTGTAAGTCTTTGTTTCAATTTAGCCATATTTTCATCAGAGCCGTGGGAAGAAGAAATGACACTGAAGTCATCTATAATCTTGCCAACGAACCAAGTTGTTGCCTTCTTTACTAAGGAACAACAATGCAGACAGGTGTGTCTTGGGTATCTGGGTGCTTCAGAATGTCACTAACTTTGATTTCTTTCTACCTCACCGACTCATCTCATTCTCTGGCAAATTCTATCATGCAACTGGTCCCATTTGTATGTTTACCAGGGATATAAAGATTTGAGCAAGGGGCATGCCATTTAAAAATTTTGAACAGGGACCAAGATCAGCTATTTACTCTGTTTTAAAAACAAAAGTGGACTTCCTAAAATTACAAAAACAGATTAATTACCTGATGATTTATCAATTAAGATAAATAAAGCTTACAACAGGGACTAGGAGGGTTGATAACTCATAGATTTGACAAATAAATTGGTTCTCCATTGCGTGAATTGAGTTTTTGAATGCTGAAATTAACAAGTGGATTGGGTGTTTGTTTTTATTGCGTAATAACGCAAATATGCAGCTTATCTGAAATCTGCTTGTCTTAGTGAGAACCCTGTGTGATTTTGGTAATTTACTCTATATATTTGTATATTCAAAAGATATTACATACATGTACATTTTTTTGTACTTAACATCTGTTTGCAATAGATATCTTTATTTAGTTTTATAGATAAAAGTTTAAACTTTAATCAAAAGTTATTAGTAAAACCAGACAAATATTGTTTAGACATATTTTGACCTCTCAAAACAAGAGAATTTAAGGGGATGTTAAAAATTACTTGTGAAAGTAAATTTTTGGAGAAGATTAAGGGGAGATTATTCAAACCTTGAAAAGAAAATTAAAGTCTTACAATTTTACTTATACAAGTAAAACATTACTTACATCTTCAAGTAAAGAAACAAGACTTGTATAAGTATTAACCTTGACTGACATAGTAGCGTTCTTTCCATGACGTCACAAATAGACGCTGAAATTGAGGTAAGCTGTATTGAGCCATGAGAAAGGAAGAGTTGAGAGCCAATACAGCTGATCAAGAATCTATAACATGGCCAATACAGAAATAGCCAGTTCATAACACTAATCAGTCAGAGCTCAGACATAAACAAAACTTTTTTTTTGTTTCTGACTTATAAATGTCAAATCTTGTAATTTTGATAAAAATGTGTTCACAATTTTGAACTTGTCCAAGTCAGAAATTGACAGACTTGGGTGAGTCAATGTATGCTTCATAAAACAGGATGAAAACACATCTCACTTTAGTATAAAAATAAGGAGATGAGGTATGAAATAAGACAACTATCCAACAAAGTTTTAAGGAAGTGGATGTAAGCAATTATAGGCAACCGTACGGTCTTCAACAATTAGAAAAACCCATACCATATAGTCGGCCCGGACATAAAAAATATGAATCAATTCAATTGAGAAAACTAATGTATAATCATTTGTGATATAAAGTCACTGACCGTATATTGCTTTGTTTATGACATTGACAATGCATTTCCGTAGAGTTTTATTTATGACAGGTTCGTGGAATTTTTATGTTGTTTGCTCCAAATTAAAAAGTGATGGTTTTTACTCTAAATATTTCATTTAGAACAGTTGTAGGAGTTGCAGTATATAAAGAATAACAATACATTGTTTTGAAATATAAATTTTATTTGTACTCGGCTCAAAACAGGATAGAAACGCTCGGCAAAGCCTCGCTATCTACCTGTTTCTAGTCCTTGTACAAATAAAATTTATATTTCGAGACAATGTATGGTTATTCTATTTTAATATTATGTTCAACTGTTTAACAAGGAGAGAACAATATATCCATTTCTCTGAACAACCGAAAGAAAAAGAGAAAATCAATTACAGTGATATTATCTGTTGTTTGGCATGAAGCTTTTTTAACTCCCAAAAGACACAGGGATATCCCAGTTCCTGCAGTCTTGACGTCAAATTTACGCTGAAAATTGCTGATTTTGCATTTTTGTGAGATGCTCAGATGTGATATTTGTTTTGTTTGCCTAAGAAAGTGTGTTACTGCACTATATGTCCAGTTAATCTTTTTAAAACTTGACACCAATCTGCTTGTCATTTTTAAAGGGGAATATAAGGTAGGGGGAAGGAAAAAGGAAAGCGTGTATATTTGTTTACATCCGGTCCAATATATTAAAGGGCCACCACTCGTTATTTCCCGCCATCTCTACAAATTCACATTTGACAATATTAAAAGTGATCTCAAGATCTTTCACGGAACAAACATTTTTTTTTTTTCAACTCATTTAAAAAAAAAATAGTTCACTAGCATACAAGACTATGCCTACGAATTGTCTATTCCATGGACAAAAATCCGACAGAGACATAATATTACAATTAAATTAATTATATGTCTGCAATTATCATGATTATACAGGAGTCGGTTTCACAAAAAAAGCTTACGAATTAGATTGATCGTAAGTATACTAAATTGTTCATGACTTAAGTTGTTTTGTGAAGCCGAATCCAGGTGTTTATTTTCACTTGCCTCCTTATCAAATTACATGTTGTGCAAGAATATTAGAATTAAACCAGGCCTTTTATTTGAAAATCAATCAATTGTATAATCCGTGATATATAAATAAATATGCTACAAGTATGCGCGTATATACACCAGCAAAACGATTTATCGTCCAAGACCTGGATAGTAAAGACGAAACATAAGAAAAATGAGAAAGCGGAGTAGCAACACTTAAAAGAGGCTAGAAATAAGAAATTAGTCCTATAAAAGAGCAAATGTGCTAAACAAAAATCGTCACAAGTCCTGCTTTTACAAACAATTCTACAAAAGTTAGGCCAGTAAGAAGCTGTACATGCCATCATATCTACCTAATCATGACAGTTAGCAAATAAAAGACATCCGTGACATGAAATCAGACAAAATACAACAAACATATGCAATAACCTACGTAAAACACATATGAAGTACCATTACTATACATTGTACATAAAGAAAAATAACTCACTTAAATAAGTAAAAGCAAAAGCAATAAAAGCTGATAACTATTATCATATGTTAAAAATACACATTACGTCTCTTAATTGATGCATGGGCTCTTTCTGTTTTTTTTTTTTAGGTGTTAAAATTTTCAGTAAATATTCTTTTATTTGTAAATTTATTATTCACTTATTACAAGTGTTTTTGCTCTTATCTATGCGATATTTAGTCTATTCCTACGCCACTGTTATACACTGGTATATACAATTATTTTGAAGTAACGTCGCTGATTTTGAAGCCGAAAGATTATATGCAGATAATTAACTTACAGTATAAACATAAGGAGATGTGGTATGATTGCCAATGAGACAACTATCCACCCAAGTTCAAATGAAGTGGATGTAAGCAATTACAAATGTAATAGTAGGCAACCTTACGGCTTTCAACAATGAGAAAAACCCATACCGTATAGTCGGAAATAAAAGGCCCCGACATGAAAAATATGAAACAATTCAATAGAGAAAACTAACGGACTAATTTATATCAAAACAATTTACAAAAAAACAAATATGACAGACATGAACCAACGACAACCACTGAACTACAGGCTCCTGACTTGGGACATATAGAATGTGGCAGGGTTAAACATGTTTGTGAGCGATCAACCCTCCCCTAACCTAGGGCAGTGGTGTAGTGGCACAACATAAAAACAAACTATAAAAAAAAGTCGAAATAGGCTTAACTCATCAGATTCTCCGGTTTGCTGGTGAAAAAAAAGAAAACACTTTTTTTCTATCATGCAAACTACTCAAATACAACTCGATAAATCGATTATCTGGTTAATTTTGTCTGCATATTGATATTGTAAAATATCAGCTGCCCGAAACAATATCAAGCCTTTTTGAACTCGTTCGCTTCGCTCACTCGACAAAAAGCTTCATATTGTGACTCTCAGCTTATATTTTAAAATATCAATATGCAGACCTATACGAACATGATTTCTTTATTAGTTGTAATTGGATTTGACTAACTTTCAGTAACTGCGAGTTTTTTTTGTTTTGTTTTTTTTGTGTGCGTGCTCTCGTACCGATCTACTGAATTAAGCCATTTTGCAACTGCATGAATTTATGTCGTATGCTCTTAAACCACTGTCCCAGGTTATAGGAAGAGGGTGGATCGATCACAAGTATGTTTAACCCCGCCATTTGTATGTGCCTGTCCCAAGTCTTATCCAGTGGTTGTCGTTCGTTCATGTTTGTCATTTTTTGTTTCTCGTAAATTGTATGTTTATAAATTAGACCATTAGTTTTCTCGTATGAGGTTTAACATTTTTCATGTTGGAACCTTTTATTTCTGACTATACGGTATGGGTTTCCCCTTTTGTTGGAGGTTTATTTAAGAAATAATTCATGGAAGCCATAGATTTGTTGGAAATTTAGACACGGCCCAGGCCATGTTCAAATTTACAACAAATCTATGGCTTGCAAGATACTACTGTGTTCTTAATTTGGTGTAAATTGCTTACATCCACGTCATTTGAACTCTGGCGGATACTTGTCTCATTGGCAATCATACCATATTTTTTTTTTTTGTTATGTTAAGAAGATGACATTTGATGTTCTTCTGTAACTTTTATATATTGATCATCACTGGTGGTTTAAATGATAAAATTGAGAGAGCATTTACCAGTGTGTCAACAATCTCGATATTTATGAAAGAACGATTCTATAGCTAAGCTTAAAGGCGACAAGGGGTATTACCCTAAAAGGAGGGAACCCGGGTAATATTATAAGGGTTTATTATCAAAGAGTTATCATGTTATAGGTGAGCTTTAATTTTCAAAATACTATGGTGACTACTTTCTTCTTTACTAACTCCGTTCTAAACATTTTTCAAAAAAATGTATTAAAGTAGTTACAAACATCTTGAAAACAACGTTCAAACCTATGATTGCGTTGGATAAAAACCGCAATTTTTAAACGTGTGCATGCAAAACAAATTTCTTGGTAGAGGGGGTAAATACAGCACAAACAACATTTTCCAAAAGACCAAAAAAGTGAAAAAGTATATTTTAACAAAACGCATTTGACTAGCAGGTCGAACAACGTATGTTCTTAAAACCTGCTGACTGCCATGGCGATTGCCAAATAAACGGATCACCAGATGTAACAAAATGGATCTTAATTATTAATTTAATACCAAACAGAAAACAATAAACTTTCGGAAAAGATGGTATACCGCAAACATGAGGTGCAAAAATTTGTACACCATATCCGGATTTCGACAATTAATGTCTCTTCAGTGATGTTAGGAATCGAAACGGTATTTGGAAGGCCATATAATTTACCTCAATTTAGGATTGACTCTTGAATTTTGAAGAGTCGAAATAGGATGAACGGATTATATAAACCCGAAGGCAAATAAAATACAAGCCCAAACGAAAAAATATAAACAAGTCTAAATTGAAAACAACGTTCAAACCTATGATTGCGTTGGATAAAAACCGCAATTTTTATACGTGTGCATGCAAAACAAATTTCTTGGTAGAGGGTCTAAATACAGCACAAACAACATTTTCCAAAAGACCAAAAAGTGAAAAGTATATTTTAACAAAACGCATTTGACTAGCAGGTCGAACAACGGATGTTCTTAAAACCTGCTGACTGCCATGGCGATTGCCAAATAAACGGATCACCAGATGTAACAAAATGGATCTTAATTATTAATTTAATACCAAACAGAAAACAATAAACTTTCGGAAAAGATGGTATACCGCAAACATGAGGTGCAAAAATTTGTACACCATATCCGGATTTCGACAATTAATGTCTCTTCAGTGATGTTAGGAATCGAAACGGTATTTGGAAGGCCATATAATTTACCTCAATTTAGGATTGACTCTTGAATTTTGAAGAGTCGAAATAGGATGAACGGATTATATAAACCCAGAGGCAAATATAATACAAGCCCAAACGAAAAATATAAACAAGTCTAAATTGAAACAACGTTCAAACCTATGATTGCGTTAGATAAAACCGCAATTTTATACGTGTGCATGCAAACAAATTTCTTGGTAGAGGGTCTAAATACAGCACAAACAACATTTTCCAAAAACAAAAAAAGTGAAAAGGATATTTTAACATAACGCATTTGACTAGCAGGTCGAACAACGGATGCTCTTAAAACCTGCTGACTGCCATGGCGATTGCCAAATAAACGGATCACTAGATGTAACAAAATGGATCTTAATTATTAATTTAATACCAAACAGAAAACAATAAACTTTCGGAAAAGATGGTATACCGCAAACAAGAGGTGCAAAATTTGTACACCATATCCGGATTTCGACAATTAATGTCTCTTCGGTGATGTTAGGAATCGAAACGGTATTTGGAAGGCCATATAATTTACCTCAATATATATATACCATCAAACTGGATGCAGTGTTCCATCATAATGCACATCTTTCTTGAAAATAATTTTTTATAGGCTTTCATTTAAATAGGAAAATAAAGAGATGCGTCTATGATTGTCAAAGAGACAAATATGCACCATGCATGCGCACAACTATTTACCATGCACAGAGACAACTATTCACCATGAAAAAAAAAACAACTATCCACCATGTACAGACTCAAGACAACTATCCACCATGCACAGACTCAGTCGGGACAACTATCCACCATGCACAGAGACAACTATCCACCATGCACAGACAAATATCCACCATGAACAGTGGACAACTATTCACCATGCACAGAGACATCCATCCGCCATGCAAACAGACAACTATCCACCATGCACAGAGGCAACTATCCACCATGGACGGATCAACTATCCACCATGTAAACAGACAACGTATCCACCATGCACAGACAACTATCCACCATGCACAGAGACATATATCCACCATGCACAGACCGTTTGACTATCCACCATGCAGAGACCAAACAAATATAGGTCATCGTCACGGTCTTTAACAATGAGCAAAATGCATTACATATAGAAAGCTATTAAAGGTCCCGGTTTGATAAAATGTGATTCAATGCCAACTAGAAAACATAGACCTAATTTATGTTTTATCAATGCCAAATTTTGTGTAAATACAGCACAAACAAAATTTTCCAAAAGACCAAAAAGTGAAAAGTATATTTTAACAAAACGCATTTGACTAGCAGGTCGAACAACGGATGTTCTTAAACCCTGCTGACTGCCATGGCGATTGCCAAATAAACGGATCACCAGATGTAACAAAATGGATCTTAATTATTAATTTAATACCAAACAGAAAACAATAAACTTGCGGAAAGATGGTATATCCGGATTTCGACAATTAATGTCTCTTCAGTGATGTTAGGAATCGAAAGGGTATTTGGAAGGCCATATAATTTACCTCAATTTAGGATTGACTCTTGAATTTTGAAGAGTCGAAATAGGATGAACGGATTATATAAACCCAGAGGCAAATATAATACAAGCCCAAACGAAAAAATATAAACAAGTCTAAATTGAAACAACGTTCAAACCTATGATTGCGTTAGATAAAAACCGCAATTTTTATACGTGTGCATGCAAAACAAATTTCTTGGTAGAGGGGTCTAAATACAGCACAAACAACATTTTCCAAAAAAACAAAAAAAAAGTGAAAAAGGATATTTTAACATAACGCATTTGACTAGCAGGTCGAACAACGGATGCTCTTAAAACCTGCTGACTGCCATGGCGATTGCCAAATAAACGGATCACTAGATGTAACAAAATGGATCTTAATTA